>WBMY01002937.1:1607001-1904554 GCA_013397315.1 Donacobius atricapilla
GCCCTGCGGGCTGCGAGCCGCGCCGGGGGCTGGTCCCCGAGCCCGGAGCCGCGACCCCGGGCGTCAGACGGAGCGGCTCCGGGCTCCGGGCTCGGGCAGCGTGAGGAGGATGCGGCCGGGCTCAGCCGGTGCCTCCCCGGTTCGTGCCAGTACTTCAGTCCCCCCCGCCGCCCAGACCTCGCAGGTTATTTAACACTGTCTTACTGGAAGGTGAAAAGGATGGTCCTTGGAAGTGGATCCTCTATTGCCTTGAATGCTAATCCTTAAATCGTGTCTCCAGTGGCCATTTCCATAGGCTAGGAGTGCTCGCTCCCACGTTCGGGTGCCTTTTGAATTGATTTTGAATTCTGAAAGATCGGAGCGCTCAGAGGAGGGATAATCTAAAATACAGAGAAGCAGTAAGCAATATCTTTCTAATATGCTTGGTCATATTGGGACCCAAAGTAATAACATATTTCAATTTAATTATTGTAACGTGAAATAGTAATTTTAATTTTTTTTTTTATTTTTTAATCTCTAGCATTAAGGATCTTTGTTATCATGTTAAGAAATTCACAAACACTCAGTTTTATCTATCTCCAGATAAGGAAAGGCAGGAGCAGGTACACGGAGGTTTGTTTCCTGCATGTGTATATGCCGGGGTACTTTCTGTGACAGGGGTGTACAGAAGGCTCTGTGGATTCACGACCATTGCTTTGTCTGTGCCCTCGCTTGTAAACGCATTTGACATAGAAGCAAACGACTTCAAGTAATTTTAGTCAGCTTTTTAACCTTTATTTTCTCGTTCCTTTGTCGTGTAGGATTTGAACTCTACTGCTGAATAGATGAAAGGGGTAATACCTTTACTGAAGACTTAATGTGTAGTCGAGTGTAAGAGTCATCGTAAAGTAGGAGCGCTATGCACAGAGAAATGCCTCAGCTGGTTCAATGTAACAATGAAAGTGAAAATATTTACACTAATGAGATTCTGTAAAACTGGAGAGATGAAAGTGGATTAAATAGATTTCTCTTTGGCTATTTTAGATCTTCTCTTCGGAGTTTACTATGTTTCCATCTCTACAAAGAGAGAAAGCTGTGTGTTTGCTTCTGCGCTGTTAGACTTAAGTGTCTGAGATCGATGACTGAAAGATTAATGACCCTTTTGAAGGTCTAGTAAATGTAACTTGCTGCCATCACACCTGCTGTGAAGTGTTGTGCCTGGGGATCTGGCACAATTAATGAATTGTTTTCCTAATAAAAGACACAGGCAATGTTTTCACAGCAGTTATGCATTCTATTAACAAGTAACAGGAAGCTTACAGTGTTATACATTTTGTTTCTTTTTATAAAATAATGAGTAATGACCCCTGCAAGGAATACTGATAAAGAAATGAGTGCCACTTCTGGCTGTCACATCAGCAGTTCAAGTATGGAAACCAGGTAGTTCTGAAAAGTTAATATGGGTTTGAAATGTAACTTTAACTGGAGACCAGGCAGGGTTTTTTTAAGGTGTAATATAAACACAGTACGCCCACCTTTTTGCTCATTTTATTAAAAATAGGGAATCAATGAATTACTGCACAAATGCATTACTTCTTGTGTTGCTCTGTCATTCAGATACCTCAGAGCTTAACAGATGCCTAATGGCTTAAACTTCTACAAAGAAAGGTCATGTTTTCTAATTCAGTGACAGTTAACAACCATGATGATTTACAGATAACTGTAAGGGTTTTTTCATGTACCATTACAGGTTATGGGAAAACTATTGACTAAATCAGGGTATCACTGGGATGTATCTAGCTGTGGGTTTTTATCTTAATGCTGCAGCTGTTACTGAACAGTTGGACTCATAGAAGGAAATGCCAGGAAGGGAAGAAAGAATAGGAATTACTGGCTTTAAATACTCAGATCACGGAAAGTAAATTTGGATTTTTGGAAGTTATGGCGGAGCTGGAGTTCACTGGGAACTCCCACTTCCCTAAAAAGATAGAATTACTTTCATGTCACTTCTTGTAGGGAAGGCAACATTTCAATGATTCTGCTCAGATGTGTTGAGATTTTAGAATGAAGACAAAATGTTCCAATGTGCCTGTGAGTCAGCTGGGCATGGTGAAGTTGATAATGCAGAAAGATTGCTGAGAGTCAAACTTGGAGATTGCACATCAATTTTACCCCTGAAGATTTTACTGTAACTGGTTTTGATGCATCTGTGGATGTTGGTGCTGGCATGGGAAAAGAATAAAGCTGACATCAGGTACACATGAGATGCTTCTAAAAGTCCAGAGCTTTCCTATCACCAAGTGATGTATTTTACTGGGGCAAGCCAATTCCGTGATTTTGTGTTATAATTGCTCTAGTGACTCATTATTTATTTAACAACAGAAATTACAGGTCCTTCTAGTACATCCATCCCATGAATTATGCATTTGCATATATTCACATTATTTATGGTTTGAATATACTTTGTTTTGCAAACTTCAGGCTTTATTTTTTTTTTTTAATGGATTGTCTGCTCCCCCATTATGGGACATTGCTCTAATTTACCTCCATTTCTTGTCATGGTCCTGATTTTTTTTCCCCCACTTTTCTTTACAAGACTTCTAGTCTGTAAAGGAGACATAGAATTTCTGTGGTGAAGTATCTTAAACTTTGGTCTGAGCAAAGAAATCACATGTATGCCCAAGGAAATTGTTCAAAAATTATAGTGAATTCAGCTATCTTTTTTTTTGGTGGGAATTTAAGATTGGCCATTTCTCAGGTTTACACTAAGAGAATTCGATGAAATAATCTGAAATGAACAGATACTAAAGTTCCATTAACTTTATAATCCCTAAATTTTTGTGTCTTACTTTTAAAAGCAATCTTTATTTCTAATGACTAAGATAATGACTGCTCTGTTATTTTTAATGATGTGTAGAATCCAATGCAATAGTTTTTCTTGACCAGGAAAGTTGTATGTAAAAGTTAATTTGTGTTAGTGCCTCATGAAATAATTTTAGAGACATAAGGTACAAAGTAGTTAGGAAATAAAAAACCTTCATGATCAACTTGGTAATTTGCTTAAAAATACAGAATTGGAACTTAGCTAATTGCATTGAATTGCATGATGTTTATTTGATCCCATGCTAGTGCTAATTTCATTAAAAGGCTATCACATGAAGAAATACTAAATTATTAATGTATTTCAAAATACTGTCATACATGCTTTGTTTTCGTTGCTTGTCTTGTTTGGTTTTTTTACTTTAATTTTTTCCTCCCTCTTTTGGCTGATAATTTTCTCTTGTTCTTTTACTTTGCTGCGTTTTGATATATTTTTAGTTATTTTATAGGTTGTCAGTAATCAGAACAAGAAAACAAGTAGTGTCCAAGCATAGTGAAGCAGTGCTCTGACTTTGCAGCCGTTCTCTTCTGTCCAGTCTGATTAGGGATGGCTGAATGTTCCACTTTGGAGCGTGACGTGGCAGCCACTGGTGCAGTGCATTTTTTAGTTAGTGATCAAGTTATTATTTTAGTGCAGAGATCTCTTTGGTCTTGGGGATGATTTTTGTGTTTACTCTACTGGTTGTATTTCCACATCTAGAACAGAAAATATTTTTTAGACATAATTGTGGACATTTTATTTAAAGTGGAATTCTAGAAGGATGTAGTCTGAGTTTAGATAAGTCAAGGAAGGAACTGATATTATAAAAACTGGACAATAGATTATATTCTAAGTTTAGTTTTTGTAATTATTTTTATAATTTTAAAGTTTTTTTTTAATTTCCCCTCCTGGATTTCTGCCTGATTGTTCTTCATTCCCTCCCTTTTGTTTTGTACTTTTGAGTGCTGGATGAATTTATTCTTGTCTTTGATCATAGCATTTGAATGTTTGTGGACTTTAGTACAGTGATTTTTTGTCCTTTGACCCCTGCTTTTGTATTTTTATCTAGTGTTGGGTTTTTGCTTCTTTTTTTTTTACTTTTTTTGTCTCAATAGGTTTCTAGCAAAATGTTTAATGCTGAATGTAGAAATCCAGACTTAGCAAACTGCTGCAGGAGGAAGGATTGTTGTTTCTCTGCTCAGTGGTCAAATACTTCAGCGTGAGCAGTATGAATTTCATTGGCCAGGTTATTTCAGGTTGCACTGGACAGTGCTGTGTAGAAGGACATCCTTTAATCTAACTGCTGCTAAATCACCTTGGTGTCAGTATCCTGATTAATTCCTCACATGATCCTGTTTTCTATTAAGTGCTGACATCCCTTCTGAAAGGTCTCTAATCCTTAAATTCATAATGAATTCTCTAATATATTTAAAATGCTAGTTTTCCATTCTCTACTCATTAATGAAGAGTATATACTTAGATTATGTGGTTATTGTGATTCAAATGTTTTGTGACGTGACTGCTCTGTTTGCTCTTTTCACCTTTAATAGTAGCAACATCTAGAGTTAGAAGATGCCCTCGAATTTTCTCTTTTTATTTGGATGTCCTTTAGCCTTGGTTTTGAGATTCCATGTTGTTTCCTGCTGACTAGCTCTGCTCACTCTTGCAGTACTTTCAAGATGCAGAATTTAAATATTTGTACTGATGAATATACTGTGTGTGAGAAGAGGCTGTGAAAGCTCGGTTTGTTTTTCTTGCAGGTGACAAATGGGGATCCAAGTGCCCTTCTCAGCACTTAATGCGTGGTGATAGAGAACAGGAGCAAAGTTTTTCCCAGACGTGATCAGTGAAAGGGGGAGAGGGGACACTCATTTTATAGTAGGGGAAGTCCCAGTTAAATCTAAGGAAAAGAAATTCCTTGCAATGGTGGTGGTCAAACACTGGAACAGGCATTCAGAATAGTGGTAGGACCTTCATCCTCGGAGATTCTGGGCTCGAGTGGCCAAAACCCCAAGCACCTTGACTGGAGCAGGGTTTGGAGCAGAGAGCTCCCTCCAGTTCCTTCCAGTCTAAACCATTCTGTATACACACACCCCTCTGATTTTTTTTTCCCATTAGATTTTGCATTTGCTTATTACTCTTGTCCTGTTCATGCTTTCTCTTTGCTGGACATCTGAATTATTTCCCTGTTGTTATTTATGTCTGTTTTACATCAAGTTTAGACTGGATGCTGACAAACTTCCTGCCATGCAAGCAGGACTCCTAAGATGGCAGTGTTACTGTTAGATAGCTGAAAAATGAATTTCAGGACACTTAGTTTATATCACTTTTAGTCACAAATGACTATCTTCACATTTCCCAGTCATTGTTGATTTTTTTTTCCAATTTACAATCGTGCGTCACATCAAACGTATGGGTAATTTGTTTTCTGTGAGTTCTTGTGGTCCGCCAGAGCAGTGTTGTTCAGGTACCTCGTGAGCTCTGAGCTCCAGGGTTGCCGTGGAGCTGGTGAGGTTCTGCAGTGTGGCAATGTGTGGTTTCAAATAGCACAGAATAAATGATAGTGAAAACTAGTTTCTCCACCCTATTTATTTTAGCAGTTATAGCATCTGGTTTCTCTAAGTGTAGTAGAAATGTATTTCCAGTCAAAAATTTAAGCTTTTCAAATTAGCATCTTGCCTTGAAGCATATAATATGAAAATATGTGAGTAAGAGACTACTCAGCAGTTTCCTAAGCAGTCAATAAAGAATTGTGCTGTGATTTTTGCCATGGGATCTAATCAAATTTACTGTAAATATCTGTAGAATAAAACTGGAATAATGTAATAACCCAAACTATCTCAGTTATAAAAGAGGTTATTATTTAGTTATAATCTACACACTGACATTTGGAATCTTGGTATTGTCTTTTCCAGTATCTCAAAATGCTCTCTTTAAATTCGTTAAAAATAGTTCTTTTTAAAGGCTAGCCAGGTCATTACATATACTGCGAACTACTTGGTTCTGAAAAATTCCATCATAAATGAAAGTTTCATGTGTTTGCTTTCAATACAATGTTTTTTTAATGATTAATGATTACAAAAAGCAGGATCTGGTGTAAAGTAACTGAATAATTGAAGGTATGCTATGCTAAGATGCTTCAGCTTTTCATATGGTGTACTTTATTGCAGTTTATGCTCTTTGATCTAAGAGAATCAGTTTGCGATCATATCTGCTTAAAAACCATCACTGTTCTACTTTCCTTTGAAATAATCTCACTTGCTGTTGGCATGTGTATATTGTGTAGCTCTGGGACTCAGCTTTACCGGAGCAGGTTCCCAACAGAGGTGGAGCTGATTGCCTTGATTCAGTGTGACAGCAGGTAGGATTGCTCCCCTCCTTTGGAGGGCTCCCAGAATCTTGTACATCCTGCTCTTCCGAGAAGTGCTTGTTTGAGATCAGGAATTTCAGAAGTGGCATTTAGCAGGATCTTGCTTGATCACGGCATCATGAGTCTAGAAATCTTAGAAGATGATGAATTAAAATTAAAATTCTGTTTTCATAGGCAGATATGGATCTGCTGAAAACAGTGTCCTCTTGCCCACAGACACAGGTTGGTTGGATTTTGGTTTTGCAGTTGCTTTTGGCGCTCTCACAGCTCATGCTGTTCTTGTTAAATATCAAACCCCCATGATATTTTGTATTACATTTGTGTTCCTGTTAATCCCACAGCTTCATTGCGTGGAAAAAAAAAAGTCTGCTAGTTTTCATTTTCTGTCTCTCAATTTAATTGCACTTCCATCTTGTATTTTTTCCCTTTAAAAATGAGTTTTTCCACTCTTCTTTCCGTGTGCATTTTAGTGATTTTTTTTCTTTTTGCCATGTCCTTTCTGAACTGAATAAGTCAGTTAATGATATTCATGTTGTTTGTTGGTTAATCTAAAAAAGGGGTTTGTGCAATGCTAAATCCCATTTTTATGTATGCTGAGAGGTTACCTGTTCTCTTGATGACTGCACTAGAGGGAAGTCTTTGATAATATTAATTTTTTTTTTAATACTTTGGTTGATGTGGTACGCTGAGCTCAGCAACCTGCCTAGTGGTGTGGTGATCCTCAAATAAAAGGATCCAAATTTCCAGTGCACTCGCATCAGCTGAAAGCACAATTTTGGCAAAAGTAGAGCTAATTGCATTAGAATTTCTTAGTGGCATTTAAATAAACTCTGAATGTAAAAGCAATTTCTTATGTGCATTTGACACTGTAGAGCACTGGTTATTAAAAGTCTTGAGTTGGTTTTTAAGGAAAAAAAGTAGTTTTATTCAGCTTTTTCTTTCTGTATACTTTTTCCAATTTATATGTTACTGGAATAAAGTAAACTCCAAAATAAATGCTCTCTGGAGGGAAAATTTTCATTTGTCAATATGAATTCACAAAACATAAATTGTAATTTTATTATTAGAAAAAAGATTTTAAACTGTTATTCAGTTGTTATTTTCCAACAATTTTGTAACAAGAGAAAGACACATCAAAATAAACATTGAGAAAGTAATGTTTGCTTGATCAGAAAACTCTAATTTTTCCATTGGCTGAGTGTAATCTCTCACAAAGAAGCACTCAGTCACTCAAAAGCTGATTTGTGTGCTGCATATGGAGCCGGTTTGAGTTCAGCAATACATATCACTGCCCTATATTATTTTTCAAGTTGACCTTGGTTTGCTTTACAATAATACAGGCTGTGACAATTTTAATGTATTTTAGTATTATATTCTGGTGTAAACCCTGAAAAAGCAGCTGTAAATTCTATAGAAAGCTCTGGAATTGATACATAGTGACAAGGAATGGGAATATCAGGATTTGGTGCTTGTGATTCTCACTGCCTTGCTGAGTCACACTGGGCCAAAACTCATAGAACCTTCGTACTTACATTTCTCCTCTATAAAGTCAGTTAATCCTGGGTATTCAAAAGGTTAACTTGTGAATATGTATACAGGCTCTAAGAATGCTGAGTGAGAAGCATTATAAGGAATCATAGTATGGAAATGCCAGATTCTGAATTGCACATCAGTGATCCTATCAGGATATATTTAAATTCTAATGAAAAAAGCCTTCTTATTAAAAGAAAAAAATCAACCACTTGGACTATTTTTATATCTGGAAAATATTCAGTCTAGCAGTTTACAGATTAATTTAGTTTCATAATGTTCTTTCCCACTGGAAACAGGGCAATGTATCAATGACCAGTATTTCAAAGACTTGTGTAGCAAAGGTGTTTGTGAGCAAGGTGCTCTTGAATGAGGTAAGAACAGAATTCAAATTGACAGTGAAAATAGCGTTGTTTTACTGAGATAAGGCCACTGAATGTTAATGATTCTGAGAATTTTGTTGTACCTCATGTATTAGTTGCAACAGCAACTCTATTGTCAGTTTGAGAAGACTTTGGGATAGCTGTAGGAACAATAGCTGTAAAGAAAGTAGCAAGATAGGGTTCCTTTTCTTTCCAACAAGCATCTCTTTCAGCCTAGGTAGCCCTTATCTGGTCCTTTGTGTTGGATCTAACAAAGCTGAAGCTTGTTGACGACAAGAGTACGAGAGGAGGAATAACTTCAGTCAGCCATGCTTATTCTGAATAAATAAATTAACTCTGATTCTTTGGGAGGAATATCCATAAGTTTTGGCGGGTGTATGTGGTATAATCTTCACTGAGCCTGAGTGTTCAACATGCAGTTTAAAGATGTGCAGATAATGTCACAAGAGAACAGAAGCTGTTCTAGAATGTTGTTCCCTTTTGTGAACAAATAGTACTTGGTTCCCTGAAGTCATGTTGAGGTAACTTAATTTGCAAGATAGAGAAGGCAGAAATAGATAGCACCCCAAGAAAGATTAGTAGATATGGGAAGACTTGAATAATGTGGGATGGACTACTTGTTCTTTTATACAGAGACAAACAGGAAGAGTCTGAAGGTAATCTTGTGACAAGGACAATCCTTTAAAAAACCAACATCAGTGAGACAGTTAAATCCTTCTGGGCATCAGCTGTTAATCAAATCATGTGGCTAAGGAAAATAAATGGACAATTTTTTGTGCTGTTCCAGACTTGGTATGTTGCTGTGATCTCCCTTTGAAATATGTATCAGTTGTGTTTGTCCATAAGGACAGTAACTATCACCAAGAACCACATGACTCAGGTCATTCTTAGGTTTCTTATTCAGCCGTAATGATTTGTGCATTCAATTCAGCAAATCTGTAAAAATTAATGCAAATTTTATTTTTATCTTTGTTTTAAAGGTGATGTATGGTTTCTTCTGCTGAAAAAATTAAGCAAATAGTTAAATACCTTTATCAAAGTCAAATTAACAAACGAATTTCTGTGATGGCTAACCAAAACAATTTTTTTAGGTTTCATACACACCTGGCAGTCTATTTCTAACTTGTGATTGACTATATACTTGTACTTCTATTGTAATCTAATTTTCAGCCAAATTTAACCGTTTTCAGACAAACTGAGCATTAAACAGAAGGAAGGAGGCTGTGTAAAAGTCTAATAATAGTTTATGAGCTAAATGCCTTTTGTGTTGAGATTTCTAATTCTGCTGTCTGGTCGTAGGAGAGTTTTCTGGCGTTTATTGTGACTATGGAACACCAAGGTTGTGTTCTTGTATGTGGGGATCTGAGAAACTTTCTCATTTGAGAATGTCTTTGAATTTCAGGGAGTTGAGTTACATGAGGTTTACTGACATAGGCAGGGCCTGTAAGATCAGATACTTGATTAATTCTTTTTAAGGCTACAGTGTACTGTGTGATGATGGCATCTGTGACAACTGAAGAAAATGGTGTTGAGTCTCCTGGGAAATTAACATGTTTAATTGAAGGAAGGACAAATTGACTTAATTTACATAACTGTAATAGACTCTAATGTTAAAATTTGTCTATTGCCTTTTAAAAGTAATGGAAAGGTACTGAGATGATGTTATAGAAATTCACGATAATCTTTCTGAGGGTTTGTGGGGACCTGGCTTGTACAGAGGATTCTAAGAATGTGGAACATCTTTAGAAAGCTGCATGGGACTTGACTGTGATATCACTTAAGCTTAAACTCATTCCTTAGTCTATGAAAACTTTAAAGGTAAATTTAATGTCAAGTTTGTAAACTCCATCATTCCTTAGTCTATGAAAACATTAAAGGTAAGTTTAACGTAAAGTTTGTAAACTCCATCATTCCTCTGTCTATGAAAACATTACAGGTAAGTTTAGAAATTGTTATTTCAGTAACCATTTGAGCTTTGGTTTCTTGGAATGTACCAAAGAAATTCTCTAAGGTGAAAGAATGCAGGAACAAGGTCAACTGTGCCACTTGATTCCAAAACACCTTTCTCACCAGTTAAACGTCTTCCCCTGCCATCATCAAATTTCATCATTTTCTTTTCTGCAGGTGAGTGAGAAAGGATGGATCAATAGTTACAGTGATTCTGCCTTTTCACAAAGGCCTGCTTAAGAGCAGCAGGATAGATTTATCAGTTACAGCTCTCTGATTCTCATGTCCTGCATATAGCAGTGTGTAGCAAACCAGGGTATGGCCCAAACTTCGCTGTTCTTGGTTTAGGAACATGGAGGCTTTTCTGTTGATGTAACATATTTGAGAGTGATTTAACCATATTTTATGTTTACATGAGACATTATGTAAATCATTATACTAATCAATTGAAAGACACTCTGAAATGACAACTATGCTAACAAACCTTGATATGTGACATACAGCAAACACAAGTGTAGAATCTTAGTTATTTTTGCATGATGTATGTGCTTCTCACTTTGTAATGAGTACTGCAGCATCTTCCAACCTTAGATTTCTAGTTCTGAGGACATTTTCCTTTTTCGAGATGCATTTGCATCCAGCTCTATTCTGTATTCTCAGATTTTCTAAGCTCCTTGCCTACGTTGTGGAAGTTCACCCCACTTGGAGGTGGGGTCTTTTCTGCCAGCAGCTGTTGAGCTCTGGGAGCTGCTGCCTGGCAGAGGCTCTTCCAGGCTTCTTGGCAGTGAGCAGGGCACTTCTGTGAAGTCTTGAGAACTTCAAGTTACCCTGGCAGTCTTAGGGCTTTGAAATTCTCTTCTCTGACTTTCAGAGTGGGGCTGCAGCTGAGGGCTTCAAGGGGCAGCATTCCCTGATCTTGGAGCAGAGCATCAGTGCTGCAGTAGGAAGGCAAAGTGTCTGTCAGAAAGACGTCTGTGATTTGGCCTCCTCTGATCAGAGGTGCCAGCACAAAACTCATTTTAATCAATGAATTGTCATTTTCTGATAACCCCTATGTTCAGCCAGAGGTTTCTATCACTTGTGGTGTCTGGAGAGAAAAGTTCCTGAGTATTTAATGGGGAATTGATTTAGATGTTAGCCTTTCCATCACCTAATCTAATTTTGGAAATAACTGTAAAACTGTTGAGTACCAATTGTTGATCTGTACAGTTTTTTTCAGTCTTTTTACAATAACAGAGATGAGGTTTTCTGTTTTTCAAGGGTATTGTAAAGGTGTTAGGTTGATTGCTGATCAGGCCGAGCTGATGAAACTTGTATCCCTCATTTTAGAATAATTTGCTTTCTTTCTAAAGACAGTCATGTCAAACCCGGAGGGAACCGAAGTGTACATAGGGGTGTTTCAGTGCAGAAACTAATTTGCAGTAATTCTACTGCAATTATGGATGAGTAGAATAATAAGTCATTCGTAGTCCCTTTAAACCTCATGAAGTAAGCGGGATGAAGATGAGTATGGAATACGCTGTTGTGTGTTTGCATTTCTTTAGTTAAGACATGAAATACAGGCAGCATTGGGGAAAAAAAAAGGACAAAAGTTAAACTTAATGAATGACTTTCAAGCTTGTGTAACAGATAAGCTGAAATATTTGCCATAGATACTCATCACAGAATGAGGAAATCAATACATGCAGGCTTAATCACAAAGCACTTGTGTCTGTGCTCTGGAGTTTGACAGTTAAAGAAACTTTGATTTCATGTACAAAATATGCTCTGAGCAGGGGACGTTTGCATTCCTGCCTTGGCTGGGTAGAATGGGAGAGCTGGGCTGGGGTCCTGGTCTAACATCCGCATCCACAGCAGTGCTGCTCCTGAACCACAAAGCTGCCCTGGCCTTTGACCTTCACAGGGTTTGGCATACTTTTGAGGATACCAGCTAGATGAGTAAATATATACTTCAGGGGGCCATTAGAAGGCAACCTATTTGAAGTATTTTCTAGGTATGCTTTTCTGGTTTTCCTCTACATTTATCAGAATAACATCTGTTCAATTCCCAGTTTGTTTGATGCTTAGGCATCTGTTCACTGCAGTTACAGAAATGTAATTTCTGTCGCTTCTGGTGTTGTCTTTTAACTGTGAGTTGCATAAATAAATTAGCTGCCAAAAATAGTTTTTATTTTCTTCTTAGACAAAGAGGATTTAGATGCTGAAAAAGTCTGATAGCTTCTTTTCTCGCTTGACTTGCATTTCAATGGCATTGTGGGATTTTCCTCTCAGTACTGACAGTTCTCTAGGTATAACTAAAAGGATAGTTGGTTTGAATTTTCTGTGTCTCAGCTAGGTGAATTCACATAATACATCTGAGAATTTGACTGTTGGCCTTTCCTTTGGCACCTGCCTGTATTCCAGGTCTGAATAAATGGTGCTGCACAGTGTTCCAGGTGTCCTTAGCACTCTCACAGGTATGAAAGGATTATGAATTTCTCTGGTCCTATTGTAATGTTATATACCATTGTTCATGTGGATATAGCAACCCACGTTATTTTTAGCCATCTGTATGGATTTTTGAATTTTGCTTCTTAGGCCAGCATTTTTCTTTAATACAGAAGCAGACATAGTTAGATGTGCCATAGGATTTCACATGAATAGAAATATTAAGAACTAATTTTTGGCATTAAGGTATGAATTGGGATATACAGGAAGCAGATAATGTAGAGAAAAAAAACCAGTCAGTTTGCACTGCTGATGAATTTCCAAGTATAATAATCATATTTTATTTTTTCTTTTTTTTTTTTTTTTTGTAGCAAATGTGATTTGCATTTCCATGGTGAATGCGAGAGAACTAAATAGGGTGATCCAGTTAGTTTTCATTTACTTCTGTTAGACAAATTATGGAATTATAGGTAAAATATTTTTGCTCAGCAGCAACCTCAGCAGTGACTTACCAGCTGGAAATATTGCCTACATTTTGGTTCTGAAAAATTTAGTAAAACTTGCTCAATGCTTGACAAATTTAGTAGATTTCCCTGGTTTTGGCTGTCTTCTTAATCCTGACTTTCACTTATGACTTTCATTTATTACTGTTAAGTAATACTGTTATTTCAGAATGTATTTAGGTCCTTAGGTTTTTTAGATCTCATTTCCGCTTTGGCCAATAACTAATGTGGAGGTCACGTGCCTTTTTGCTGAGGTCATGTTGCATAGTCATCTACATCAAGTGTGAGTGGATTGCCTCTCTTCTCATTCCAGATCGAGTGAGAGGATTCTTCTAGAAAAGAAGTTTCTCTAAAATTCCTTTTTGTGAAATATGCTGGGAAGTCAGTCTTTGTAATTCTTCACTGCCGATAAGTTTTGGTTTTATTTATAAGATTGAAGTTCTGAGGGACTAAGTCCTTCAATGAGTTTTTCCAGTTGTAATTATAATTTCATAATTGTTTTACTGTTTCTGTTTATTCTGGAGAAGTGCTCCTGGAGCAAGTAGATGGCTCCTATCACCAAGCTAGCTGAGAATGGGAATTGTACTTGAGAATCATGTGAAGCACAGAGGCATCGTTCTGAGCCAATTTGTTTTCAATATTTTACTATAAAATTAAAATTGCTTTGTGGAAAATCAGATGACAAAAGAACTCTTACTAGTGCTGCAATTCATCTTCTTTTTTTGTTCCAAATAACTAGACCAGATAGCAACTTTCTTGTTTTTCTACACTTGTGATAACTCAGTGCAGATTGATAGTGTAAGTGAAATTTGAGATTCCATTTTTGTATGGGTATGGGTTTAAATCTAAAAATAGATTTAAAATAATCTATTGTTGAAGCTGTGTAACAATAATTTCTTTCTAGCCACATTTAAAATAATTATCTACAATGATGCATTTGAGCTTAACAGTTGAATTGGACTCCCATCATTTATATACATGCAGATACACCCAATGATGTGGCAAGTGTGGTTTAATTTTTTCTCAGTGGACTGGGGTGCTGCTGACAGTCTTCAAGAGGCTCATTTCTCTAGGTACTCTGAAATGGCTTGAATAGAGCAGTGCAGCTCAGAAGCCTTGTTCTGAAACCTTGAGCCATTTGCTGTGCTGTATAGGTGTGGTAAGCACAGTTTGTTCTACGTGCCCTCGGGGTTTATGCTTTTTTTTTAATGTTTTTTGTTTAATGTTTTCATTGTATATTACTATAGGATGAGTTCTATGTTGGATTCTATGTGAAGATAAAAGATTTGATATGATTCAAGATGAGATGAATGAAGAAAGAAGTAATCTGTTTTGCAGGCATATTTAAATTCCTAATTGACGACTGTTCCATTGCACTCAGCTGATTGTGGATTGGATTAATAGACTGCAATAGTGATCAATATCTGCAAGACCACATTATTGGTCAATTCAGATAAAATAGTTCTGGCTACAAATAATTAATAGATGTAAGAAAAAAATCCTGTCCTCATCCTGTTTGTTCGTCCTTGTCTCCTGCCTGATAGTTGTTTTTTGATCTTAAGGTTTGGAAACTCAGTATTGCAAGGCATGATTTATAATCTGCCCCTAGAAATTTTCTTACAGTTTTCTTCAACATCAAAAGTTTCTGTATCTCTACAATGTTGGAATAAGATATGCTCACATTTCACTTTGGAAATCTCTTGATCTTATAAGAAAAGCATAGACCTTCAGACCACAAAACGGACCCAGTATTTTTCATTCCAAATATTGCAAACTGTCTTGTACAATTTAACAATATGGTGAACTTTTAGAGCTTACAGAGGTCTTCTTCAGAGCTGATAACTACTGTAGATTTTTACTGGCTGACACTTATTTACTTTCCTTATTTTCCCTATCAGTTTTATTCTAGAAGTGTTAGTAAATCGTCCAGCAATCTGGTCATTTTGATGCTATGTTAAGTTGTGCCAAGGTCTTAATTTGGTCTCCCTTTGTATTTAGGCCTTCATTTTGTCCCCCTTTTATTTTTACTTCTGCCAGTTTGCCTTGTCACAGGATGTTACTCTGGTGATTTTTTTGTTTGGTTTGCCTTAATTTCTGTAGGGTGGTTCTGAACCCCTGAAAATGTTCCTTTGTGTGGACTATAACCTTACGGAATTCTCAGTAATGGTTAAAACTCATCTCATGGTGAAACATTTTCACTCTGCAATAATAAGCACAACAAATGCAGATTGTATTTCTCACTTTATTGCAGGTTTTTGTTTGTGCACCTGCGAAAATGCAAAGGTCTGTGTTCTTCTACTAACTTCCTCCTTTCCTTGTACATTTTTGGGAAGTTTTGTACAGAAGGGCTGAAACTGGAGCGGAACAGCTTTGGGCAAAATCTTTCTCGTGCTAATAGTCACTTTGCATTATCTATTATTGGGGAAACAGCATACTCCACATGGAAGAAAGCTCCAGGGTGATGAGGATCATGTGGAGTCACCTACATTTGTCTGCGTAGAGCTGAGCTTTATTTAGAATGGTTAATGCTGATCAGGAGCTAACAAAGCTCCTGACTCCCTGCCAGCTCCATGCACAATTACCCTGGTCCCTGGAGTGTGGTGCTGAGGCACTGCAGCTGACTGGTAATGCAGCATCATGCCAGAATTAACCCTGCTGAGCCAGCTCCAATGTTTTCCCCATCTGTAGTCTGCTTATTTTCCACCCTAAAAAATCTGCTAGCAACTGAAAGCTGAATGTAGTCATCAAATTGTTCACATGGAATTTTCTTATTTTATATGAATAAAATGAGCCCGTTCTGGTTTTGTGTCTTAGGAAGTTTCACAGAAGGCTCTTTACTAGTTACAGTAACCTACAGATGCAGAAATCTTTTTCTGTGCATTTTTCCTTGGCTGCCAGGTCAGCTCTCTATAAAGGCTGATGCACATCCAGCTTTCTCACAGCTGTTTGCCTACAAATTGCAAGTCAATATTTGATCATCAGCCAATTGCCTTTTCTGGACTTGGTTGAAGTAAATTTTTCTTTTACAAATACTATATGTATTAATAATTATTTATTTACAAATAATAAATTTCTCAGAAGTAAGAAATCCCACTTATTATTTGCAATTATAATGGCTGTTTCTCCTTGCCACTCTAGCTCCCATGCCCACACAGACTTCTGTAACTTGGTCTGATGGAGAGAATGAGCTTTCTCCAGGAGAATCTCCATTCAGTGAGTGTGCATTGTCTGAAGGAAGGCAGGCTTGGTGCATGATGGCACTAATAGCTTCATGGTTGGTACATCAATGTGGAAAAGGTAGATCTTGCTCATGCTGCCATTCCTCTGCAATTTAATTTCAGGTGTCTGAGTTGCTGACGGAAAAAATCAGATAGTTCATTTGAAAAAAGGAGCTATCGTATAGATTCACAAAGTTTATCCTAGTATCTGTGTTTTAATTAACAATGAGAAGTGCCTCATAATTTTTAAACAAATATGCAAAATTTAGGAACCAGAATATGTATATGTAAGATGTAACTATTTAGACAAAGAAATATGTATGATAGGTTGGCATTCGTAACAAAAGGTTTTGAACTCGATGTAATAGCTGTTGTAATAAAAAAAATATATTCCAATAGTTATCAGAATGTCATCTGAATGTCATATCTTCTTTAGGAACATATATAGATACTGCAAGTTAAAATTCCAGTTCAGCACGTTTTTTAAATCAGGGTTTTGGAAACTGTAGAGTTTTGCAATTGATGTGTTTTGATGTGTTTTGATTTATATACCAGTCACTGTCAGGTCCTTTAACAGGACCTCCTGCTCCCCCTTTCGTGTCAGTTCAGGCCAGCTGGTAAGGCCAGGAAAAGTATTCAGTGATAGCAGTTTTGAGGCTGGTGCCCTGAGAGCCTCTTAGGTGTTTATCTGGCAAAATTACTCTCACATTTCAGTAACTTAAAGTGTCTATGAGATTGTGCTAAACTATGTCCTAATTCAAGGTCTTTGTCTCCTTAGAATTAACATAAAAAGATCCTGTTTCATTCTGAGTATGGGTAACTAATTAGTTAGTACTTCTGTTTATGTGGCTTCTAAAATTAAAGTTTTTTCATATTATATATAATTTATATAATAATATTCTTGCAATACAGTGAAAAGCACTGAATGATAAGCATTGTTCTGTTTATCTTGAACCATAATTCCACTCTTTTTCGTAGAAAATTCAGAACTATCTTATTCCTGTAAAAAGCATAGTGTTTTATCTGTGTTTGCATTTTGCATGTATGTGTAATTCTGAAAGTAGGAGTGTTTTTCTGGTTGTTGGAAATAGACCCATATGATGATAAAGTGACAAAACCAATTTGATTTCTCAAAAGAAATGCTTTTTCACTAGACACAGAAATGGACACTGTATATTCTCATCTAAGTTTCCTTGGGGAAATTACTGGTGCTGTCTTAACTGAATGGTTGAATGCTTAGCTGATTTTTTAAAGAATGAAATAAACTTTCTCAGTTGTAATCCATCATTTGGAAGAATTGCTTATAAATGCTCTGGTTCTATAGACATCCATAAAGTAACTGTTCTTACTGTTTTAAAATATGTTTGAAAAAGCATTAATGTCATTTTGATAGTCCAAAAGTATAAAAGTGATAGCTGTTAAATCCTAGGGTCATAGGCATGTTTTACATGCTTTCTTTTTCAGAAGATTGAATAGTTTCAGACTGCATGAGTCCAGTTGAGAATCATTGCTTTATTTCACTAGAGTTTCCTGGGTTCTAAAAGGATGGAAACTGAGCAGCACCTCTGGCTCTTAATGGCTTGAATCATTCATGCATTAAGCAATGCACATGCAAAGCAATTAAATGCTATCAGTGTGAAGTCTGCTTATACAGTTTTGTTGTAAGACCTGGAGAAGAACTTAAAATAGCAATATCTAATAATAGAGAATGTATAATAGAAAGACTTAATAATGTGGAGCAATACTTTCTTCAGAGGGTTTTGCAGAAGGCACACAGACTGTCTCCTAGTCTAAGGCACTGATGTTGCTAAACACCAATATTGGACGGCCGCCGTCGCTTATTGTAGCCACACCTTTATTTTAGCCGGGCTGTGCTGCAGGGCCTGGCAGGAGCCCCTGTCCCGCCCGAGGTCCCTGAAGTGCAGCAGTTCCAGCTGTGGTCCCTTGGCTGCCCACCAGGGATGGCATTTCCCGGGCCGAGGGCAGGGCCCAGGCGGGTTCCCAGCCGGGCTGCCCGTGCTGCCCCCGCGGGCCGGGCACTGCTCGGGGACATCGGGGCTGTCCCCGACCCCGGCCCGGGCCTGTCCCCGACCCCGGCCCGGGGCTCTCCCTGACCCCGGCCCGCTGCTCTCCCTGACCCGTGGCTGGGGCTGTCCCTGACCCCTGGCCGGGGCTCTCCCCGACCCCGGCCCGCTGCTCTCCCTGACCCCTGGCCGGGGCTGTCCCTGACCTTGTCCCGGGGCTCTCCCTGACCTTGTCCCGGGGCTCTCCCCGATCCCGGCCCGGGGCTCTCCCTGACCTTGTCCCGGGGCTGTCCCTGACCTTGTCCCGGGGCTCTCCCCGATCCCGGGCCGCTGCTGACGCTCGGCCGCGGATGAAAACACCGCTCTCAGGGGCACAATCCAGGGATTAACAAAAGCCTTCAGTCTGGGAAATATTTCCGTCTGTAGCACCAATTCTCACTGCGTCCTTTCCTTCCGGCTCCTGCAGAATACTCACCTCGTTTGTATTTTATAGCTGTTTGAGATGCACACAGTCAGTAAAGCAAATTTACTGTCACCTCTTATGTTAAAATTAAACGGAGAAAGGTTTATAAAATTAGGAAATACGGAGTTAGGCCTGGAGGTTTTCTAACTTGTTTATGAGTAGGAAGAAACAAGTGTATTTTGCCAAGTATCTTTAATTGTAAAAATGTTAACAGCAGGTAATTCTGATATTTTGGAATGCAGGGAAAGAACTAAGATGCTGTTTTCCTGTTGTAAATGGGTGAATCATTGGGATTTAAAATGTTTAACCACTTAATTTTCAATCTGCTGATTTAAACAACAACAGATTTTTTTTTACATATGCTTGATTGTGCAGAGATAGTTTATTTCAATCTTCTGTTTACGTGATGATCTCTTGCAGTAAAGAAAGGGAGGGGGGATGAAAAAAGGAGAAAGAAGGATGGAAGTTCACTTAGAGAAAGGGCTTGCTTTGCTTACTGTGTTACTGCAATGGATGGTAGCACTCAGGTTAGATGAGGAAGAAATTTTAGTTTAAGAAATTACATTGTCAGCTAAAGCTCAAATAATTGATTAACTTCTGCAGCATAGCTTGCACATGTCTCTGCATCTGTGTTCAGAATGAGTAAAAATATTTCTGACTTTATGTTCAGGTTTATTTTTATCAGATGAAATACAAAATTTCTGCTTTGAGCCGGAATGCTGTCCAGCTTCCTTGTCACATTATCTGAATTCTGTGCTGCCACTAAGGTTGAGCTGTTTTGCTGGATTGTGCAATTTCAGGGAATAGTGATAGTTTCTCTTCAAAACCATCAAGCATTTCAGAGTATAGTGTCCATTATCAGGAAAATAAGCTTTCTAGCTTTTACTTCTTCCATGAATGCTGAGTCTTGCCCAGATGCAGGGGTGTCAGTGAACTGGTTCTTACATGTAATAAACCAAGCATGAATTCCTAGATACCTTAAAAATACGAAATCTTTTGAAGTTTTGTGGCAGTTGTAAGTGAAAGTTTTTGCCCTGAAAACTGCAGTGCTTAAAGACTTGTGTGCTTGAAATTAGAGTGTTGTAAGGCAAAAAACTAATAACTGATATTACCAGCAGCATATGCAGCAACACTATTGCTATTCCATTGCATTTCACTTGAAACACATTTATAGATAAGAAATTAAATCTAAAGGATTTACATCTATTGGGAACAGGATTGTGTTAAAAACAACTAACAGGATTTCTTTTTTTCCTAAATGACAGGAAAGCAAATTTTCTGACTTTGAAACCTAGTGTCAAGGTTTTTCTAATTCTGACATGTGTTCTTTTATTTTGATGTCTCTTTTATGCCAATGGGGTAGCACAGTATAATGTCACTTCTAATTTCTCCTACTTTGAACGATTTTTGAGATTTTTTTTCTTCCATATCAAAGAGGGTGTTTGGTGGCAATTCCTCAGTTTATTTATGGGTTTGCTTATCCCCTTTAATAATACTTCTCAATCTCGCTCCATGTTATATAGAAAGTAAGAAATAGTAAGAAACATTCCTTGCTTAGTATTGAAGAAATAATATTTCTAATAACTCTAGAAGTGTATTGTTTTACTCATCTCTTTCTGTCCCCAGAAGTATCTGACTCTTTTTTGTACAACATGCCTCAATATTCTTGAGGTGGTAAAATTTGCTGTCACTATCACTGCTTTGATTGCTTCAGGCTTTTAGTAGTAATGTGGTCTTCTTTCATTTCTCTCTTTGCTTTCTGCTTTTTAATAGGTAGACATAAGATTAAATTTTAACATACTTTAATAGACATGTTTGACAAGCACAGAAGTTAATGAGGTCGTAACAAATGTTTTTAATAACTTTTTATCAAAGTATTTACTTGGGGTTTTAGATCTTACAAGTTACATTAGACCTGACTTTAATATCATATTTTTCATTAAAAAGGAGGTTTAATGAAGGTATGTTTGTAAGCTAGGGAACATTTTCTGCTATGTTGTTTTGTTTTGGTTTCATTAAAAAGTAAATGGTCCTACACATAAGATTAAATAGATAATGAATTCTCAATTATGGCTTGTAATCTGAATAGAAATGGGGAATCCTGGCATTATGGAGAAATTGGATCCAGAGGTATGACAGTCAGGACTAGTCTGTACTTGGTTCAGTAAAATGTAAGTAGATACCTGTTGCCCTGATTTTTTCAGCCTTCTCTTCTGTTTCACCGTTTCATGTTTTGGGTTCTTTCTCACGCTCTGGTCTGTAAACACCGGCAATTGTTTATCATAACTTCAAGGTAGTTTACATTCTTTGTCTTAGAGATATGGACAGCTGATGGACAGTTGTCCTGACCAGTGGGATGGGGAGAGGTGTCAACCTTCTCCCCCAATCCCTGGCCTTTTTAGAGATACTATATATTGGAGTCAGACTTTCAAATAAAGTAGAGTTTTAGTTCATGCCTTCGGATCAAAGTGTGAGCGTGTGTTTGTGTGTGTGTGACGTGCTGCGTCAGATACCCTTAATTATTTTGTACTTAAAAGAAAAATCCCCACAACCAACAAAAAAAAAAAATCCCTACTGTTTCATCATAATCTGCTTGAGAGCTTGTTACTGAAGAAAACCTTTGTGCTGATAAAAATACTGCCTTTTAGATGTGAGCATTGTTTCACATTGAAGTATGGAGAATTTCAATGGCATACTTTTTTCCTACTCTCAAGAAAACAACGAACCTTTGCTTTGCATAAAATAGCAGCAAATAGATAGACAAAATTGTATGATATAGTGGTAAGAGAAATAATTTTATCGTCAGGTTGCAAATAAGAAAATTTAGATTAATTTTTCATTCTTTGATTTGACCATCATCATACTGATGATACATGGGTTTACACTGGTGGGAGAGTTGAACTTCAGGTCGATTGGAGAATTTGTAAGAAAAATGTATGACACAATTTGTATAGTTTTTTAGAATGTTTAGTGTTGAGTCTTTTTATTTCTAGGAGAAACTTATGGAGGGGATGCTAATTTTAATAAAGGATTCAAAAAAGCTACCTTCAAACTTGCTTTGTTTACTTGACAGCGAGTGAAAACAAATACACATGAAGCGATAATTCTCCAACATTTTATTCTGTAAGCCATATTCTTCCAACAAGAAAGTAACCCCACTTTTCACTCAGTGATTTTTATGTTACTGTTACTGCTTTTTGCTCATAGTTCCACAATTGCTAAAATAACTTTTGAAGTCACACAGTTTTGTTACTGTCCTTTACTGCAGCTCTTTTTTGGGTTGAATATTAAATAGTCCTGGTCTCAATTCGAACAAATGTCATTGAAAAGACTTACTTGGTTTAATGGATAAACCTTGTAAACCAGCAAACAGCTTATAAATAATGTACTAATATTGGGCTGGTGAAAATTTAATTGGGGAGATTAGTCTAACCAGGATTGCCCTGTCTAGAAATGTTGAATGTTTCAATAACAGTCCAACATAGTGTTGATATGGCAGAAGATTATATGGGATGGGACTGAAGAAGTTGCCAGAAATTATTAGAAAAACCTTCAGAAAAAATTGTTTTCCCAAATCTTGTAATATGCTGTCATAACCAATAATTTTTATTGTATGCACATTTTAATTGTTTTGAATTTGAATAGAGAAGCACCTTGTCAGTGTATTTTCTGAGAAACTAAGTTCTACCACAGGGAAAAAGTTAATGAGAAGCTTCTGAAGCTGGTAAAGCTCATGACCAGAGGCTGTTAAAGGCAGTGTTGCCTTGTTCTTGCTCCTGGAGCATGCAGATTCTATGAGGCAAAGTGTGTCTTCAGTTACCCCTTCTATCAGGTTATCAGGATTTGATTTCTCCTACATGTATAGTTCATATATCAGGATCAATTAACTGAATGATCTAAGAGTGGGACCCCCCACAAAAAAATTCACCACCCTTGCCTAATATTGGCTAGAGCTGTGGTGATTATCACATCTTAGTTAAAAAGTAGTGAAATGAGGGATTATTTTGGAATTTTCAGCCCACAAAATGGGGGAATATGTTTTTATATGTAAGAACTTAATATAACAGCAAAGCTTTTGGACTTTTTTTTCCCCAACATGCATTAATATCATGATCTCTGTCACTTTCTGGCAGCTGGCTGTTCATTCTGAATATCCACTTTAGAGTGAAACAATGCTAAATGACAAGGAACCCCCAGCTTGAGTAGGTAAACTATTAGCTGGGACAAAATGTGCTTCAAACTCCTTGTTTACTTCTACATTTCATGTAGGCTGTAGGTTTAAAAAGAGGATTTATTTTTATTTTTCCTCCTAGAGCCACTGGCTTTTCCACCCCTCCTGTAGATTTTTTTTTATGGGTTACCTGAGGTAATTCTGGAGACATTCAAGCTCCAAATATAGAATGGCCACAGTAGAATTCCAGATGAAAGCTTTGAGTGTGTTCCTAGTTGTTTTATTTAACAGCTTCTCAATTTATGGTCACATGTTTTGGATTCCAGCTAGTTAAATTTTTAGCAGTCTTTAAGGATGTAATATAACATACAAAGCTCTTGCATTTAGGCATTCTCATAGTAGATATTCTCAGATATGATAGCTGAAAAGCAAAATGTGTTTTTTCCTAAGCTACCTTCAGATAGAACTTCTGAGTTATAGGCCTGTTTCCCTTGGGTGTAGAGACCCTTCCAGATAACCACGATCAGTGAGGTGTACTGTTCTTGGGCCAGGTAGCTTTAGGCAGACAGTGTCAAGCGCACTCCAGAGCTCTTACGCTGCTGTTGAGAGCTGTTCCCACTGATGTAGCTTGGGAAGGGCTGGAGTGTGCATAGCCTGTCGAATTTGGGTCATTTGAGCTGACTGCAGTAACCTCCCATTTAAGATTCTGACCTTGCAGCCATGGTAGTCACCCAAGACCATCATTTTCTTGTAATTCTGTGTATGACAGTTCATGTATGTTTGTAGTATCGGTGCAATTACCAGTGAATGAGAATCCTGCCGTCCTAGCATCAACACAGAGGGAAGGAATGATCCCTACATGAAAGGGTTTCCAGTTTGTCACAAAAGAAAATGGATGGTGGGACATGGAGACCTTAACAGTGTTTGCTCCATGGTTGGTTTGTCATGAGAGTGCAGAAAAAGTACTGTGAAAGGCTTGATTAATAAGACATGAACAAGAAATATTTGTTTGGAAGTAAATGGGAAAGCTGCCTGTCTCCAGTCTAAAATCCTGCCCCCCTATCTACCCTCTCTCTCCATGTCTGCCTGCAGCAATGAAAGTGTAGGAGTTTGAAGCAAGAGTTCTCTTTAGCAGGATTATATGAAATTCTCATAAAATGAGAACAGCACAACTTCACAGACACATTTTAAGTTGAAATGAGTATTTGAAAACCTATTATAGCAGAGACCCTGCACAAAGAATGTATTAGTTTAACAAAACCTAGTTCAGTTAACCTGGCATGACTTCAGTAACCAGATTCCATGGGAATTGCCTACATTCTGCTAACCCTGTATCAGTGGTTCATGGTTGCTGTATAAACATAATTTTCTAGTTATAGAAGATTTTATATAAATGTAATTCTCGGCATTATTATCCACTTTTGACTAACACATGTTTTGCAAAGTGCAGAGCAAAGTAGCTGTCCTGCTATGAATGGGCATCCTCTTCCATTATTTACGTATTCAAATCATTGTTTCCTCCAGTGTGTATCCCTAGATGAAACCTCATAAAAGTATCTGATGAAAGACTTCAGTTAAAATACCTGTTTTGTTTAAAAATGCCCATACTTTTTCTTTCTTTGCTTTTACAAAGTGTAGAGATGCGACTGCTTTGGTGAATTAAGTCGGTTCAGAGATATCCAAAGGCTTATGTGACATGAGATAAAGAACCAAATTGTACAGCCTTGAAATATGACAAGGCTTTGTTCTACTGCAATGAAGTAGATTTGAAAAATATAAAACTCCCAGAACACAATAATTCTGTTCTTACCCAAAAGATTGTATTATTAACAGGTAATCTTGTGTTTTTCTTTTTTTTTTACTTAAAAGCTCAATAAACAGGCTGAGCTTTCATATGGTACTGAAAATAAGGTGCTTGATGAAGAGGTCAGCTGTAGTTTGTGGGAGTTTTTCCTAGTGTGTGCTTTTTTGAGTGGTTTTATCTCCTCTTCCTTACTTACACACATCTGTGGAGAAAATGATGCCCATTCTTGGATCATGGTGGCATCATTGTTTTGGCCACTGTTCTGGACCCAATGTAGGACTTTTCTGGGAAGTGCAGCACTGCTCTGCCCATGTGAAGCACTCTTCTGCTGCTTTGCAGACATGACAGAGTTCAACAAAATTGCTAATCATTTTTCTTCCAGTGCTACAGGAGAATATGTTGAGACAAGAGAACTCCAAAATATGCCATGAATGTAAGGAAATAGAAGAAAAAAAGAAAAGTACTAAAATTTCTGAAATATTGTTGAGAAAACAAAACTTTTTAAAAATCCATATACATCTAAAGTAATAGAGTAGCAATTAATCTTCATGGTGTCAGGAAGGTTGGGAAATAATGCAGAGCTGATAGTAATGAACTGAACTTACAGCATCTGTCTTCTTATATCCATTTCCCACTGCAGTTAAAAGATGAGCAACCCTAAAAGAACTAATTTAAACCCACAGTTTCTAATTTTGAGCTGTGGTGTTTTTTGCTTTTCATATGAGAACCTAATGAACCGCAGCATGCAGATCACAGTTTTGCTCATTAAGTTTTAGGAATGTTCATTTCTTACATGTATTTATAATAAGTAGTTCCTGTTTATAATGTGATGCAGCACAATGCTCAATATAATTTTATAAAGGCAAGATGAAAATAATTTGTTATTGTAAAATACAAAAATATATTTGAATGTCTTCTAAGGATGCAACAACCTTGTTAGGAAAATGTAATTCTGTTGAATCAGTAGAATTGGAGCACATACCAAAAACGTATGCACATTTTTAATTAAAAAAAAAAAGGTGCTGTTGGCGGTCCATGCTTCAGTCCTGAAAAAGTTCTCTCTGCATTACACTTAAGTGTTATCCTCTTATGTCTGTGGATGTATTTGGAGGCATTGGCATATAAATTTACTGGTAAATACCTTTCTTTCAGAAGGATGTAGTTCTGAGGATTATGCAGGTGCAGGAGGATTGCAGCTGTAACTACATTTATTTATAAAATATGTGTACTATGCCTTATAATTACTTTTGAAAGTGTATAAATGCACTTGTTTGAGGGAACAAGGAAAAGCTTTTTTCCCATGTGGTTTTTTTTCTTTTTATGTATTTTATTTCAAACTTACTAGAGTTATGAAGGGTGCTTTGGTGGTGATTGCATCAAAAGTAAGGAACAAACAGATTTCTGGATCAAATTAATGAGCTAGCTGAGGTTAATTGCTGCAACCTAAGATTCTGAAAAAGTGGATTCTAGGTAGGGTTTTTCAAAATATTTGTGGCAATTATGAATTTCAATGTGAGATGCAAAAAGACCATTGTCTTATTTAAGTCTACCTTTGTACAAAGGAACTTTGAAATTATTGTAGTCCACATTTTTTGAGATTTTTCATACTTCTTAGAACATTATTAAGGAAAAATTACTTCTTGGACACAGAGAGGAAAAATAAAGTTGTTTTATTGAAATGAAAGTTTTGAAAGGTCATTTTTGTGGCCCAATATTTTATACCTGTCAGCTACAAACAGTAGCCATATCGAGAACAATTTGTCTGTGGTTTTTTCTATACCAAAATTAACTATAGAACATGTTATGAGACCTTTACTGCCATATGACTGATGCAATTTAAACTGAATTATGTTTTTTGTAGTTCCATGTGATAAGCAAAACAGCTTGTATGTGAAAAAATATAAAATAAAGCTGATTAAATTAATCTAATTTGATATCTTTTTGAGGCACGAAAGCTTGGTTTTCAACATTTTACGACAGCGCACATGCAGATGACATTTGTGTAATATGGTATAAGGCTATGAAGCCAATCCATGTTGTGCCTGTTTTGGCTGAAGTTTGATGCTTTTAGGTTGTTGCTGTCAGTACTGTTTTGTTCTGAAACAGTGAACATGTTAAAATATCCTTAAATATTTTTTTTTTTGTTTTAACCCTAGTTATGACCCTGGAGCATAGATTATAGACAGGGCTAAGAGTTCTATCTAAGTCAATGTTAGATGACAAAAATCTTGCTATTTTACTCTACTTACCGATTACCCCAAGTGTTTTGACATGGGTGAACTTTGTGATGGCTTATGAATGGAAATGCATGTACGTGGAGATTTTGTTGTCAGGTGTAGCCAGGACACATTCATGCACAAATAAAGCATCTCATGTTTACAGACACTTAAATATTGGAGGTAATCTAAGAAATTCTGACAAATTGTTCGCTGCTGTCAAAGCCCTGGAGAGCCATTAAAATTGCCAGTACTGGGGGTTCATAAAAAGTGGACAGCAATACTCAATTCTAAGCCTAAAGAACAAACTTGTTATAGCTAAAACAAACAAAAAAAAATTAAATCAGAACAGAAAGAGTTTGGAGAGGTTTCATCGGAAGTTTCTTTCACTTGGAAGAAGTTTCCTTCACACATGAAAGAAAGTCATCTTTGGGGTGGCTGATAATAGAACACGTTAAAGTTCAGTCACAGCGGAGAAAAAATGTAGCAGAGAAAACTGGATCATTTTGGCATCGTAAACACTTGAAGATCAGCATGTTTGATGCATCTAAGATAGTTCATGCACAATGCACGTCCGAAGAGTACTCCAGATTTCAAGAGAATTAGGTAGGATGACGGAACTGTTGTCTTCCCACTTTGATTTCCGTTAATAAGATGAAAGTAATGCTCACAGTAATTTCATCTGCTCTCAAAGGCTGAAAATATTTTGTGTTGTGCTCTGCTTGTTCTGCTGAACAATGCTGGCCCACTTGTTAGAGGACGTGTGAAGTGGAAATCTAAGATAACTCATGAGCTATTTTTTGGATGATGTCTGTGTATGCCCTTTCTAGAGTTCCAGGAATTCCACAGCTTTTCCCATGACTGGACTTACTCATTAATTTTTATATGATGTATGAAATGTCCCCTTCTGTACTCACAATGTCGACAGAAGTTACATTTGTTTTTTTCTTCCTTTGCAAACGCATGAAATCTGTGAGAGACGGTGCTCCCGAATGACTGCCTGGATGGGCAGAAAGAGATTAGGAGGATAAAAGTATCAAGTGGAGATTTTTTTACCCTAAATTGTCCTTATTTTTATATAATTGTACTTCACATTTTTACCAACCCCTGTTTTCAAAGCCCTGGTGAGAGCCCATTTCTGACTTATTTCAAAGGAGCACCTTCCTGCCTGACTTCACATCTGCAGGCTCTTGCTCCAGCTGTGGCTTCAGTTCATCAATTACAGCCAGTTCTGGGTGCTGCAGAATTCTGATAATGAGACTGTCATTCTATATAGGTCACCACAAGGACCCAAGGACAGAAATCAGATAAGAGGGAGCAATTGGAAAGGAAATGTGAAAATGCAGTAACCATATCTTTTAATAGGGAGCTAATTGGGTAAAACTTTTAATGCAGAAGTTTGATTAGCAAAGCCTCCGTTAGGATTTAAGACATTATACTTTATGGCCTTTCCTTTCTGGGTGGAAGATATTTTGTGATGTTCATGGATTCAGACAGTTTAAAATGCAGAGGCTCTCTGTGCCTACCAGGTTTTTCCATAGAATCCAGGTACAACAAGTGTAACTGAATATTTAAAATTTTTGCAGGTATAATCACTGTGCAGAAGACTGAATATTGGAAAGGTTCTCTCCTCCTCTCCATCCTTTTAAGCATCTTCTTGTTGGCTTTTTGAGATGTAGTATTTAGCAGCCAAGGATATCCTGGAGTGTATGAAACCATCTCCGTAGAGCCAAGGGGATTTTGCCTAGCAAGTGGATTAGCAGTATAATTAATTTGTAGGCTTTTCTTTGATCTTTGAGAGATTCCAAAATTATGATGATCCATGTAGTGGAGAATCCAACTAAAATTCAGCTGATCAATAGTAAAATAAGTATTGATGGTGCCACTAAAAGGCCAAGTCAGGCTTGGATTAAACTATGATTTAACATTATATGAATAAAAAAAGGATTTTGAACATAGTCCAGTAACTTAGTGTGGTGTAATTATAAGCATCTGATACACCAACAATAAGAGGTGAATTCTGATACTTGTGTGCTTGTGTTACTGAAACTCACAATTAAATGTTTGTCTTCATTCATTGAAAACAAACCGATCTGAAGGAAGAGTGAGATTTCTGTAGCCCTGAATTCGTGCCTAAGATTTTTTAGTTTTTCGAAAATCCTTCTCCCAGGCGATTTTCTGTAAACAAGAGCAATGTTTTTGTAACTGTACCTATGTTATCCATTCCTTTCTCATAGGAGGGACTTCCTGATCTCCCTCTCATTTGACCAGTGTGATTGGTTTGCCTTTGTTTCACCAATCAAATTGGTCTGTGTGAAAGAGTATAAAAGAGAGATCATCCCGAAATGAAGTAGCCATTGTAGCCTTCTGAACTCAGCGAGTCTGTGTCGTTTTTGGTGTAAACAGCGACAGATTTCAACAAAGGAAATGATGGGGATGTGTGCCAATGAATATCAAGTTTTAGATGTAGATGTTGGATGCAGGGCCCATTGTCAAATTTTTATTTTACTTTTCTTTTACCAGTAATTTAAGAATGTGTTTTAACCTACAACATGTATGTATGACTTCTGGCTTATCCTCAAAAAGTTACTGTATCTTCAAATAAGTGGAACAAAATATAAATCCACTTCTGTTTATAATGAAGTAAATATAAAAAGTCTTCCATAATTTTCTGTGTCTTGTAAGATTCAAGGGCTCTGAGTAAAAAAAATAAAATTTTTAAAGTATTTTAAACTGGAATACTTTTTGGGACAGATATAAACAAAGAGGTGTACTTTTTAATTTCTTTTTTTGCTTTATGTGTAAAATTTTCTTAACCAGCATGGAACTTGCTATTGTTCTTACCTATAAGAAATTTCTAGAGCAGTTAGGCTGCATTTTCTTTATAAGAAAATTGAGAAATGTAAGCTTTACGTTTCAAGGACCAAATTAAAATTGTGCCTAAATGTTGTTATACACGATCAAAGTTTGTCAATACATAATTGTGCAGTTATAGCAAATGTTAAAAAGGGATGTATTTCCACAAAGATATACTTTAAGAACTTGGCTTAGAGTGATAAAAGAGTGGGGAGAGTTTTTGGTTTTGGCTGAAATAGGACCAAAGCTGTGACCTGCAGCAGACACAGTCTGAAATGAAAGTTTGTGAACTCAAGAAACTCAGGAACGAGTTATGGAAACCTTTGCTTGAGAGTGACACGTTCCCTAATTACCAAGACACACTGTAATGTATTCTGTAGATTTGACAGGATTGTGAAAGGAGTAAATTCCTCCTTAGTTCAACAAGCACCACGGTAAAATGTGACATTCTCCCATTTTATCAATGTGGGAAAGGAGGCTGAATGCAACAAGGTAAGAAAGGGAACAATGGATGGAGCTGATGCAATAAAAGGTCAACTGCAAGACAGAAATATCTCATCCTGAAGGTAAGTCTCAAACACTCTTGCCACTGGACAAGCAGAGAGATGAGATTTCATGTATGATTCTTTTTTTTTTTTTTCCTTCTCTTGCATAAAGCCACATTTCTAAAACAGTTAAGCAGATTACCACTGTAAAACGATGAGAGCCTCTATAGGATGGACCGACACTAAATCACAGAGATGTGCCCTGTTTCTAACAATCTCAGACTGAAGGGAACTTTTTTGAATGCCAAAGAAATTTTATTTTGTATTATATAAAAGTAGATGGGCTACTGCCCCATGAATCTTACATAGGATATTTTTCTCTTAACACCACCCCCTACCTCCCAACTTGCTAGGTACTGTGTTATTATTTTGGAAATTATCATTGCTATAAGAAACAGCAAAACCAGGAAAATTTCTGGTGCATTTCTCAAACCACAATTTTTAAGGCAGATGACAGTAATGCACAGTGAACTAAGTGATCTATGGAACATATTTTTGGTTCTAACTAGGCTGTTCGTATGTTTAGTATTTATGAAATGATTTATATTTTAGCTGTTTCTCTTTCAAATTTTGCTTTTCCTCTCAAATATTTTTTGACAACAGCCTTAGTTGTTGTCTTTCAGTTTATTTACTCCTAACCCTTCCATCCCTAATGCAATTTCAAGATACCAGTGCACACTATCTGGTGCTTGGCTTTTGGCCTGTGGATAAATATTGATTGTGAGAAAAATCCAGGTTGATATCCTGTTTGGTTCAGTTTTTGCTGCAGAGATCAGAGAATCTGTAGTATTAAGGAGTGTGCAAACATACATTTGAAATTCCTGTGATTTACCAGGTGTTTAAACTTTTTCATACCAACTTTGGGAGACTGTATTTAAAAGACTTGTTAGATGTATTTTTACCAGTATTTCCTTCCTCAGCCTCAGGGGTGTTGTTTGCATTGTTAGGCCATTTCTGTACTGCTGGCTGCTGTGGGGTGGAACTTGTCAAGTTTTGACAAGTTATGGAGAAAAGACTTGATGCTAAATCAAGAGAATTTCTGTCATGTAGTTATGCGTGTACTTGAATATTAACAATGTAGGTGTCATGTGTTGCTTCAGTTGTAGGATGTCAGTGTTTCTTACAGAATACAAACTCTGCTGTCTTGTCACTAAATATCTTACTGCTTGCTTGGTCAATAAGCAGCGTGTTCTGTCTCAGGGCGTGGTTGTTTTTTGTAGTTCTTAACTAGCAGCTTAAGCTCCGTTTTCCTTCAGTATAAAAAATATTTTACACTAGCTGGGTGGGGTTTGTAAATAAAACGGACACATTTTGCTAGGTGAGTTTGATATAGTTGGAAAATACTGACAAGCTAATAATTGTGTTGATTAGGAATTCAAAGGAAAAATTGCATAGTTTGTGGGATGTAATCATATGTAGTATGGAGTCATACACATTTTTTAATAAGATTTCTTTATGGGAAATAAAAATTACAAGGAGAAAAGGTTGAAGTATTCTCTGGGAGCAGAAAAGGAGTTAGTTAAGATCAGTGTAAAAAATGTTCAGTGCATTTGCTTGTCTTGAGTAGTAAATCTTGGCCACAGAAAGGCTGATGAAGATACAGGATGTGTCTACTGGGATGGAGATAAAAGGATAGTTTTATTTTTGGAAATATTTCAGTATTTCTAGAATAAACAGAGCAGGTAAATAGGTGAAATAGATATGCTGGCTTTTATCTAGAAAAAAAAGAGAGAAAAAGAAAGAATGTATGATAGTGCTTTGTTTTGCAAGATCATTGCAATTTGAAATCTAATAAGGATTGATGAGGAAGAACCATATTAAATCACAGGCATAATTTTCTACTGAAAGAATAACTACAGTTGCAGTAGGGTATATCCTAAATTGTGAATGTAAGTCCAATTTCAGCACTCTAGAGTGCATTTTTAGTTCCAAGCTGATTATATTGTGGGACAACAAAATATGACTAGTTACCAACATATGGAAAGTTATTGTAAAGGAAACAGAGTAATTATTGTAGGCATTTTACCAGATGGTTTGTTATCTAAAAACAGCATTGCTTTGCTTTGCTTTTCATTTTTCTGTCTTCTCAATCAAAGAGTGAGCAGAAGGAGCATACCCTAAGGAAATATAGGATGGGATGGTGCCATGCTTCGGTCTGCTTGTAATACCAGCTTTTCAGTTTCCAAATATTTGTCTGGCAGATCTCTACATGTTTGTGGTGGAGAATGGCTTTATTTTTTATGTGCTAGGTACCACAGCAAGGGGTTACAGGCACACCTACAGTGCTACTTGCTGCCAATCTATTGGCTTCTGAAGGAGGGGTTTCTGTGGTTTTTTTTTCAGTTAGTATAGCCAATTATTTTAGTTGCATTTTAGACATAAATAACATTGACTGTGTTCTACACAAGATGAAAACTGCAATGCGAGGAAGTCATAATTTAGGTTGTTCCTTTGCTTTTTATTGAGATTCAAGTTCTATTTGGGATCATAAATTAAAATGAAATTGCTCATTATTTTGTTCTTACTTGACACTTTTGTGTGCAAGAAATGATTCCTGAATGTCTTCATCAAATGTGCAGTCTGTTTGAGTAATGGATAATAGAAAAGTAACCGAAGTGTGACAAACCAAGCTGGGGATATATTGGCAAAGCAATGTCACAAAGCTTGCGCACGAGCCACCTGCTTTGATCTTACCTTTCAATCTGTTTCCAAATTCAATACTAATTCACAAGACCAAAAAGATCCCTTAAAACCACTGTGCTACCTGAATCTGTTGAGGGCCAGTGTGACTGCCAGAACTGGACTGGCATTTATCCTGAATGTACTTAGTCACTAAATTCCAGTACAATTGTCATGGCAATGGTTCATTCCTGGTAAGCTGTTCTTTGAACTTTAAATAAATAGAAGTGAAGCCATTGGCAAAAGGATAGCTTTGGATATAATTATTCTTGTAATTTGTTTATGATTTGTCTATACCTATGTTTTAAATGCACCTGTTCTGGTTAATTCGTGCAGAAGATGACACTGGGGTTGAAACACTCCATTTTACTGAAGGTGTTGTTAGGCTTTCTAGAGGTCTGTCCTTTTGTTCCACTTGATATGGCAAAAGCAGATAGTGAAATAGAATTCAGTCTCGCTGAAAGCCCTACTGAGCAAATTTTTTTATCTGATTTAAATGAGAATTTAATGTTTCATTTACTCTTCTTTTTACTGTCACAGGAAGTCAGTGATTTGGCAGAGGAGGCCAGAAGAATAGAAGTGACTTTTTACACACTGCATCTCTCCTCCCTTTAGGCTTCAAGCGTAATTTCAGTAGTGTTTCACAAATCTGGATTTATTTCTCTCAGGGGTTAAGACCATGAGGATTTAATATGTATCTGATTGTAGAAGGTTTTTTTTCTTTTGAGAGCACAAATGTATTGTGCCTCTGTCTCTTTATTTTTTTTCTCCCTATTGTGCATTTGGCCCTGGAATTCAAGGGGATATTGATAGAGGGTGCATATGAAGACGGATAATCAAAAATTGACTGGAGTTTCTCTGAATCAAATGCAGGAATGTTAGAATAATGAATTGTTTACTGCCAAGCAATATTGATCCTTCCACATGAGCTTGTAATTCAGCAACAGATCATTTGAGCAGGGAGGGAAAATTGTATGGATTAGGTAAACTAGCAAAGCAGATTAGGCTTTAAAGAGGGGTGCTTTTTTTTAAGTGATTTTTGGAGAGGAGAGTGGATTTTGCAAGCCTAAATGTAAGAAAGCTTTTGGATTGACTTGTAACCCAAGTATCCTAGTGTAGCCTGCACAATGGAAAAGGGATTTGTTCACATACTGTTGGTTTTCCACCCAGTGTACTCCTTTTCTTTCCTTTTCACCCAGTAAAGTGGGTGCACATCTAAAATCTCAGTCTCTGAGTGTTGAAGCTGACTTCATTGTCAGAGGTAAGTGATGAGCTAACGTAGTCCCCAATGAAATCCCTTTTGAGGACACAGCACAGATTATTCGGAGTTGGAAGGAATCCACTATGAGAGGGTTTCTCCTGAAACAAGTGCACAGATATTTGGATGATGGTGTCCTTCAAACAGGAGGTGAAAGAGATGTTGGGGGCACCTGTGAAAGGGTGCTCAAGGATTTGAACCCAGAGAGACAAGATTAAAACAGGAGCGAGCAAATGAACTGCTACAGGGACCCAGGCTTTGTAAGAAGTTCAGTTTGTGAAAATCCATGAGAACTCACAGAAGGTATCAATAGTTGTTGATATCTTAATTTCTAATACCTGTTAGGCAGGGTAATGATATTTTCTAGGATATTTATTGATTCTCTAATTCTGAATCTTATTTTGAATATGCAGTTTATACCTCTTTACTCAAGTATGCAACTATGCATAAATGTCCATTAGAAGCTCAGTTCCAACATATATTTGATCAGCCAGACAAGTCTCTGAGGGTGTAATTGCAGTAGATTTCCCATGATAGTACTTCAATTATGCTATATTTTAGCATTTACAGAGAACTTAGAGAAAATTTGATCAAGAAGCAGTGGTATCGTGATGAAGAATTTCACAAGAATGTTTCTTTCAAGGTGAGCAGCAGCCTGATTTTCCTGAAGTGAGAAATGGGACTATATTACTTTCAGAGTGTTTCTGTTCCCAAATGTAGGTCTCAGTAGTTCTAAAATTTCTTTCTGCTGCGCCCTGCAATAGATGGATTGTTGTATTCCTCCTACATATTTACTTAGTAGGTAAAAGCAATAATGGAAAGTTTATATGACACACGTACATAAATAACATTTTTCTCTTTAACACTTCAGAATTTAATTTTTTTACATCTTTTTCTCTTTAGAGCATAATTTCAGAAAGCTGTGCTTTAGTATTCCATTTTGTAGCTGAATGCTTCAAGAATGCATCTGTAGGGGGAGATTTCAGCTTAAAGATACAGTACCAAATCTAGCAAGTATAGCTGACTTATTTTTTAAATGTTTGCATATTCATGTGTAAAATACTTGTGTTCTTCTGTCCTTGCAATACAAATCTATTTTGGGGGGGAAAACACTGTAGCACTAACCATATCTCTCCCTTTATTTCATCTGTAACTTGGTATCTCATTGCAATTGGGAAAACAATGTTGACCCCATGATTCATCATCTTAAAATATTGGATAATCAAGCTGATTCTGTGACTAGACTTTTTGATTAATTAATACTTCTTTCTCTTGTATTTGCAAAAGAAGTTTATGTCTGTTCTGGTCAACTTCTCTTAGCTTTTTGTGACCTTGCTGTAGACTCTGCCAGTTTTTATTTCCTAATGTGTTTCAGAGTTGGCTCCTTTCTACATTAAACAAGAAATTACTCGATAAAAACCCTTTTTATTTTGATTTAGAAAGCCCACTCTTGTTTCCCAGAAATATATTTTCATTGGGTCTTTAATGAACCAAAAAAAAAAAATTATAATGCAAAAGCATCAGTTAACGGGAAGAGGTTTGCCAGGTTTAATACCTAATCTTGTCATGGTTTGTCTCCTGTCTATAAAGAGGCAAATCAGAAGCAAATGAAACAAAGCAAAAATAACTTTTTTTACTTTTCTTTTTGTTCTCTATATTTTTGTTACCCTTTGGACTACTTATATGAAACAATTTTTGAATCAACTAACAGTGAAAGAACAAGGACTAATGACAAAATTTATACCTCAATGAGGTTATGTTTTTGCAAATACAGCATTAAGAATCTACTCCATTGCACTTTCTATCCTCAGAGGGAAATAGAGTGGTGTAGTGCCTTAAAATATTGTGTAACCTGACAGAATAAAATGTGAAGGATATGGTGCAGCAGGGATTTTATGAACCATTTTTTTGTCCATTACAGAAGCGTCCTGCAAGGCATGCCCATAGGAGTGGTTTAAAATTGTTACTTTCTTTTTTCTATTTTTCCTATCTTTTAAAAGAAGTTTGTTGTAGTATAAATGTGTTTGCTGAAGGTCAAGGACAAAATGCTAATGCAAGATGTGTGTGTGTAATTTTCAATAATTTATAAAAAGCCTGGCATTTGTCAAAAGATGCCATCTCATCCTGTGATGTAAATACATGGAATGGACAAATTGAATTCTGTGTTGGGCTGGGTGGGCCCCCAGTGATATTGTGTGAAAGGTACTTGACTGTTTTGCTGTTTGTAGACTTGCCTGTTCAAATGTTTCCTGAATCACCATATTTCAGTAAGTTGCAGTAGGAGAAGTGGCATTTTTAATGTTGTGACTAACACTTGTATTGGAGCTAAGCATTCTGAGTGACAGTGTCCAAGTTCCTCACTAATGCATGACGTGGAGGCAATATGCTGGGTGATAACCCCAGAAATAACCTAGAATTCTTTTACAGTGCCAGGAAATACTCACTTGAATTCTTGTACCTGTTTCAAAAGGAGATAAGTGCTTTGGACCCTTAAAAACCTGATAATCTGGGGGAAAATAATATCAATAAACACTTCTCCTTGCCTCTGGAGTGCTCTCAGACACTCTTATGTGTCTTGCTAGCTATTATTTCATAAATTGATACAGGAGAGTGCCTTTCAAAAGCCCTGATGTTTGCCACCAAAAATGAATGTTTTGTTATAGGGATTAATGGAAACTTGAAAAAAAAATACACAAAAAACTATTAATAATGTAAGGAATCATGTAGGACTCTAACTGATGAAAGGCTGCTGGAGTGATCTGCAGGAAACACAATTCTGCTGCTGCTGCCTTTGTGTTCCACACAAAGCTTCCCCGCATGGCTGTGATCAGAGCTGGAAGTCCTTGCCCTCCGAGCTCCCCTGGGTCCTCGCTGCCAGGGGAATGGGGCCATGCACAACCTCCCAGGGGCTGTGTCCCAACCAGCCAGGACAGTCTGGGCCTTGAATCGAGTGAGTAGAGAGTCATGGGTCAGACAGATGGAAATGATGTACAGAGCCAAAACAAATGAGAATTGGTCTAAAAGTTGCTTCTACTATTTTGACTACTGTGATGAAAGGGGCAGAGAAAAGAGCAGAAAAATATCGTAATACCAGTATATAAATCCAAGATATACCCACATGTCTGGTACTCTCTCTCCGTGTCCCAAAAGGATACTGAATGAAAACAAGGTGTATGAAACAGCTTCTAAATGTCTCAGACTTTGCTTGTTCACCTCTTTCTCAAACACAGTTGTGGCAGAAGTCTATGAAACCATAAGTGATTTCAAGAAGAGCAATGCACTTGCTAAATATCACGAAATAAGGTGTAAGGACATATAATAAAATTACCAAATTTTAATCAGACTACTACAGTTTAATCAGACTAACTACAGTTAGTTATTACCCTTAAGATTTTTTAGATGCTATGAAGTATTGCATCAGAAAATTATAAGCCTAATTCATAGCATCAAATAGTGAAGGGATAAATTAGTATTGGTATTACTAGCTAAAACAGGAGATTTGAAGTCATTCAAAGAGAGTAATAATGGATTTGGAGAAGTAAATAATATGGGGAACGACCTGTGACATAGGTTTCAACTTGTCTGGATATGGATTAAATCATGAGGGTAAACCACCAAGAGAGAAATTTAGGTGGCAGAAGTTGTAGAATGGTATTGTTTAAAACCCACTCTTGTTTCTAGAGTTTCTAATGGACAGCAAAATGACTGTGTGCACACAGTGTAGTTTGATGACAGATATAAAGTCTTTTGATATCGGACCTCAGAACAGAATTCATGGGAGAGCTTATTTGGGTCACAGCCCTGCTTTCTATGGTGCCAGAAAAATGGGCTGTACAGTATTGTGTCTGATTTAGTAGATTCCAGTGTTTAGACCAACTGAAAGAGAGACTTCGGCAGAAGCAGTCCTGTAATGATTTATGCCTTATAGGGTCAGGGCCCCTTCGTTTGTGCCATTTTATCTAGAAGGGGGCACAAATCCTGTAATTTCTTTCAGGAACTGTTCATTAATATTGTAATGTGTTTGGTAAAAGCTGTGATCTTTAGGGCAGATTTAAAGTGATAGATGATGAGTTTGTTGCTGGGTTGAACTTTGACTCGCTTTCCCATTTCTACCACGTGTCTTTCATCATGTTGAACAATGAGTATGCATGGCATCTTGGAGACACCAGTAAGAACATCTAACAACAAGCAAGTTTATTCTTGACATCTCTGATGTGACAGCGAGCACACTGAGAGGCAATTCCCCTATTTATAATGACAGGCTCCCTGCAACTTGCTTCAGGAAACCTGAGATTGCATAAAATTGTCCCAGAGAGGGAGGCTATGCACCAGATTTTTATTTCCCTAGACCTAGAGAAATTTGAATTGTTCTATCAGGAAGCACATTCCTCTGCACTAAGGAGAAGCCTGTATATAACCAGAAGGTCTGAGAGTGATCAAGCAGCTGAAATTAAAAGAAAATAATCAAAACCCAGCATGAGAAGAATTGTGCTAGCATAGAGTAGCAAGACAAAACCCTGAGCAATTGTTACTGGCTAGCGTGGGAAAAATGACAATCTGTTTTATTTTAATATAATTTTAAAAGGTCTTTTGGACCTCAAGATAAATTGTTTTTAAAATATAACCCCAGAAAGGATGTTCTACTGACTGGGCAAAACTGCTATTTCAGATGAGGCTAAAAGAAGCACTGCCTCTCACCACTGAAAGTAAAGACCTATTTTATGGATCTGCAGACTGGCTTATTCTCAAGGTTCAGGCATATGCTGCTGTTTTCATACCTTTACAATTTACTGTGTGTTAGATGCCGTGAAATAACTGATTTCACCCAGGCTGTCATAAAATGTGAGATACAACGTTGTAGTTGAAAGTGCTTTCACAGAGAGGGACGGTGACAATGGCAGTGAGTGCCAACATGAGTGAGTGATGATGTTGAAGCAAGGAGGAGCAGAAAAATGTTGGGCTTCTATCTCCATCCCACCATTGTTCAAATATTTAATCCAGTTGCTTTTTGCGGTAAAATGGTAAGTTCTTCAGGGATGAGGAAGTGGATGTTGATTTGAAACTCTTTGGACACTGCTCTTTATGTGTGGGCAGGTACTTTGTTACAAGATAAAGATGTCTCCAGCCCTGTCTTAAAATTAAAAATCATTTTTGACCAGAAAACTATTAGGTTCCTAATCCAGAAAAAGAAGGCTTTGAATCCTTGTCTGCTGTAACAACAAGAGAGCTGAAGGCAGCTTCTTCACTCTGGCATCTCTTTTCATATGCTCTCTGTCGATATCAGAGCTGAAATTCCTGCAAATGTCAGATGCACAGTGTTGTTCAGGTGTATTAATTAAGTGTATTTAATAGTCGATTTAATCCCCAGTAACCATATAAAGATGTAGCTGGGTCTTGGAATTCTAATCATGGGTTCAGAGGATTAAAATCAAGTGTATATTATATAAAGGAAGGAGTTTTTAAAATAGAAGTCATGAGGAGTAACATAACCCAACACAGAAAGCCGTAAGTGTGTACTGAGAGAACGCGTTCATGGGTTTGCAGTTTTTTTCATCTTTCTTTTGGTATTTCTCCAACTAGACAATATTTTAACTTTGGATCTGGCAGGATGTTGAAGTATGAGAAATAAGGAAAAAATCAGCTGACCACCTAACTGTGATATACTGTGCTGTCAGCAATACTGGATGCAGGGCAGGAATGTTGATTGTTTGAAAGCTTTGGAAGAACCAGCTCATGCTCATCTATTTCACTCGGTGCATAGGCATTTGCTGTTTTGTTGATTGCCAAATGCCTCAGTTGCCAAAATGTCTCCTTTTTGACGTGTTGTGGCTTGAAACGATAACAACTGCTTCTTTTCAAACTCCCCAAAATTTCAATTGTCTTTTTCATGCTTGATTTGGAAAATGTGACATCACTGAACTGCTGGTTATGTCACATCTCCTAGGTACCTTACGTGTATGTTCGTTATCTTTTCCTGTTTTCACAGCCTCTTGTGGGCAAAAGGCTGTGAGACTAGTCGATTGTCACATCTGCTGAGTTTTTCAGGATTTCATGCACTGTTGATGGTTCAACTGCAGTTTTATGCACAACTCACTGTGTAATTTAGTCCTTCTCTTGTTCTTATAAGAACCACATATTTTGCTGTGTCTCACCTAGAAAAATGTGAAGCCTCAGGCTTGGAAATCAAGAAATGCCCTGAGTACTTGAACTAATGAAGTCTATTTTGTATGAATTTGTGTCTTGAGGTTGATTGATGTTGATGCTAAAGAAAATGAGAATGTTCTGTTGCTGAACATTGGAAGGGTGCTGTGTCTTGTAGATAATGAAGTGTGAGCTCACACTGTGCAGTTTTGGTCACTTAGAGAACCTACATAGGCTTGATCCTTGACCTGGCTGCTTGTTCAGCAATGAAGGTAAAACTTTATTATTTTTTAGATTTTTAGAAAACTCTCAAATCTGTTTTGTTCAATATTTATTAAGGTTGGACAAACGTGAAACACAGGATTCCTGTAGAGAGATTATAGCAGACTACTGTTTTAAAACTGCTAAAATTTGAGGAATTTAAGATCATCTTATGTTGAGTAGGATAAGTAATTTCCTTAGGTAATTTTGAAAATTCAAGTAGCAGATCGTTAGGAATATTTTTTTCCCATAAAGATAGATGGACTGTATTTCTGCCTGTGCTAGTCCTGATCTTGTTATAACTCAGAATATTCATGGCAGAACTTTAGGATTTTGAAATTGTATTAGGAACCTTAAATTAGCCTGTGACCCATATGGTTAATCTCAAACTTTTATTAATTGGAATTAATAAGTCTTTTTTCAAAAATTTTAAAAGATCTTTTGCATGTAAGGTGGAAACTTGCTTTTGTGGTTTTTTTTAATAGAATTCTGCTCGTCCTTTTTTTAGATCAATTAATGTATTCTAGATTAATACTATATGGCAGCATATTTACTTAATTTCAGCTTTGCACTAGTTCAATGTAGAAATAAAAAATGTTATGAATTCTCATATCATTACATATTTTAATGTCCTACCATAGTGCAACCTACTGTTGCTCAAGAAAAATTTCTTCTAAAAGGGGAAGACAATATTAGGAATAAAGGTACTATTGATAATTCTTTCACTGTGTGATATTTTAATAATGAAATAATAGCATAAGATCTAAACAAACAAGTGTATTGTGCCACTGTGACAAATGTAATGCTTTGCCTTCACAATTACCCTCTAGTTTTGCCACCAGGAATGAGAGAACCACAGGGGTCCCAACTGACAATTAGAGCAGGGTGCCAGCCCTTCCTGAGTGTAAAATAAGGTGATTCTTTGGTGAAAACCACCAGTGATGATCTTCAGAGCTGAATAGGTACTTCTTAGGCCCTTTGTCTTAAGCAGTCAACCCGTCTTTGGCATAGATATCCTGACTTCATTTTGGTTTCTTGAAAAAGTGTCCTTGCTTGAGGATGGGTGTTAATGAAAAATGCAGGGAAACCTGCTTAGATTATCTACTTGGAATGTAACTTTAAATCTGCTGTACTTATGAAAATGCCAAACAATTTGAATGTCCTTTCGCAACGGGAGAAAGGCAAATATATATTTTTAAAAAAGGATTGAAAATAATCTGATGAGAAAAGCGGAGAAAAAAAGTAAGGTGCTCCTCAATAATTGTTTATGTACATGCTGACATCTGACAGTTCTCAGTGGTTAGTGTGAAGCAGATATTTTCCTTTCACTGAGGGAGAGGGAAAGTGATCTCAATTTACTTTGCAGTTATTTCAGGATACCTTGAGGTAAGGATGTGCCTGAGGATAGGTAGGGCAAAGCAGTTGGTGTCTGGTAACTTATTACACAAGGGTAAATCAGCCATTTGCTGGAGCCCTGTTTTCAAAATCTATCATGCTGTTCAAATTCTGCCTTGTTATGTTTGCTGGTTTTTCAAATAGATTTGGGCAGCCATGCTTTGGTTTGCAATTAAACAGACAATTTCTTTAGGCATTTTTTTTCTGCTTCACTGAAGTAAAAAAAATGTTTTATATCCATTTATTACATTCACTGGCAGTTTCATTACTCTGAATATTCAAAACTCATGGAATGAGAATTGCAGCTTGGAAGAAATCCAAAGTTCTCATTGTTAATGGTGTTTCAAAGAATCATATTCTAAATTATCTGATAAAGGTTACACTTTATTAGATTTATTGATAGCTTTCCTCATGGGTTGGGCATAGGGTTGAATTGCTAAATGAGAAGAGCAAATGTTTACTTCTAGAAAGAAATTGCTTATATTCTACTTCCCGTATGATACAGTTCTTGGCCTCGGCTTTCTAAATCTTGATTAATCCCAATTTTGTCTTGTAGCTTGTAGTTAGTTCCTAATGATTGAAGCTGACATAACAGCCAAAGTCTCGTTTCATGTAATAGAGAAATGTTTTGTCCTGCTTACACTTTTTTGAGAGATGGGAAAGAAATCCCTGATTTCTCTGGCTTCCAGGACCTCTATATAAAGCACTTTTTATTTTACTACCCATTCTATTAATCGCTGATACTCAGGTCTCACACTGGTGTAGTTCATTGCCCACAGGCTGCTCGTAGCATGAGACAGCACCGTGATGGCAGGTGCCTCCTTCTGCCACAGCCTGACATTCCAACTCCTGTCCGGACTGGCTCTGGTCCCTGTGGTCACCGACCCCTCGGGCAGAGTGTCCTCGTGTCCTGGTGCCTGTGCGAGCAGAATTGCTTGTGAGGAGTGTCCTGAAATGCACACACAAAGGACATGGCAGGCAGCTTTTAGGGAGCAGCCATTTAAGGTGGTGGTACCTGTGTGTTCATGGTGCTGCTGATTGTGTTCTGTTTTTACATCCTCCTGACAAAAAGCTCTCATTCATCCAGACTCTCCTAATCAGAGCGTTTTAGCCACTTTTATTTCTGTTGTGTTCAGTCCCAGTTGGAGAATGAATGTATTCTTCAGCGCATCTGTTTTGAAAAAAATGTTGTTTTGAAGAGGAATACTGTCTAAAGATGCAATACTAAGATGGTTTTCCTATCCATTGTGGGCTAATTAGAAGAGTTAATATAACTTAGGATTTTTTCTTAACATTAAATTTTGCTGAATAATTCTGTAAACACTTGTGTTCATTGGAGAAAAGACAAGTTCAGAAGAAACCAGAATGACCACAGAAAGAAGCAAAAAGAAAGAAAGACTAAGAAACAAACCTGAATAAATAGCTGCAGGTTACAGATTTAGCCTTGCTCTACAGGGATGTATTTCTTGATTGTATTTATTTGTATTTCACTGCTGCTTGAGAGTTCCTATTGCCTGTCTCTGTGGTTCCAATCCTGAAAAAAATTGCCTTCTAACCAGCCAACACAGGCAGTGTGAGAAAGGAAGGTTAATCCCCATTTTCCAGTTGGAAAGAGGCAGAGATGGAGTCTGACTGTTCTCAGCTCGCACAGGATGTCTCTGGGAGAGCCAGAAACTGAACCCAGAAATGTTGCTTGAGTCCTACTGAGTCTCAAGACAGTCTTTTCTCAAAACAGAAGAAAATGCGTTTATTTGATATACTCATCTCAATGCTTTTCCCGTGGATACTATTTGGAACATCTGGGTTTTTTAAAATTTAAATTCATCTTTTTTTTCTTGCTTTTCGTTTCACAGTTAGCACTAATATTTAATGTGAGATGGAATGGCATTTACAGTGTGAAAGATTGAATTAGAATAAATTTTAATAATAGTTTGAACATAATTAAATTTTTTTTCAAAGAGATTACACTTTTAGATAATCTTTATTGTCATTGCTATGTAAAAGATTTAAATGTGTTTCCATCTCTTTTTCATAAATTGATGCATATGCAAAAATAGATGATATTTCAGATGTACTTAAAAGGAAAAATGTCCCCCCCCCCCACTTTATTAAAAGCAGATAATGGCTTAGACTGTAGGTTTTAATTATTTTCTTTCTAAAGTATTCAGAAGTTGATAATTTTTAACGTACCACGCAAATCCTGAAATTGGTGTGTCTGATCCTGGTGATACATGGTGGATCTTCCCATGATCTCGTCTGGGAGAGAAGCTGTTTGCTTCTGTATTGGGGAATTTCTTCAGCAATGTAGGTGCAAAACCAGTTTTACTTAAACTGATTAAAATTTCTCCTAAAATCTCTTTTTTAGCAGAACACATGAAAAATCTACCTAAGTCTCAGCCACTTGAATAACCCTACATATTTGAGAACCACAACAATTTACCTTGTAACTGGAAAAATTATCTCAGGGAGCCATGGAAAGTTGAAAACTTTGAACTATGTCAGTTTTTAATATCTGCAGGCTGTTTCAGAGGTAGTGAGTGCACCTGGACATAGATGCAAAGTCCCAGCCTTCGACATCATTGTGGCATCCTGGCTTTGTTAACAGGTTAACATTCACTATTGTAGAATGAATTTAAACAATCTGCTGAATTCTTAATATGAAGACTGAATTTACTGGGTTTTTTTGCCCCCCATATTTTACCGAAGTTGCAAGTTGGTATAGTATTGTCCGTGGCTGTAGGCAACAGCAATAAAAATGGACCCCTAAGTTAGTTTTGTACGAACTCATCTAAGAGGAGTGTTGCAGGTGGAAGACAGGTTTGGCAGAGTGTTTAGGAGCTCATCTGTAGCCTTGGCTTCAGACTTACTGTTCTAATTTTTGAAGCTCTTTGGAGGATCTACCTGGACTGTCTCCAGGTGGAACAAGTAGAACCACTTTGAAGAGAAAGTGAATGAGCATCAACTGACAAATTGGTGTCATCGCAAGTAGTACTGGCAGAAAGCTCTTGCAGATTTACATCTTGCAGTGTTTTATCTTGAACTGAAACCTTAGGAAACAACTGCACTGGCTGGAAAATGATCCCTGTTTGTGAGTGTGATTCTTAAACAAGCCCAGTTTATATTGTACCATATTCGCTCTACCTTTGGAAAATTAACTATGATATGAAGGGCACCTTGGTATGCATCTGTCTTATAATTCTATTGGAAAAATATTTCAGGGATTACAATTGTCCAGGCATATGGAATAGTAATTGCATGCAAATACATTTTATGCTTTTTAGTTTGGCTCTGTCAGCTGCAATGCTGGCTGTGCCTATTTAGTCAAGGAATGCATTATAAAAACAGACAATTAAATGAAAAAATGGGGGTGAAAACAATAGGCCTAAATACAAAGTATACTTTCTTAATAGTGACTATGGAAATTCTGTACCTAAAATAACCCTGGATTTTCAGTAGTGATCATACTGATTTAGTATTTATTTATGGGCTATATGGATTCATGTTACTTGCTGCCATCTTTGTGCCACAGTCTCTGAATATACAGTGAACTGCATGAGGAGTGGCTAAAAAAGGAGCTCTTAATTGTGTACTGGCAGTATACCTCTGTTCAGCTCTTAGTTATGAGACCAAGGTATTTTGATTTTCTCTTTTGTTTTGGTTTTGTTTTGTTTTGTTGTTTTTGGTTTTGTTTTGTGAACTTCAATAGTTCCTTGAAGGTTAAGCCTTGAAATTATGCTAGCTTGAATTCTGATGTAGCCACACTGTTCACTGTGTCAAAATGTTTCTCAGATCACTTGGCTAACCATTGCTGCCACCTTGGTGAGGACCAGAGAAACCACAGAAACATCACAACCAACATAAATTAATCAATTTTTTTTGCTTATCTCTATTTATCTGATAATTAAAATGGACTCTGTAGTTCAACAGAAAACCTATGCACAAAGGACATTGATTTGTTTTGATAGACTTCTTGAAAGACAAATGAGCTTTTGAATTGCTAGTAACTAAGGAATGAGAATGATGATCAAATCCTGTGAACTGCTTCATAAAACTAAGTTCTGAGGAAGTCTGTGGCTGAAGTTCAACATCTATTCATCTTTTTTTATTTTTTATGTAATCTAAACCATTTTAATTGTTTTCACTTCCACTATATCTGAAAGGGTAGGGTTGGTTCCTAAAGCACAAGGTGTTCTTCAGTGCATGGCATGAGCAGCACTGAACAGGACTTAATAATTAATTAAACACATCTGTTTCCAGTCAAACAAGCTCAAATCAGTTTGCATCAAATAGCACGGACCACACAGCATTTTTTATTATTATGCTTGTAAAGTGAATGGATGCATTCAATAATGGGGGAAGTGCCCTCTGTGATTGAAAACATTATTTTTTCTTTCTTGTTACTAGCTTTGCAGATAATAACCTTAACATTTTAGGTGTGACAAGAACAATTGAATTACTAACACAAAATAGGCTTATTTTGAATTTGGATTTATTGTGAAAGCATGAGTAAAGAGCTTATCCAACAATAGGAAATCTGCAGTTCTTTCAAATTCAGATCTAGTCCAAGAAACTGGAGTATGAAAAACCTGTTGCAAACAGTTTTTGAACTGGGCTTTGTTCACATGTCAACACATTTTATCTTCAATACTCTTAAAGGAAAAGAAATTTTTTGTGAATATCTCTGGCACTTGGCAGTGGAGCAAGCTTAAAATGTAACTGACAAACCATAGAACAGAGCTAGTTCCTTCCTGAAAATTGTTCTTTTCTGTCACTTAAATATCATTTTGTGGAGAAGAGATTTAGAAATTTTTCTTTGAGAACATAGGTATTCTTTTGATTTGCAGGGGAAAGAGACTTTAAGGAGATAAGCCCTTCTGAACATAAAAATCCATACTTCCTTGATATGTCAAGTAATATACATAAACTTGCCATACAGCTGAGTGTTAAAAATGAAGAAGAGTCAGAGCTTGACCCTGATGTCTAATGTGTCACCTTATCTGTATGAGATGTGTTCCCAAGCAAAGTAAATAACATTCTGAACTGTGACCAAACCATGAGATAAAATATTAGACCATATATTTTGGACTGTCCTCTATGGCCTCTAAGCCTTCTACATAAGACAGGACAAAATCTGACATTCGTCATTGACCGTCACCAAAATTAACTTTCATAATAGTGTTTCCTCTGTTTTCTATCCAGAAATGTTACAGAGTCTGGGGTATACAAAAATTTGAGCCAAAGAAAGAATTCCAGCTGAGGTCAATAATATTAGTATTTTATATAAGGAGGTTTTATATTAGGATGTGGTGTCCCTGACAGCAGACCTTTAGATTAATGGGAAGGTAAAATTCCTAGTTTAGACCCAATACTTCTTTTTTACATTAATGATATTTAAGGTTTATGTAATTCTTGAGATACTTGTATCAAATATTTAAAAATAAATAACTGTGCTGCTTTACTGAGAATATAATACAAATCATTGCTCATGCAGGGAAGAGGAGGAATATTGCACAGGAAAGAATGTAGTAACATTTAGGACTGGAGCACTTGGATGAAATTTGCATTTAATGATGAGGAAATGTCTGATTCCAGCGATTTGTTTTCCCTTGGTTGTGAGGACAAGTGAAGGGAGGTGCCTGATGGTCTTGGTTGATGACAGTGAGCCAGCAGAGTGATTTCGCTCTCATTAAGGCAAGCATTTCTTCGGTATTATCTAGGAAGCTGTTTCCAGGAGAAGCAAAATATTGATGCTTTTGCAAAAGGCAGTGCTAAACTTTGGAGTCCCAGGTGCAAAAAATGAACACGTGTCTGGAGGGAAGGGCTTGTCCTCCCCAAGGAAGTGGGGCAAGTACAGCTAATTTTTCCAGGAGATGAAACTTGAAGAGTTTGTGGAGGTATCCTATAAATGCATTATGGATGTAAAATTCAACACAGAAAAGTGAAGATATTTAAACTGAAAGTCAGTGATGACATAAGAAACTACAAAATAGCTGTAGGTAAATTCAAGATAGAAATTAAAGACATGCAAGCCTCAGCCAGCGTTTTTCTTTACATCACCGAGCTTAGTCTTGTCCTGTGCTATTACAAATGCTGTTTTAAAAACAGTCACAGTTTTGCCCCTACTTTCTAACTCCTGTTAGAAAGCTTTCAGCACCCAAATGAATTGGATTCTGAAACTGCTGTCCACAAAATGAAGTGTAGGTAAAAGGCCCAGCTCTTTTACAAAGGAAATTGTGTCCACAAATAGGATTGTGTGATGTGGTTAGCTCTGGCCACAGAGAGGTGCTTCGTAACCTGCTGATCTGTACAAGTGCTGTGCCCTTTCCCATTCCTGTTACTCCCTTAATTCCAACATATCTGATGTTTTCCCTGAATAGGTTACTCTTTTAAGTCTGTTTTTGAAAATTCCTTATAATGAATGGTGGCCACATTCCTTTTTCGTGTTTATCTCTTTGTTTGAATGTGGCAACAGTGAATTAGCATAAATGGTCAGAGGAAAGTAGTTAATAGAGATTAATTTGTATTCTTCTTTTATCCTTTGAATTCACTTCCTTGAAGATACATCAAAGACCAGTTTGGTTCAAAAATATATTCAGAAGATGAATACAGTAGGGGTAAAGAATCCTGTTTCATGGTCTTTTTAAAACTCAGAAATAAATCCTTTACCATCAGTAACTGACTTGTATGCTCTGTTTTTTCCAGTTTGTTTCAGATCCTTGCGCCAGCAACCCCTGTCACCATGGTAACTGCAGCAGCAGCGGGGATGGCTACCTGTGTCTCTGCAGCGAGGGCTTCGAGGGAGCAAACTGTGAGCGCTCCGTGCCCAGCCTTGCAGGCTCGGGGCGGACAGAGCCCCCCCCAGCCGGGCACAGCAGCCCGGCCTCGTCCACCCTGGAGCCTGACATTGCTCTGCCCCGCTCCAGAGCCACGCTGACCTTACCCACGTGGCAGCCAAAGGCGGGACAGAGAGTCGTGGATCTCAAATGGGATGAAATAGAGGTGAGAGTATTGTGTCAAAGTGAAAATTCACTGCCCAAAAGACTTTCAAGTGTTATGTTCGGGTTGTCATTTGTGCATGGTTTCATGATGTCCTCATGAGAATACTGAAGACTTGATCTTTGCCCTGAGTTAATATGCTGGCAAAATTAAAACAGACACTCATTTGATCCATGTTATGAGTAATGGACTTAAGTTGGCTAATGTGTTGTCACTCTGCCCTATTTGTAATGCTTAAATGTTTTGCAAGGATTCAAGTACGTGCAAAAATTAAAAAAAAAACCCTATCCAACTTAACCAATTTATTGTTAAAGTAATGATCAGTTTAGTACCAAGTGCTAGGAGTAATGAAACTTGTCGCTGAAAAATTATTCTAATTTCTGTAGGTTAAAAATCAGAATTTTGTAGCATTCTGTTCTTATTGAGAAAGGCCTTGTAATATAATTTCATTTCAGTTTATTCAGGGATAAATAGCTAAAATGTCAGTTGTATCTTTTTTTGAAATATTTTGATGAGCTTGATTCTCCTGAGGTGTTTTAACATACTACATAATGAGAAATTGAACAGGCAGGAGTTTAATTCTGGAAAAAGTGTATTTTTCATCACTCTTTGCTAGCCCAAACAAATTTGTGGATGTTTCCACTGTAGAATTTATTTAATCAATTTTCTGCAAGTAGAATCAGCCTACATAAAACATATGTTTGGTGTTACGACTCTCTGATTTTAGCTGAGATATAAGTATTTATAGGGCTGTATTCCATTTCAGTGGCAGTGCTGTTGGGCAATGTCTGGAGTATAAAGCTTTATTTCCGGGAATTCACCTCCCATATCTATTGTTTTACAGAATAACATATGTCAGGCACCAAGGATGGAGTTTGGAGAGAGCACTGAAGCAGAAACAAACAATGATCTGCTCTTATTACTTAGTTTAAATGCAGCCTCATCTCTGCATGGGTGGTCCATATGCCCTGATCAATTAAGGGCATGCTCTTCCCTGAACCAGATTTCCCTGGTGTGTCTTCCCCAATCTGTGGTCTGCTGTTGTCTAAGGAACATTTCTGCCTGGTTTGCATTTTAGGTAGATTCAGTAAGAATTTCAGTCAAACAGATCATTTACAAGTGGATATTTCAGTAGCTGAAATTCACCCCTCTGCATATCTTCTGTTACCTGGGAAATACAGATAAATTATCAGTTGCTATTGCATGACTAACATTAGCATGGAAATCACTTGCTATCCTATTAGAAAATTGCTTGTGTTGATGTGTTTTTAATATACTGTGATGGGTCTTGTGTTTTTGACAAGCTCTCCAGTGTGGCATAATGACCTTCTACCTTGTTCTTTGGAAGTCACAGCGAGAGAGATGATTATCTGAAACAAAGAGATTTCAGTTGCTGATTCAAGACATTGTATCTGATCTATATTAACTGGGGAGAGTTGATTTGCCTGAAGGTCTGTGTTCCAAAGCCTCTTTGGTGGAGATTTCAAAAGTAAAATGTGTTAATAACAAAAAACCTTTCCTCATAGATGTAAGAATGTTGCAAAAATTGATCCTTCTTTGCTTTCTTAAAAGGAAGACAATAAAGTTGCTGTAGGTTTTGTGTTGCAAAAATGTACTGTTTTTATCTTTGTTGAGATTCAGAAGACAACAAATACCGATATGTTGTTTTTTATAAATCTTGCAAGACAGTCTGTTTTCCAAATTATTCTATATTGATACTGGAAGTGAATTAATGTTCTTTAGAACCCTTTTGTCTCAGAGAGAAATTTTGCCAGACTTTCCAAGTGAAAGCTTGCACTGTCCTGTAAGGATGAAGTTTCCATGAAAGCTTTTCTGGGAAGTTTTGAGAACTCAAAGAATGAACACCTGAAAGAAGTGAGCTGTCTAGGAGAAGCTTGATGTGAGCTTACAGCTGGGCAGGTTCTGTATTCCTTGGACCCCACGGATACATTTAGCACTGCTTGCTGGAATGAACTGTCTCAGTAGTGTCTGTACCAGTAGGTAACAGACAGATGTCTTTAGATGCAGTTTCATTTCTTAAGAGTGGTCTTCATAGAAGAAATGAATCTTTTCTTGATGTGCATATTAAGGACTAAAACCATAGATCATAAGCAAGATCGTTTTCTCTCAGTTGGTTTTCTTTAGTGTAATACGAATTTTTCTTTGTGCTCATCCATTGAAAGATAATTCTTTTTCCTACATGGAGCAACCAATTCCCCTTGTCAGAGCGATCCAACTAACAATCCACATTTCCCCAGTTCAATCATCTTTTGTGTTACAGTGTATAAGAGATATTTATTAGCCAGTAATGGAGGGAAAAAGAAACCATCTCATTAATCCTACGCAATTAATGGATTTAACAAGGGTTTCAGTATACAAAATCAACTGTAAGAATAGCAGAACCATACTCGTATATACAGCTTTTCATAATAGACCTGAAATTCTTTTCAAAGGAAATCAGCTGTATTATTCCCATTTTACAGACTGAGATGCTGAAGCACAGAGCAGTGAAGTGATTTGCCAGGTGCGCAGCCAGAAATTAGAATGCTGAGTATGTGAGTCCTAGTCTAACCTTCTATTTATATTGCAATTTTGTGCTCAGATTCAAGGGTTTGGAACTAATGATTAGAGGCCACAATAAACTTCTAATTCCCCTTGCAGTGGGGACAGCGTTTGTTTTACATGTGTCCTTAGTCAGTAAATTGCAAACCTTTAAAAGGAGTGTGGCTGAATCAGGTGTAAAATCCTGAAAGAGAGTGTTCTTTCTCTGCAGCAATGGCAGAATTATTCCCTGAGCATATTCTTGAAAAAGAACCTTTAAGTCTTGACTACTTTATGTGTTGGTGAGTGTTTGTGCTTTTTTTTTTTTTTTTTGTCAAAACATGGTATGGTTGCAGAAGGAGGAACAGAACAGAATCTGAACAAAAAGGAGAGGAGAGATCCGTTCGAGATTACAAAATACAGAATAGAAACTTGATCCTTAGAAATGGCATCCTGGGAAAATCTTTGACCTGGAAATGGGTGAAGGTTGGAGTAATTATTCTTGCCCTTTTCCTACCTATTTTCTTGGCATTCTTATGATTGCTGTTAAAGTGCTGGAATATGTGTAATTTTGGTTGGACTTAGGACAGCTCTTATAACTGTATATAATTTTTGTTTTGGAAATCTCTGTAATTTTTCTTTTGCTCTGAGAAAAAGTTATTCTAAAAACACATAAGGAGAAGGAAGGAAGCACAGATTTTGGTAGAATAAAACTAGATTTCTTCTCAGAGAAATCTGTGACTCCACTAACTCTCTCCTCTACGATATTAGTTTATGGAACTTTTTGTTTATATACCCATACCATTTCCATATACAACTTGATGTAAGCATCTCTGGATAGGTGCTACTCCTTATTATATTTATTTTCTAAATAAAACTCTAAATGTCTCTAGAAGCTCAATATCCTTAAGCAAAACTTATGTGAAGTTCATACAAACCTCAGTTTATTATGTTCCATTACTAAATCATGTTTAATAGATAGTCATAAATACTGGGTTTCCTAAAATCAAAACTCTTTAAGACAGAAATTCTAGTGAGTACAATTACATGAAGATACTGAAGGTCTTCTGATGATACTGAAGCTATATTGGTGGGTGTGCTCAGGAGTTCTGGTTATCCAGAGCTGTTTTTGAAAAACACCTGGATTCATTTAACTACTCCTTCAGGAATCATCCTGTATTGAAGTCCTAGAGAGTGTGAAGGAAAAAGAAGAAGAAGAAAAAAGCCTGATGTGTTTAATGCCTTTCAGTGTTTTGGTGTAGAAATATCTATAGCTCACTTGACAGTCTTATGTTGAAGTTTATGTCCCAGCTTACCCTCCAGTGACCTGAGCTCATACACTGCCTGCAAAGCTTTGACTATGTGGAATTTTTACTCAATGAACTTGTTTACACAGTGTTTACCTTTCTTTTCAGAACAGCTCCATACACTCTGGAATAATAAATGACTATTAATTGCTCATGCAAGTAATCTTTATTGAGTTGAATCTATCTTTATTGACTGTGCTGTGATCTAAGCAGAGGATAGGCAGCTAAGCCTCACACAGCCACTTGCTCACTGCCCCATCCAGTGAGATGGGGGAAGGAATTGCAAGGGTAGCAGTGGGAAAACTCATGAGGAGATGAAGATAGTTCAATAATTAAAAAAAGGAGAAATAGAAAACAACAAAGGAAAAACTTGAACAAAACAAGTAATGCAAAAAGCCCCAATTATTCACCGCCAATTAACTGAAGCCCAGCCAGTCTCTGAGCAGCGGCAGCTCTGGCCAACTTCAACCCCCACCCCCAGTTCTATTGCTGAGCACGACCTCCTGTGATGTGGGATGTCCCCTTGGTCAGTTGGGATCAGCTGTCCCACTGTGTTCCCTCAGCACCCCCAGCCTACTTGCTGGTGGGGCACGCTAAGAAAGGGTAAAGAACTGTGAGAACAGTAGTGATAACTAAAATAGCCCTGTTATCAATACTGTGTTCGTCACAAGTCCAAAACATGGCACTGTGCAAGCTATTGTGAAGAAAATTGACTCCCTCCCAGCCAAAACCAGCACAGACTGAATGTCAGATTTCGTGAAGCTGACAGTGAATTTGGTGGATGGCTTGAGATGAGAAGGCAGTTTGCTAGGATGATAATCTAGGTAATCTGTCATTGTGTAAGAGAGCCTCCTGTGCCTGCTGATGCATCTGTCTCTTGGTGTGATGTTGGCATTGATAGTCTGTGACAGAAAAACAAAGTTTTAATAATGTTATCTGGAGGATTGCCGCACACTGGAATGCGCAGCCTCCTCTTGGTGCTGTGGTTGCTGACTCCACAAAGTGACTCTTGCTCAGATGAGTGAAGGAACAGACTGCCAGCAACAGAATTCACTGGGTGGATGTACAGCCTTGCTTACACCAGGTTTCAGTGCTACAATGGCGGGTAAGCCTTCATCTGATACTGGTTTCGGATGGAGTTTGTCAGTCTCCCCCTGGTGTTCTTTAGAGAGGCACTAGAGTTTTGAGTACTGCTTCTCGAAACACTTCTGCTTTTCTCTCCCACTAGTGAGATGTGCCAGAAATAAACCTTGATTTTCTTTCTGTCCTGGTTTTCTTTCAAGCATTGTCCCCTCTGAAAAGAAACAAGTGCAGTGATGGGGAAGTTAAGCTAAATGACACTAGATTTTTCAGAAGCAGTAGTTTTTGTCTGCAGGGGGGCAAGGGTACTGAAACTGCTTTTTTTTTTTTTTTCCCTTTTAGAAGTTTGTTTTGAGTTCAGTTTCTGTGCTAGAAATGATCCTGCTTTGTTGCTTGATATTTTGACATTAAGTAGATAATGCTAGATCCCTCTCTTTTGTTTCTATTCGGTTGCCTTTTATTTTCCTGCTTCTCTTTTCACTTTTTATTTGCTGACAGCTGTTCAAGATCTATAGTTAGGATCTAACCTGTTTTATTTCTTTCATATATTATTTTTCCCTTGCATAAGGAAGACTGCCAAACGTTATATTTCTTAGAAAATAAGGGATGCCTCTTGCCACACTTACAGGGTCAGAAGAGAATAAATCCTGCAGGCCCTATTCTGATACAAAAGTAGTTATATGTTCAGAAAAGCCAAAATTGCACGTTATGAAACTTGCTTTATTGAGCTGAAATTTAATATAAAATCCCTTGGAAGAAAATCTGAAAGAACTAGCATTTACAAGATCATTCCTCATACTGCTTTTGTCATGACAATTTCTGCCCTACTGAAGAACTGCAAGGTTTTCTTTCTTAATGACCATGCCAGTTTTCATGGGGTACCACCCCAGAGCACAGCCTTGCTTTTCTCAAATTTTAGGGTTTTTTTGTTGTTGTTGTTGTTTTTTTGTTTTTTTAAGCACTGATCTTTGATCATCTAGGATGTGTTTGTATCCATCTTTTTTCTTTAGTTCAAGAATTATATGTGCATTTATATATTCTGTTAAATTCCAGACTAATTTGCCCCACTTCGCTCTGGCTGCCAGGCCATGCAGAGTTGTCTGTTGCCCCATTAGGAAGTAAAAATGGGAGAACAGCTTTTTGAGATGAGAAAACGAGAGGTTGACCAAAAGAGAACATTCTCAGAACAGGAGGAAAATACTTGAGTCACAGATATCTGTGTGTGCCTGAGTGTGCACACACATGCACACATACTTATTTGTGGTATGTTCAAAAGAAGCCCTTTCACTAAACCCCACTGAGTGAGGTCTAGTGGAAGTTGTGGTGTCACTGAAGTTACAATGGCAATTAATGGGAAAGATTTAATAGGCAGCTGGGGTGAATTTCCACTGACAGCATCAAAGTGTAGGTGATGTTCAAGACACCTCTGGATTTTTTCTAGTTAAAACCCACGTGCCAAGGAGGGTCAGTTAGAGCAGGTTGCTCAAGACTTCATTCAGCTCAGACTTAAATAACTGAAAGGATGGAAAGTCCACCAGATACCTAGGCAAGATATATCCTCCACTGTTTGGAACTATCTGTTGGTTTTCAGAAAAAAACATAAGGGGGAAAATATTTATTAATACCTTTCAATAGAATAGTGAGGACTTTTTAACATGCATATGAACTTGGCTATTCTACTTACAAACCACTTTTAAATTTGAGGAAAGTGTGGCATATTTTGCGAGCAGTAGAAGCCTTCTGCCATTCTATGAACTTCGGGTCGAGAGAAAAGAAATGCAAACGTATCACAGAAACAGAATGACTGGATTTTGCACTGTCAGGATTAGTCTGCCCGTGCTGATAAGGCCTTGTGGAATTACAAATGTCTGCTCAACTTTTCAAGAAATCTGTGAAATTTCGTATACAATAGCCATCTTCAGAGAACTAATTTCAGCACTGAGAGGCTGCATAGATATAAAGTCTGTATGCTCCTCTTCTTAGCCTTATTGAATTAAAGTCTAATACACTTAGAAAAGTAATAAAGGCACTCACTCATGTAAAAATATTGCCTTGGGATTTATGTATGTATTTCAGCACTTGTTGAATCAAGGGTATATCTCATTATTCTGGTTTTGTAAGGCAGGAGAGATCTGTCTAACTCATGCTATTTAATTTCTTCAGAAAAGTTGTAATATGGAAAAAAGAGTCTGTTGCTCTCTTAGGTACCAGCCCTGATTTTCTTTGCAATCACTTCTATACCACTGCCATGGCCTGGTAAGCAAAATCACTGCTGTCCTGTTAAGGCCCAGGTAAAGACTGGAGGAATAAGAACTCTCCAGATTTCACTCTTGCTTTCTAAATGATGCTGCCCTTTTACCTATGTAAAGTCTAAAAGCATTTGAAGCAGTTTTTATATATTATGTTATCTTTTAAGGAAAATATAACATGATTTAGATGCAAACTTATGGAACATTTATGTAAAAAGGAATTCTTTATTTACTATCAACAATTTGATATTTAATAATTTTAAACTCTAAATAAGATATTGCATAACAGTCTTGGATGTGTTCTCCGTTGACACAGGAGCTTATCTTTGTAATCAGCTCTTAAACATACTTTAGACTCTGGAGGGTGCATGCAGGTTTTGTTTTCTTTGGTGATTATTTTTAAAGTACCTGCCTCATTTGTGTAAATGTCTATAGGTCTGTTCCCCAAGAACCTTCTCGCTGTCCTGATGTTTCTCTGTTATTAAATGTTTCAAGGGAAGTATTGGATGTCATTGCAGTTATGTTGTGTTTTCTTTTGATTGCCTTTAAATGACATTAGGTACCTACTCTATTTGTATTTTTAACTTTAGACTAGGAATGGTCTTTATGTTGTCCTCTGAAAATCACTGAAGTATATTTCTCAGTGACTTCGATTTAAAATATCTCCTACCAGTTCTGGCAGCCCTTTTTTTTTTGAGAGTGAAAATTACAGATTGTTTTCATTTTCTTAGTGTCCTTTATTGTCGTAATGTATTGGTTGTCTTTGCCCTCACTCTTCAGTAGTTCAGTTTTGCAGAGTGGTCTGTTAAGAGATGAAAGAGACACTCTTAAAAATCTTTATAGAAATTTCTCACAGCTGTGGAAAAACTGCAATTTATTCCTTAATTCAAGTGTCAAAGGTGTCATTTTTTTGTCTCCACAGTACTTGTCTGAAACAGGACAGTGCTGAGACCTTTTTTTTCCTTATGAGAGTTTCTGCTTCCTCCTATGTTTTTTGTCTGATCCAAGTATCAGGGTCATTAATATATAAAAAATTTCAAATTTCAGCTGTTGTAAAATCCTGGGTTTAGCATCCTGCTGGTTTACATGGTTATTTTACCAGATTCTTAAGGGCCAATTATAAATGGAGTTCCTAGAGAAATACATCACACATTAAAGATCTCCTAATAGAAGAGTCAAAATCATGCATTTTGCCTTCAGTCTTCTAATTATCATCACAATATTTCCTATGTGTGCTTTTCTTGCTGAATAAACCTAAATTCTGATGTGTTTGCGAAGTAAAGTATGTGGGGTTTTTTTTCGTTTGTTTGTTTGGGGTTTTTTTTTCCATTTTGTGAAGGTTAAATCTCAGGTGTTGCTCTGCAGCCACTTTATTCAGTTCTTGCTTCTATGATTCTTTTATTTTTATTCTAGTTGCAAAGACATCAGTACCTTTTACTTTTAAAACTTCTGCTATTAAACAGTAAGATAAATGAAGTTGTAAAACTATAGAAATACTATAAAAACGAGTGTATTTTAGATGTAGTATAAGACTGTATGAGAATAGAGATACTTGTTTCTTTTTTCCCTTTGTTCATGTAGGCATGCAGATTCTCAAAGACAAAAAATATAAATGTTGGCAAATATAAGAGTGCTAGCGAAACTAATTTTGGATGTATTGTCCTTTGACTGTAAGGTCCATTCTTGTGACTTCTGAGATTTAAAAATTGTAATGGATAAAGTATCATTTTTCAAAATTCACTTGAAAAAAACCAATGAAATATTATCTCACTTTGTTTTCGTGAACTATAGGTATTCATATTATATACACCAGGGAATTCAACAATGAATTGAGTAATCGAGACACTGGGAAAGCATTCACTTGGGAAATGTGAATTCTGAGTATTTGTCTTGCCTGAGCCACAATAGGCTCTGAGTGTCCTGAAAATTATTACTTGCATCATATTCTGGACTTCTGTTATTCACGTATTTACATGTGTTTCATTACATTCATGTAATATTTAAAATGTGAATTTGAATTGTATTTAAATTTACAAATTTTATTCTGCCTTTTGCTTTGATGTAAGATTAATTCATAGAAGTGTGTCAGCTTGCATTTTTACATTTTCAGTAAGGTTGATGTAAAAAGTTTTCGAACATTCTCTATGGCTGAAAGAAAACCATTGCAAACTGCCTGGAAATTTGAAGATTAAACCTATTTGTTGTTTTTTTTCCTGTGTGACATTTCATAAGCAAGTTGATGAAGATACATGACAAGTTATTTAAAACTTCTGATAATATTAAGTAATAGACTCAATTATGCCACAGAAAATATTACTTATTTGAAATAAATATACCCTTGGAAACAGTAATCATTTTCAATCTGTCTTTAGGAAATTACTGCTTCTGAAGATCTGAATAATTAAGGAGTCTCTGCGATTCCTGTGTTGCGTGACACCTTGTCTGGTGTCTGGAGCTAGTTAATGTAGTAACTGATTTCTATGCCTAGTAGGCATCACTAGATTTGGCAAACGCATCCTTTTCCTACCACTGTGATCATCATCTTTTTTCCATCTGAAAGCACTGTTTGTCCAAGCATTTTTTACTTGGAAGGAACAGTAATGGGCAAGTGGGAGAGTGTTTTTTAAAGGAAACCTGTGTTTGGAAAAAAACACATTTCAATATAGTAGAAAGGCAGTGCCTGTATTTGTTACCATAAATCTTTTGGTATTGCATAAATTAATGATGCACTATTTCTTGGATGTAGCAAATGTTAGAGCATTATTTATTATTCTAAAAGACTAGAAAACTATTAATCTTTTTCTAAATATGTTCACTTTTAGAGGAAGATGCTTTTAGAAGTTCACACTTCTGTGCAGGAGTTTTTTGTTAAAACAAAACCTTGAAAGGATGGTTATGTGAATTTTCAGCACCTTTTGTTGGCAGCATAAAGGTTTCAGTGAGTGTACCTGAGGATTTTTAGAAGATGACTGCTGGACTTCTAGTGTAATTTGTAAAAAAATCTTTCATGTTTTCTTTGGTCAGATTTTATGGTTTATTTTTAAATAAAGCTATTTTTATTTTCAGATAACCCCAGATGTGGCTTGTGGAAATGCTAGTTCCAATACTTCCGCTGGAGGCCGGCTTATCTCCTTTGAAGTTCCACAGAATACATCAATAAAGTGAGAATATTCTTACATGTGATGAAACAAAAAAGCACTTTTATTTTCGTTTGCCTGGGTATTTTAGACAACAGTTTTTCAGATAGTCAAATTTGTCAAATGACTAAAAGATTATGAGAGAATTCAGATAGACTTCAAGCATGTAGCAGAGCCATGACAGCTCTTTGCTTGGCATAATTTCTCCCACATATTTAATGTTTTAGAAGATGTAAGCATGTAATCTGTCTCTGGGCTAACATAATGCATTAGAAATTAGGGCAGATGTGTTGAAGATGTCAGTTTGGAGAAGATACGACATTTCCTTTCTACTTTGTGCTCTGAACACTTTCCCCCCCTTTAACCTTGAGGTGAACTTGCTGATAGGAACTGTTATTGTTGACTATATAAGTTCATGCATATTGTGCGTTTGTCTTTGATTTCTGGGTTATTGCTTTGGGTGTCATCATCAGCTGTGAAATATTTGTGTGTCCTGAAAAACACGTTTCTCAAAAAAATTGAATTTATTCTGTTATTCATTATTCAAAGCCATGCGTTTTTTTTGATCAAATACTCGTTTTGTTACATTTAATTAACAGAACCTGACTTCCTAGAAAGATCTGATTCTGTCAGCTGGGATGAGACATTTTCGTATTGGAAATTTTATTAAAAAAAAAAAAATCTGCCAACGTAGTTTTCTGGCTCACAGCTTTGCTGCAATTTTAGACTTACATTTCCCCAAAATAGCCTACTTTTCTCATACTGTCATCTTATCTTTCAGAATCCCATGTTTCTGTTAAGAAAGGCCATGCTCACAGGAAAAAACAAAGTGATGCAAGCAGACAAGCTGCAGACAGTTTGGAGCAGTAACTGTTAAATGTGGGGGCCGTCCCAGCCTTCCCACGGGGCTTTGAATTGTGCTCATTCATGAGCCTAAAGCCTAAGTCAGGAAGAGATCTGGGAGTGTGGATGCCCTGGCTGGCTGGAATCTGAAAGCAAACAAGTGTCTTTTCTTGGAATCAGGAAAAAGTCAGCATTTGTGGATTCTAAAGTTCTATTTAAGAGCCTTGGTGGAGAAACCGCATTTTAAAGGAGGTTGCAGAGTACAGAGTCAGTTTTGGAAATTTGCATATTTGGTAGAGTTTGATACCTGGGTAGATTAGTGCAAGCCAAGATCGATTTTTATTTCATTTCATTTACTCTCTTGAAGGCCCAAGTAACTTACCTGATTCAATGGCTATCTGTGAAAAGAAAATAATTTCAGTTTAGTAAGTTGAATATGTTTTGATTGTTATAAAACCATGAAACTAGTTGCTATCCTGTTCTAAAAGTGAGACAGTCAGCCTTAGGAGTAACGATTGGGGTTGTTCTTAAAGAAGGTGCAAATACTGTAAAATATTTGCTTCTTATGATGCCTAGTTGCAACATTTTTTCAACTTCTGTCACACATGATTACAAAACTTTGCTTTTCTTGTTTTGAAATCAAGTGACCAGGGATAAAAAACTTCATGTTTTCAGCAGCGTTGAAGCAATTTCAGTACAGGAGATCGTGGAACAGAGCTTCATCTCTAGGTATTTGGAGATCTGTTTTCCGCAGGAGAGAATGATCAGTTTTTAGCCGTTGGATGCAGTTGTGTTTGTATTTTTGGAGGATTATTCAAACTCATAGGAATTTCCTTCACAGGAAATTAATGCAAATACTTGGGACCTTACCAGAAATATGACAGATTTTTATTGTTTCTATATGGAGGTGAGTAGGGAAAAAAAGTGCCCTGGGAGTACAAAGGCTGGCATAATGTAGCTCCCTAATGGAGCCGACAGTGCGGATGCAGTAGTAGACTTTATATCCAATCTGTCAATATTCAGGAAGGCACCATGGGCCCAGTGACCTTGGGAGCATTACGTGACTCATTTGATTTACAAGAATAAACTGTCCTGAATCTTCGATCTGGTGTGTCAAACAAATGAGGATTTCTACCAGGATCTGTCTCCCAGTATTGAGCGAACATTGAATGTTCTTCAGTAAACAACAGGGCTGGATGTACTTCAGCTGCAGAAAATGATGGCGCTGTAGGATGGAGGTACTACTCAAAAAGGCATAAATACAAAGACTGAATAAGGATCCCTTATAAGCATATACTTTACTACTATGTGACATTTATCTAAAACTTTCCTTGGGCATTAAGATGGTGACCTTCAGGTATCAGAAATTGGGGCTCTGTATGATTTAATCTGCTATTACATTAACTATTATGCAAATCTTACAGCTGAAGCATTTTTAAATTTTGTGGACATGCTAAAGGCATTCAGGATTTTTCTTAATTCCACACTTGCTAGATTTATGTTTCCCATCTTTGTTAAGGTTCAGTTCTACAGTGATGTGCTTCCTAATCACACTGATTTCCCTCAGCACAAATATTCTCATAATTTCTTTTCTTAGAATAAGGCAAGATGCTACTGCTTCTCTCATCCTGCTGTGGAAGGTCACAAGCACTGGATTTAAACAGTGTTCACTTATTGATGGCAGAAGTGTCACTCTTCTCCAGGCACTGGGTGGACTTGTGCTTTCTGAAGAAATGCTTGCATTAGGAAACAACTACTTTATTGGTGAGTAACATGCTGACTTTCTGTCCATCACCTCTAGGTGACAGCTGATGGTTCACTCAACATTTAGATGAACAAAGGACTAATTCCTTTAAGTGCTGAAAGATCCTGATGGGGTATTGGGACCATTATTTCAGACATTGGTTCATTCAAACCAGACAAGAGCTACGCTTAATTCTTACACAGTTGGCAGTATTCACTTTAAAATCTACAGGTCATTTTTGTCTGATACTTTGAGATGACGCAAGCTATTTTGTATGTTCTATTTTAGTAAGCTTTTGGCAAATGCTGCGGTAAATAATGGAATGCTTGAGGTGTTTCTTTGTCAGGTGTTGTGTCATGGGATGCTTTGTGAAGAAGCTTAAGCCTGTAGACAGGAAAATTGAAAAAATGTATTACAAAATCAGATTTACTATTATATTTTAACAGTGTTTAATTGCACTACATTTTTATCTTCTAGTGTTGTCTCTGTGAATATGGAACCTTAGAAATATACTATTTGTTTTGCTCAGCAATTAAATGTTAGGCATCTTTGTGGAAGGCATATAATGAAAATAGCCTGATATATTATTTTTAGGGGTATGGGAAATAACACAGATTTAATGCTATATTTATGCATAGATACAATAAACTTAATTAAATTGAGATTTCTGGGCAGATGTTTTATTATACCAATGACATGAAACCAAAGTCGTTATAATAACAACACTTATTGTTATCTTCTTGAAATGCTGTATATTTTTAAAGGAACTATAAGCTCCCACAATTGTTATTTGAAAACTTACCATGCTAATAAATGTAAAACTAAATACATTCTGGTGTAGAAACACTGGGAAAAATTCCAAGTGTGTAGCTAATACTGAAAATCCCCAAATGCAGAAGTAGTACATTGTTCTCTCCCTTTTCAGCTATCACTTTCCAAAGATACTGCTGGAAGGTTGTTAGCTGAATATTTAATTCTTATCATCAGTGGTTTCTTTTAGTGATGTTTATTTCCTTCAAATAATTATCCACTTTCTTTCTTTTAATATTATTATTCCTTCTAAGATACTTAGTTTTAGGCTTGCTTTTCCCTTTTAATCTTATTTTGCATTTAATTTATCAGAGTTAAAGCCATCCTCTCATGTCTGTGGAATAAATTTTTGCATTTGCTTTTTGGTAGTTAATGTATGATAAAAGTATCCTGAAGACAGGATAATTGGTAGCTTTTATGCAGTGGTGAAAATGCCTAAAGGCCCAGCTTGGTCTAAGCTCTGAAGCAGAGGGCCCAAGTTGCTCTATGAAGGCTCCACTTGACTGTACAAGCCTTGCAGCACAGGTTATTAATTTAGATAACAAAAATATGTATTGTGTTACTCCTTCATAGTTTGTCTTGTCCTACTCATCTCTATAACTGAACTTTTATCACTAGGATTTTTTGAATTTTTTTATTGTGTGCTGGGTAACATGAGGTGAAAATGCACCTTTTCCTAGATGAATGTAACACAGGGTTGAGTGCATAAAAATGGTTTATTTCATGCAGTACAAGTACTCTGAGACCTCTTGCTTTACTTCCATGTGGTTTTTGATACTTCCTTTGGTCTTTCTTTTTAATGTCTTGATAGTGAAATTCATTGTAAGATTTTCCATCTGCTGAAACTAAGGCATGGATTTTTTTAGTTTAAGAAAAAGCCTCTGAATTTCCTTCTCAGTTCTATGGAAATATTCTGCTTACTCCCCATCATCAGTTTTTGTCCAATGAAGTGTAAGTCCTGGATGTAAAACTTAAAATGTAACTTAGTTATTTGGTGTGAAAATGAATTTTATCTTCACTCAATTGAAATCCATAATTCTGCCAAGGCTTATAGAAAAATAAATTGATCTTTACTTCAGATTTGATCCAGACGTGTGGAAGAGGTCTGTCAATTTGATGTGCCTTCCAATTTTTTAATCATTTAGCTTTCAAGAAGTCACTTGAATAAAATTTTTCTTATAGACAAATTTCCACGATTCTCGATAGACATGAAAAGTTTATTCTAAGGTACAATAAGTTAAAGTGGGTAATTTTATATAAAAAACTCAATAATGTTGCCAGTGCTTTTATTGATGATATTTAAGCTAGAATGATATGAAGAGGCCACAAAATGCTGTAGGCTTCTGTCACACAGTAAGGCTGTGGACCATGTCAGTTGATACATTTACTTTATATGATTTTCTCCTCCTTCTTCCACTCTTTTTCTGTTTATTCAAGTGTGATTTTAAAGGTTTCTTCTCGTAATTGGTGAATTTTGTATAAGGACATTTTATTAATCTTGTAAAAATTTCTAATTAGAACCGTAAAAGAAAAATGAGGAAGATCTGAGTGGGGTTTTTTGGTTTGAATTTTTTGTGTATGTATCTCTTTTTGATCTACATCCTTTTTGAGTCATTTCTCACCATGTTCCTTCCAAATTTTGTTACTCAGCAAGGTACTATAATTGCCTCTTGCAAATCTTTCTGAATCAGTTATTTATGTCAAAGATAAAACATTTAGGGAAATATTATTTGTTTTGTGTTACCTTGTGGTGACGCAAGTTTAAAGTTGTTTATACAAGATTGAAAAGGCTCAGAAGTCAGCAGTAATGCGCTGATTTGCTGATCCTGTGGTCCGGGGCACACTGTTTAGAGGTTGGGAAGAATGCTGTTGCTGAGATCTAAAAATAGACCCTGTCAGCACAGAGCTGTTCACCCCAGAGACAGTACCTGCAGTGTGTGAGAATGAAGGGGAGAGTGTAGCACAACTCACCCAAAAAGAGCGCTCTGTGTTCTCGAATGGGGTTTAGAAAATGGCTGCTGCATCTGCAAACAGTCCCTGCCAGTGCAGGGACAGAGTGATGGAGCTGTGATTATGCAGCATGATTAAGTGGTTTAATTACAGCATTTACCCGGCCGTGGCCAGCAGAAGACTGGCTTGGACATTCTGTAAAGCCTTCCTTCCATGCTTTGCTCAGAGGATTTTTAAAGTTTCTCTTTTAGAAGACGTGTGAGTCTTGTAAAATGATTTGGTATGTTTTATTAGAGTGTACTTATTAGCCAGTGGGGAAGAAACCCCAATATGGTTCACGCTTTGACGTGAGAAAGTGAGTTGTGTGGATTAGGAGTAGGATGAGGCACATGGGCCACGCCAAGGTGCTGGTGGCTTTCAGTGCCAGGTTACTGCTAGACAGAGGTGTCACCCCGTGGTTGGTCTGTAGGACAAGCCAGGTGAGTGTTAGTCTCTGCTCACGGTTTGCAGCATTAATGTTTCTTCTGAAACCAAGATTTAAATAAAAGACATTTAATTGAGGGCATTTCTGAAGAGGAAATGTTTTTAATAAAAATTCTGTGGCGTGCTATGGGTGGGCATCAAGATTGGCCAAAGAAATAGTGAGAAAGGGAAACAGGAGGGATTTGATAGTGTGTTTAAAGAAGAGATGGAAATTAAGAGTTCAACATTAAAAACATTGTTGAAGTAAAAGGCAGGCTTTCCATTAATCAGACTTATAGATTAGTACTCTTTGTCCCACTGCTCTTTGAAGTTAATGAGTGATTCCTGCATAAACTATTTATGATATTTATATAATGTCTCATCAGTATTTGTTTTATTTCTGGATCTTCATATATTCATGCTTGCAGTAATGGTACTAGGCTAACATTTGAAAATGAGTTAACTGCAAAACTTTACATTGTTAGAGTCCCACACCTATTCTTCATTGCAATTTATCTTGAAAATTTGAAATCAGATGAAATACATTTTGCAAGTCTGAGAAAGTGAGATAAGAATTCCCTTATGCACCGTCAGTTGGTGGAGGAGTCTTTCAGAAGTTCTCATGAATGCTAATGGGTTACAGCTAAGGCTCTCTGGGGTGAGTTGAAAGTGCTGCTTGCTATGTGTTTTGGGGGAAATCTAATCTACCCAGCATTGTGCACGTCTCCCTTTCAGGGAACAATACACTGGATTTTTGAATATGTATATATTTTTCTATACGAGATTGTTGCAAACACAGAAGATTTATTGAATTGATTAACTAATAGCTGACTTGAGAAAAAACGATGCATTAACATTTTTCTTTAAAAAATAAAAAAGGCTTTTAAAGGGCTTTGAAGGACATTGAAGATGCCATTTTGTGGCAGCTCCCACAAAAATCCTTTCGGATTTGTTGCATGCGTCTCTTTTATCCAAGCATACTATCACACTCTGAGAATTGGAACATTAATTTTGAGAACATAGGTTGCTGTCAAAATACTGAAAAACCCAACCCAATGTAGAATAAAAGCATTAAAATATTTCTTTTTTTTTTAAATGCTCACATTTTAGAAGTTTTACAGTGATTGTACACCATCTGCATCTGTACGAGTCAGTTAATTTACCCTGGCTCTAAATTAATAAAGCTGTTTCCTGAGGCAACAGTTCTGTGCTTCAGGTGTATCCAAAGGTACACCTGTGGCTTGCAGACTTGCAGTCAGGCAGGTCTAATTTCACACAGTTTCCAGTCTGCTTGGAAAACTGGTATATATACACCAGTGTGGTTGTACAGATAGCAGATCATATTTAACAGTCCAGTTAACAGCTGGGACACAAAATAACCATAGCTTCTGTTTAATGGATTTGGAGACTGGGTAATAATTCATGGAATCATAGAATATGCTGAGTTGGAAGGGCCCCATCAGGATCATCCAACTCCTGGCCATCCACAAGGCACCCCAAGAATCCCACCCTGTGCCTGAGAGTGTTGTCCAGACACTTCTTGAGCTCTGTCAGCCTTGGTGCTGTGAGCACTGCCCTGGGGAGCCTGCTCTGTGCCCAAACACCCTCTGGATGATAAATCTTTTCCTAATATCCGACCTAAACCTCCTCTGACACATCTTCATACTATTTTCCTTTCCATACCAATACAAAACTGCATATTATATGATTATTGTATGATTATTACTTAGTTTTAAGAAGTGTTTATTTGGAGGTTTTGGGCATAATGTAGAAGATAAAGCTGGCAGTACCAACTCTGTGTGCATGTAACCTATTTTCTTTCTTTCTCCTAAGAACATTAAAAAATGAAACTATGTTTTTAGGACTTTATCACAGCTGTTAGGATATTATTTCTGTTGAAAACAGGTCTTCTTCTTATCAGCTTTCATGATAAAATGTTGGAAAAATTGCTTTTCTGCCTTGGTGTGCCCAAAGCTGAAGCAGTAATGATGAGAGCTTGTTCAGAAAAATAGTAAAACAGATAGTTGGGCATTAATATTTTGCCTCCATTTCCCCATAGGTAATATAATAAAAAAGTTTGTATATAATTATAAAAAAATGCTTATAAATAGCTTGAAACTACTTGCTTTTAGACTTTGTGCTTTATTTAGCACTTCCACGGTGCTGCTTAAGCAGCTGCTTAAAAGGAAAGTAAAGATGCTGCTTAAAAAGCATTTTTTATGAGATATTGCTGCATTAGCTTTTTAGCTTATTGTCTGCTTATAAAATCAAAGGAAGACATTTATAAGCAAAATTGCTATTTCTCAGATAAGACCTTGCAGATAATAAGGTAGAAAGTTTAACATTTAATATGAATTGATATTTTTATCTGAACAGAAAATAAATCCTCCAATACAACCTTTAAATTATAATGCTTATTTTCATCACAGCAAACAAAAACTGATGTAGACTTGTCAGCTGACATTACTTGGCATGTCATCTGGTTTTCTCCAAGATGCCCCAGCCTTTTAGATCAATACAGCATAATTAGCTGTTTTAAACTATAATTATCAAGTATTTCAAAAGTTATTTCCTTAAATAAAATTGCTAGCTGTACAAACTCACTTGAAAATAGGTGCTCTAGCATCTTTGTGGTGAGATGAAGTGTACTGATGCCATTCAAATGCCAACACCTCTAAGGCAGTTTGCTTGAATTCCACGAAACTTCTTGATGTTTGGCTTAAAAAGGAAAATTAATGCTTGGCTTCTGAAGCACAAGATATCTGCTGCTTTTTAATAAGTGCGGGAGCCATATGGTTCTATGTCAGGAAGGATAATATTTTCCAACCCAAAATGGTGTCCTGCCTTTCAAATGGAACAAAGTATTTTCTTTTCCAAGTTTTAGAATTTTCTTTTTTATTTACTCTTCTGTTGTTCTTTGATTATTCAACTAGTCTCCCTGCAAGATCTCATCATGCATTGATGAGTGGTCACCAGCAATACTAGTGCAGCTATACTGAATAGGCAAAATGAAACAGTGTAAAAAATACCGTGTGAAAAAATAATATAGAGAGATATTTTGAAAAAAGTTGGTCTTTTCTAGCTCTTTATCTGGCCAGAGGATTTCAGTTAGGAGACAAATTGTAGCTGGGTCTTTGAGATGTGTTTTGGGTCGTTACAGGCCTCTAAAACATGCACACTTTTCTGTTTAAAGAAAACAGTTTACTGCATCTTCAAATTGTTTTCACTTAAGCAAAAAAATTATATAGGACAATTTTATTTCATAATAGGAAGGAGGTGTGCGATTGAATTCTCTGAAAGCCACGTGATCAAGTTGCTCTAGCTTTAACTGGTTGCCGTGTGCCAGCTGAGTGTCTGTGTGAGCCCCAGTCCCTGGCACATCGCAGTCGTTTGACTCTTTCGCTCTGGACCGAACGAACGCTCGGTGCCCTGCACACGCCGTGGTTGGAGCGTCCAGGCCGCGCTTGTGCCCAGCTGATGTGCAGAGCCTCTGTCCGTGTGCCTGACTCCTCTGCTCCTTTGGTGCCAGGCGGCCTCGCCGGGAGGAGCTGCTGACAACTGCTCCAGTTAGTGGGGTTCTCATTTTTAAGCGTGAAATTTGCCTGGAAGGGCCCTATTGTCCGCAGATTTGAGCATTGTGCTCAACCGAACATTTCCCTGGGGTTCTGGGCACAAGAGCTAACCTTGCAGAAAATGACCTTTTGGTAAACAATAGCAGCAGCAGCAAAATGCGAACAGTGAGAAAAGCCAAGTGAAGTGTTGATTTCAATGATTTCTTTTAAAAGATAGCCTTGTAAGGCAAAGAAATGAAGCATTCAGCTGAAATCCAAACCCTTTTTGAAGAATGCTGTTGGCCTGTATAAGAAAGGGTATCTTTTTAAATATGATAAAATAAATATCCTGTCCTTTAAGATCCAATTGCATGTACCTCATCTCACATGTAAGTAGATGAAAACAACAGGCTAGTTACTATTTTCATACGTTCTATTATGTTTTAAGCTAGCATTTAAATAATTATTACTCTTTAAAGTAACCTTTAATCAGTAAATCATTTAAAATTAGTTTTCATTCACTGCTATTTCTAGCAAGTAACAATGGGAAATTATTTTTATAGTCTGTCTTTGGAGGTTCATCTACTCAAATTTTTAATGTTTGGTGAAATACCTTTGGTTTGTTTCTTTAATTTTAAGATTTCTCTTTCTTCCAATACGACTCTGTAACCAATTCACAGTCAAGATATTTCTTTTAAGTTGATCACATGGTTGTTTGCATGATAAGCTCTTGGACAGGCTGCTTAACCTAATCTGTGGAATATGGATACCAGTGCATGACTGATACATTGCACAGTGTACCAGTGTGAGACGTGTTTTAATAATTCTTGTAAAATGTTTCGAGACCTTCAGCTAGTACTGTCACATACTGGAATGTGTGTTTAAAAGTAGAGCAGCCATTAGTAGAGCCTCTCAGTTGAACACAGATGTATCCTAGCCAACCTTGCCATCCCAGCTCCTGGACTTCAGTGCAGTCCCAGCTATGCCACTTGCATTCCACCACACTTTAACTGCGTTAGCAAAGTGTGGAATCAGGGATTCTGGTGGTCTACATTTGGGCCCAAATAGTTCTCTGCCAGCTTGGCAACTTGGCTGAAATGCTGACAAATAAAGATATATTGGGAGTTTGTGATAAAGGAAATCTTTTAGAAGAATAGTCTTGTCACCCTTTGCTGGGCTTTCACCATTACTTTGGGCCATAAGCAGAGTCCTTGAAGCTGTGAGAGAAGGACACACTTCAAGCTACTGCCACAGCTCCTTAATAAACTGAGTGCAAGTGGCTTTGTAAGAGTAAGTGTACTCCTGCTAGCTGACTGTTTCATCGTTCTGTCATGGGGTTTGGTCCAGTCAAGCTATTAAGCTGGATAATTGTTTAAGTACTAGTGAAATTTAGAAATTAACATTTGTTATAGAGGAAATTTAGTGGAACATGGGACTTTCCTATGCTAAGTGAATTCAACTGGTTTGCTCAGTTCATAAATACATTTTTACTACCAGTCCTGCAAAACTGAGCTCCAGCTTGGAAGGCAAGCTGTGTGCTGTTTCTTCCCAAAGTTTCGGTAATAATTTTCTGACACCCAAATTTTGCTTTCTCTTACACCAGTGTAACATTATCATTGTCAGTCTTCCTCTGGTAGAACTGTAGGTTCTGTAGGTTACTGAGGATGTAACTTGAGCAGCAGCACTTTTGCCTTTCAGTGATTATGGCTGAGAAGAAAATGTAAGTTTGATTTTAGGAGTCCAGGCTGTCTTCATTGTTGGTAGTGAAGGAATAAAGCACGTCCATCTAAAAACTGTGAGTATGAATGCAATTTGGAGAAGACAGTGAATGCCCTGAGAAGGTTTTCAGTCACCTCCCAGGAAAAATTCTTAAAATTGCTATTTCATGTGAGCTTGTGAAAAATAAAATATTTGAAACGGTTCTTGAACTGATTCTCATTAGAATCTATATATACTTTCAAAAGCAGTATCTGACCAAGGCTCCTGTGAATGAAGCACAGTAAGCACACTGATCTGTACAGAAGTCAGGAGAGTTGTGCCACCTATAAATAGTACTATTTGTGGACAAAACAGCAATTTTGCTCTTGCGGCTGTATTTTCGTATCCCCAGATGCTATGTTGCCTAGCAGCATCATTAGAGAGCGATCTCAGATGTTCTGTACGGTGCTGATGGCACTGATGTACTGCATCCAAGATTGCAAATGGCATTGATTACCTGCTTCTCACTTCTCATTTTCTTTATGTATGATAATCATCCTGAGGCAAACTAGGAAAGGATTCCTGACCCATTTTTTGTATTCTGTAGAACAGTATTGGTGTCAGGGTCCTGAGGGGATTGGTAGGCCTTAATGACCCTGAGTATTAGTGCCATGGAAAGGGGGGGAAATGTTTGTCCATTTGTAAATCAAAAGCAGGCCTCTAGTACTTCAACATGTAAAGATAAATTTTCAAAATTAAGTGCATCATGAGAACATCTTGTTATGCTTTTTCACTTCTTAGGTCTCTAAAATGAGTTGAACATGACTTGTATTCACAAGAGAAGGATTGAGCTTGCTTGGATTTGCTAGATGTAAAACTATTTGAGATTGTAATATGTAGTGCCATAACAGAGGGAAGTTGGATCATATAATTAAAGCAAATTTCCAGCTTCATGCTTAGATCCAAAAAGGCACTGAAGCATGGTGGTGATTAGTATAGACGCCTGTTTTCATAGTAATTTTCATGGTATTGAATGTTAGCTGTATCACATGATACATGGATATGAAATAATCTTTGGATAAAATTTGGACACCAAACATTTTAGGAGGAAGAACTAGAATTCAGGTATTCCTTTTTCTTTTCTCCTTTTTTTTTTTCTTGGTGAGTACTGTAATTAAAATATAGTTCTCTTTCTTTCCTAGCTTCATTTCTTTAAAGTATTATGTCTGCAAAGTTCAATGACCATAAATGAAGAGGTTGAGCATATTGACCACTCTTGCTTAGCTTGCTGGATAACATTTTCTCTTGTGGTGGGGGAGATGTGGTCAAACAGAAAATTCCTCTGGACTCTTTTACACTTCAGGTTAATTTCATGAGTTTCCATCATCTGTGGATGAACTATCAGATAGACTTATGTAGCTTCTCTCCTGGACCAGTAAGGTTTATAAACAATGCTCAGGATGCTCTGATAACAGCAGTGTTTTTTTCTAGAAGCTGAAGTCTGATCTGGAAGTATCACAGCTTCACTATGTTACTGCATGACAAGAACTGAGGATGTGGGGCAGGCAGGCACACCAAGTACTGCTCCTTTGATCTTGAAGGATTGATGTTTTTCTTCCATTTAACTATATTTCAGTTTCCCATTTTCCAAACAGTGAATGGTTGACATACTGTACATGGTGAATAGGGGAGAATTTACATCACCTTATTCTGGGGCCCTTTCTAGTTCTCCTGCCATCTTGACTTACCAATGCCCTTGGTGCCAGCGCTGCTTACTGTGCAGGGGAGCTGTAGGCACTCAGTGTCTTTGAGAACTTCACTGCTTAGCAAAATGCTGAAGTTGACTACTGACCCCAAAAGCTTTTGGTGGGGGAAAGTGTTGAGAGAGAGAAAGAGAACAGATGGAAACTGATAGACATCCAACTGCTGTCTCATTTCCTCGGGAAACCAGGCTAAAAGTAAGTTGAAACTTGAGGGCTGATACTTTGTTGTGAGTGCCCAATCCCTTGGCAGTCATTCTCACTCATCTAAGAAACCTTTCGGTGAACTCAAAGATCTACACTTCCGTGAACTGGAACTAAAAGGATAATCTACTCTTTCAACCAAAGGTGAATATCTCTGGAATACATGTACTGTCTGTGTAGAATACAGAGAAATACATTTGAGCCAAATGCAAAAGGCGTTTGTGTGTGTCAGAGCACGTTGGGTGCATACCAGGAGTTGGGGAATGATTTCTAGTGAAGTGTTTTGCCTTTTGCTAACATTATGTGCAATATGATAACCTTCTTGGTGGTCTGTTAGCTTCAGTCTTCCCAATTTTGACTGTCCACTGTGGACCAGCTTGCTGACCTCAGGCTGCTGTGCTTAGAAGGAAGGTATTGCTCAGAAATAGGGCTTGTGAGGGAAGCAAATCAGTTTGGGTAGTCTAGAAAGCATACACTCAATTAGTTTGAGTACTGGTAATCTGAATGGCATGATAGGATCTTCTGAAAGTATCTGGACATAATGATGACACCTGCCATCTTTTAGTTTGACTTTATTCCTTATTTTTCATTCTTAACTTTCTTGATGTGAGTGAAACAGGAGCGTCCATAATTTGTGCTCCCAGAAATACGTGTGTGGAACTGCCAGGGTGGAATGAGCTGTAGTGTATTTTACCATTCATTCTGCCAAGGAAATTGTGCAGGCATTTCCCAGACTATCAAATATGTGTGCAAAAAGCTTGAAAATGCCTCCTCTGCAATCTAAATGGCTATTCACATCACATTATGATTTATTAGGCTTGAGAATTGTTTCTGCAATATTACTGTAAATAACCCTGAATTCTGCAGCTAAAAATGCTTTGGTGCCATTATGTTTTAACTGGCTTTAGAAAACCAGCAAGGTTGAACTGAACAAAATTACCTTTTGGTGTAAACTGCTGTAATATTTTTCTTCAGACTTGAGATGAAAGTAGCTGTAAATATGGTTCCAAAATTATTCTCCCATCTAGAAGTTAAAAATAGAACTTAAAACTCACTCTAGTTCAGTTGCTGTTATGGGAATTGGGGAAGGAATTAATTGAAGTGCTATGACCTGAGTTAAACAAAGTGTTATATTTGGATGGTCAGACAAGCTTCTTTTAGCCTTAAAACTTCGAGATCTCAGAAAGTTGTATGTAACGTCAATAGAGTGAAAATAAATACCCATGGTTCTATTTTTCTAGTATTTACAAATCAGCTGAGATAATTAGAAATTGCAGGAAAATGTGTGGCATTCCAGAGAGAATAACTTTTTCAGTGGTTTGCCTAAGGGCTTTTGATACCAAAATAGTAACAAGATTCAAAGTACAAAGAAGGTTGATTTAATATTTCTTTAGGGAACTGTCCTGAAGAATATGTAACAATCTGCTTCAGACAAGGAGATGTGAACCCAAAGACATTTTCTAAATACCACATTCTTGCAAGCATTGCATATAATTGCATGACTGCCAGTGAAAATCACATTCAATTGTTAAAGAAAAAATCTGGCTGCATCTTTGAACAGATGGGTAAAAATGGGGTATGTATTGAGGCCAGAATAAATTGGCTTGCTTTGAAGAGGTCATCAGATTACAATAATCTTCACTAGCCAAAACAGACCATTAGGCATTTGGAACTATACCCAATACATGTGTTCTTGGGTTTTTTTTTTTGTTTGTTTTGTTTTGTTTTTTTAAATCTGATCCTTTAGAATATTCAGCTAACTTGTAGAGGCTGTACTCAAGCCAAAGATGTCTATGTAGGACATGAGATTTTCCTGTGTGAAGGTAGGGTTTAGAGATTATAGACAACTAATAGCTGAAGGAATGCACCTTTTTAAAAAGTGAAATCTAAAAATTAAGAACAAGGAATGCAAGTCTTCTACATGATTTTGTGTGGAATTTGTAGAATTAGTCACGCTTAACACTTCCATATGCAAAATGTAAGTAATGCTTAGCAGCTGTTCTGAAAGAGAATTCAGTTGAAGTTCTGTTTCATGAAATTTTGCTTGTTCCTGTTTATTAAAAATATTTTGTTTTACTATTATTTTTTCTCTTGGCGAAATGTTGTGCTATCTCCAGTCTATAATACAAGAAGCTGAACTGCATCTTTGAAGCTCCTTAGAGGTTTAGGCTGTAAATGGATTTTGCAATTTGAAGTGTAAAATCTAAGAAAAAACATTCTATGTCATACACTGTATCTATTTAGTGTTGTTCTTTTTAAAATTAAGGATATTTGTTTTGAAAAAAACTCATCAATTTTTGCTTAAATTGGCTTGAATTCTCTCAATCTTTTCTAAAGAAAAGGAGAATCATAGAATGGTTCTGTGCCTGCACCATTCCATTCTGGTTGTACAGTCTTAGACACTTTGGAGTCTACCTACATGCAGGATAGTGAAGTCAAGGTTTGGCAATCTGTGGAAGGATCTTTGGTGGTTTTTTATGCACAAATTCTGCATATAGTATATACACTATACCAAACCCACATTTTTGTGTCAGTGCACATTTATTCTCCCCAAACAAAATGATGAATTGATGCCACACATGGAAGGGCTGTGGTTCAGGAGTCTAATCTGTGTGCTGGAACAAGTCAGTTCAAGCACAAATGAAGTACAGGAGCAGGAGCTGTGTGTTTTGACATGAACTCTGCCTTTATCCTGTATGTCATGGGCTGTGTATGTGCCCCATTTTATCTTTCCTGTTGTCTTTTATTTTTCAGATAAACCTGTTAGAAATACGTGTGGTGATGATGATGTTGTTATGTATGCTCCAGTGTGTTTTAATAGCTACCAACCACATTTTTTTTCATTCCATGCAACTACAGGTGCTAGCCAGAGATTCATGAATCCTCCTGTTCCTTGTCCAGCATTCCTATTTCCATATTTATTTCATCTCTACTTCCTATATCAGCTTATAGAGAGATCAGAACAGACATTCAATAATACTTGCTTTGCAAATACACCAAGAAATGCTGTCAAGTGGTATAAGTATATTCTTGCAAACTTCATAAAAAATAGAGCCAAAGGGATTCTCCTCTGTCTTCTACCAGTGTAATGAATCTGGGTGCTTTTTAGCTCTGAAAGTAACTTTTATGAATTCATTTAAATGTATTCCTCCACAAAATATGATTTTAATGTTTCTTGTCATTAAAAATATTAGGGAGAATATATTTTTTAACTTTTCAAAAAGTAGTAGGCAAAAGCATTTAATTTTGAAATGTAAAAATGTAGATTTGAGCTCTGGCAGTAGATCTGTTTCACCATCCTGCCTTCCTTTTTTTAGTCAATATAATGAGGTGTGTCTTCAAACTGTATTTTAACTTGTATTTACATGCCTTGCATTCAGAGAGGTGTGTATTAAGTATGAGCAATTTTGTTCCTAGTTGACAGTTTATTTCAGTTTATTTCAGTTATTCAGTTTATTTCAGTTTTATTTGTTTTTCTAGCTGCAGAGCATTAACAGTATCAGCCTATTCTGTCATATAACAAAAATATTTTCTTTTTTTTTATTTTAAAGGTTTTCTGAATGATTCAGTTACAAAGTGCATTGTGGCTTTACGCTTGACAGTGGTGGTGAAAGTGAGTACCTGCATGCCTGTGGGAAGCCATTCAGACAACTTCCCATGTTCAGGGAAAGGAAAATGCATCACCAAGCCAGATGAGGTAAGGTCAACTTACCGAGACATTGCTGTAATGGGGCAATTCCATGCTAATTTAAACACAGGGCAAATTGTCCCTGGTGGTTGTACCTTGCAGCTGTGTAAAAGGCATTGAAAGCTCACAGGTGTTACTAAATAACAACAATATTTACCTGCTATGCCTGAAAATCAAGCACTTGAAGTAAGAAAATAACAGAAATGAGATGCAAAGATTCACATCCTGCCCTGGCAATAAGAACAATTGTTCAAATCAGAGATAAGGGAATTTGTCCTGCATCTTACAGTCACTGTGGAAGGAAGTTTCTCTAAAAGAGGACCATGGCATGGGCAGTTGGGATCTCCAATCTCCAGAGCAATGTGCTCAGATTTGTTAAATTCTCAACCTTGTCATAGGTTTCAGGTCAGCTTAAATCTAGTGCTTCTCTCTCCACATCTTAATAATTGCTTACTCAGAGTAAACTGACCAGTGCAGTGGAATTACCTGACCATAATTATGAGAAGAAACAGAATGGCATAATTTGGTAGTGGTTGCAAGGTTTCCTGTACAGCTTTGTCCTTTATAGAATACTGCATTGAGGGATTGCAATGGTAATTCCACTGCACACTGGGGTTTTGTGTGATCTAGCAACATAAGAAAATAAGAACCAAATCTGTCAAATTTGCAGTCTGTATTCTGCTTTTACAAAAGCAGACTGGGCTTTTGTGATTTAGATACTGTATACTCTGTTACCTTCTATAGATGTTATTTTTTATTTCATGGATTAAAAGTCATTTACGGCACAAATATGCACAGTTAATCTTTGGTTTTATTAATATTCATTTGGGAGATAAAAGCAGTAGTAACTGTTGAGTAAATATTAACAGCTGTGAGCCTGCTGTGAGCATAAAAAATTTGGCATATTGAGTGAATTCACTTCTAGTTCATCTGCTACCATTTTCTGATTTAAATTCTCAATAAGCATGTTTGATAGAAAATGGTGTTTTGAATTGGAACAACACTAATTAAACTGCCACAGTAATCTTTACACACATGGCACTACTAACATCTGGAATAATTATCTGTTTTATTTCTCAAAAATGAATTTTGTAAAGTGCTTGAGGTAAGGTGTGAACATAATTATTGCAAAATGAATTTAGAAATAAATACTACTTTACTGTACCAGCTGGCTAGTATCCAAGTAAATTATTTATGCAGATACAGCGTTCTATTTCATAGTCCAGTTTAGTTTTTGTGCTTTACTGTATTTATAATTTTTATTTTATAAATTCAGTATTTTGAATTTGACTTACATAAATAATATGTTCAAGTTTACTATAAATAATGGCATATCAAAGTATTTTTCCATTTTTTGTCAATTTGAGAGTTAAATCTTTTTGATAGATTGCCTCATTTAGTATATTTTCATGTTTGTTCGATTTTATGACTCTAATTTCTTTCTCTTGTTGCATGTCATGTTATAAAATAAAAATAAATTGCTTCCTATATCTATACAGAAGAATTAATGCTTTTCTATATTAAGGTAAAAGCATACATGGCTTCTAATAATTATCCATGTCTTATTAATATTTTAAGATCCAGCAAATACAGTAAAATATTCTTTAAAAAAGACTGACAGAGTGGTGTCACAGCAAGAAAGAGAAGCAATTATTTAACTCAAAAAAAGATACTAGTTTATCTTTATGTTCCTACCTGTAATCTTGACACTGGAAGCTTTATATATTAAACCAGAACAGTGACCGATGAGAGAGCCCTGCCTTGTGCACATGCAGGCTGTTGTTTTCCCTGGCAAGCTAATAGGAAAAATTAGGATTGTTCATATCTTTCCATTATTCTTTCTCTGAAGTTTACAACAGGAAAATTTATTAAGGCAGTGGTTTTGGTATGACATGCACTAGGCTGCAGTTGACCAAAACCCTGTGGCTGAAGCTGTGGCGCACACAAACCATGTCAAAATCCATTTCTGAAGAGTATCTATCAATTAATGACAGTCAGAGATCAAGAATTAGCAGGATTCTCAAAACGTCTAGATAGAAAAAAAAAATTATATGACTATAAAACATATTTAGCTATCTTCACATAAAATTTTAACTTCAAAAATGTAATTGCTTCTATTTTTGCTGTTGCAAACTGCTCCGGAGTTTTCTAGAACTTGAACAAATGAGGAATGCTCCCAGTCATCCTCTCAAATGCCATCAAACCTGTGCCAGGTGCCTGCTGGGCTGGGGTAGCTTGCTAGAACATCAAATACAGTGACCAAAATGAAGTTAATTTATATCCAGCCTCCTACTCCAGGGGGAATCAAAATGCCGTGTTGTCTTTTTGTCTGTGTTTCTAAATCCGTGAGCTTTCCTTGCTCTTTAGCCCATTAGGTGCTTCAGAGAACTTCAGACAAGAAACTGCTTCATGCCCAGTGTAAGATAAAACTAGAAGGTGCATATTTCATTAAGTAGAATATTTTTATCATTGTTTAACTCAAGTTATGTGAGATGTGCTTTAAAATATCTTGATGATTTCCCTAACGATGGAGCAAGTGGCTGCCAAAATGACATACTCGACATGACAACCATAGCGTCTGTTCCCCAAGACACACTTCTTTTTGCAGAACATAAACTTTAATTTTCTTTAAATTTAAAACATGCCCTTTGTGATTTGCTGTTTGTTTTTATCCATAATTCATTCTGTTTTGCACAATCTAGTCTTGCAGAATGCAAAGCAACTTCTTAGAAGAATGCATAAAGGGCCCAACGCCATGAGCAGGCTCAGAGCTCTGCTGGCTGTAGTCATTGCTTCCAGTGCCAAGAAAATGAATGGTTGTCTTTGGGGTTTTATGTACTTCATAGTTTTATTTCAAATCTAGTAGAATGTAAAAGAATGTAGGAGCACATCTGCTTATTGGGAAATTTAAATGTAGGTAACAATCTGCAGTGATATAAGCACTGGGGGTTACTGTTACATATAGAGTGCGTAGAGCAGCCATAAACAAATGAATCCTGGTCTAACCAGAAGGAGGCTTGGCCAGTTGTTTACTCATTCCTTGCTGATCTATAACTTGACTTCTACTCAGCCAGATGCTTTTTATAGAATGTGGTTATGAAAAGCAAAGTTCTAATGCAAAGTTTTGTTTTCAATTATTGTTGCTTTTGAATGGAACATAAAATTCATCACTTGGAGCTGTGATGTGAGGTGATGCTGAGCTCAGTGATGCCTTTTCCTTGCTTGGTATGAGCTTTGTACCTGTTTTGCTGCCATGCTTGCCACTTGTCCTCAAGGGAAACAGGAATGTGTCAAAGTATAGCGCTGGCCCGGGCATCATCACAATATAAATACCCACTCTCACATTCATCTACTCAGCTTTACACCAGGATGGGTTAACAGTTAGCCGTTAAAGGAAAACTTTTGGTGTTAACCCAAAGGGGAGAGATTTATCTGGTGTGAATTTCCAATTTCATGTAAGATTTTGAAGTGAACTTGGGCCATCTATTGATTGTGAGTGCCACAATTTTGCTTACATAAGAGGTTGTTTCTCTCACAAATTGCTCTGTTCCATAACTTTGGCTCACTCATATAAAATATGGATGGGCTGACTGTGTAAATATGAAATTTTATTGCTAGATTTAGAACCCATAAGATTTACACAAAAATATCTGGCCTTTGCCTGCACAGCAGAATAATATATTGAATTGAATAGCAGTGGTTTCTATGTCTTCTCTTCAGGCTGGAAGCTTTATGATAGATCCATTTGATATTAATCTGTAAAAAGGCAGATTATAAAACCCTTATGAAGGTATGCTGTCCTGCATATGGTCTTATTTTCCTAAGTACAATATGCTCTAAAGTATGTAATTATCATGCAACATTTTTCTCAAATATTATAGTAACTCACTCTGAGTTGTACTAAATACTGAAAGCCTTTCTCAGTTACAGAGAGTAGACATTAGTTTTGTTCTGGTCATCTTAACAGCTTCTTTGCTGTAGTAAAAAAAAAGGATTTATTACTCTCCTAATTAGAATAGAAAAAAGTACTATATTCCAGCTATATTTATAATATGGTACAGGTTGGATAATAGCAAATTATTTTAAAAAATTATTTTATTGCCATCCAGAATTATACAATAGATTTGCACTTAATCAAGAACAATACACAGATGATCTCTTGCTTGATAGTAGTTAATTTTGGAGTTTTAGTTACATTAATTCTAGCAGAGTGGCAGTGTGGAGCTGTTTCTTGACTCATTTTTTCTCAAGTATACTAGTACATGTTATCTATTCAGGAAAAAAAAGTAATATCAATTGGGGTAAGTGATGATAACCTGATCTTGTACACGGAATATCTTATCAGCATCTCAGAACTGTTACCTGTCATTTGATATTTCAGATTGAAGGGTTACATTGCTTTTCTTTTGCAGCTTTCAAACCCATTTTGTTAACTACTGTTTATGGTAAATTGATCCCTATATCAAACTCTTGGAGAGATATATTTTCTGAATCTTTTTAAACTTCTTCTTTCACCATCATTGTTGGAGCAATGACTGATTGTTTCATTGTTTAAATGTATTAATATCTACATTGTAATGCTGAGCTTTTAGTGCAGGCAGATCCATGCTGTTTTTGTCTCTGTAGACAGCTCACATGAATTATCTTTAAAGATAGTTACTATACTATGTGAGTATAATAATTTTGACTCTAGTTTGCTTGCCTGTCTTTCCTTTCTGTTGAACTACAGCCCTGTTTGGAAACCTGTCATTGGTGATGTGTGAGATGTTCCGAGCTGTTACGTGGAGAGGCTGGGGTAAATTCCAGAGCATGTATAGCCTGTACCCTTAAGAAGGGCTTCCAGCACTCCTGATAAATAACATACTCATGGTTTTGAGTTTTGAAGATGTACTTATGTATTCTTGTATAACTCTACCAGTGTGATATTTGTAGGGAAGAGTGAAATCTGGAGTTTACTGAGTGGAGTTTTTTATTTATGTGAAGGTGATTATTTTCTACTTAAGTCACATCTGTTTATTCATATGAAGCAAAACCAAGCAAAAATAGAAGCTCGCATCTCTTTGTTGCTAGTTCCATTCGTGTTCTGCACTTTGCATTCCAGTGTTTGTGTGTGGGACAGCTGCGTCCCAGCACTAAAGATCCTGCTTTGAAATAGATGAGAGTGAGTGATGTTGCCATCTAGTGTTTAATGAACAAAGATTCAGATGGCATCTAAATGCACACCACAGGAGGAGAGAGCTTTCCTTGCTTCTTTTCTTGGAGCCTTCCTTGACAGACTTAGTCACCTAAAGAGTTTTTAAATCTGATTTTAATTATTTTATTACCAACAAAAATGTGCCATATCATGCATCAGGTAGGCACTTAAAACCTTTAAGAGGTGTAGCGGTCTTGATTTTTATTAAGCAGTAAAGTCTGGAAAAGATAATGAATACACTCAGAAGAAGACTCATTTTAACAGATTTGAAAGGGGTTGTTACTGCTGAAGCACCACTCTGGGAGCCTGTCATGTAAAGAGTGCGTATCTGAAGTAGGATTTTGTTGCAGTAAATCTGAACATTATTGATTCTGACAGTTATTTCAGCCTATAAATCTAATTTCTGGAATAGAAGAAAAGAAGTATCATGAATTAGATATTATGGACCTGATCCCAGACTCCTTGTCTATATGAAATGACCCAACATCATTAAAATTTGAGGTGAAGAATTGGTGCAGATTTAGTATTTCAAAGAGTAACTTGGCTCAGTTGATATATTTATGGCAACTACTGTTGTTACGAACAGAAAAACCAAACCATCTTTATTCAGAACTGTATTAAATGAAAACATCATCTTTGAAAATGCATTGTGAAGCACATATCCTCTTTGTTTTAGGCAACATTTTTTTGTGAGTGTGAAGATGCATATAAGGGTTCCCTGTGTGAAGAATTTGATGCCTGTCAGAGCCAACCTTGCCAGAACAATGCAACCTGCACTGATGTAGCACAGAAACACGACAGGAACAATTTCACCTGCAGCTGCCTGCCTGGTAGGTTTGGAATTCTTGAATAATGCAGCTTTGCTTGACATTCGGTGCATATCTTTATGCAGAGCAGTGAACTGTGCAACTTCTGAAACAGAAGAGACAGAAAATGCAACAACAACGTAAGGGCAATGGAAGGTTCTTCACTGGTGAAAAATGCCATTGAAAGCACACATCTGGACCTTAACCCCACAAGGGAATTGATCATAACTAGTGGAACTTGACCTACTAAAAACGCAGGAACAAAATTTCGTTTACATCAGCTTTTTCTTTATCAGTTTTTTTTTTTTTCCTGAAGTGTTCTATGACCACCAAACATAAGCTTAGGTTTAGATTTTTTTTTTAAATAATTCTTAGGTTTTTTTAATATCAAATGTCTAATGTAATTCAAATGGTTCAATCATTGTTAACTTCAGTGGTTTGTATTTCTACCCATAATTATTTTATCCATCAAAATTTGTGTCCACTCACTAAAAAACAGTCTGGAAAACTAACTGTTTTCATTTAACTTTGAATTTCTAAAAATATTAGTTTCATATGAAAAATATTAAAGTCATAGGTAAGAGTTTAATTTTCTTGTATGCCCCCATATGCAAGTTTCAAAAACATTTATATATGAAAATGATCATGTTTCCCAAATTCTGATAGAAGGAAATGTTATGAAGTTAAATATCAGTGCAAAATGCAGAGGTATAATGATTCTTAGTGTGTATCTCACCCCAAACCTACTTTTTTCCCCCCTTCTTTAGTGATTGTTTAGTACCTCTGCATTTCTAGTCCCTGCAATGTATTTGGGATGCTATTCCTGAATCCTATTCTCTTTCAGATGGACAAAACATACACTATAGGTGGTAATAAGATAGGACATATTTAGTTTTTATAAATGTGTCAGAAGATATTATCTCTAATGAGTTTTCCTGCAGGCTGTAATGATGATTGCAGGAAGTCCAATTCTTGTAACAAGATTCATAGCAGCACAATAATTTTGGCCTTTGTGCCACATTCTTTTGGATACATGTTGAATTCCAGGGTAATTTTGCATCTTCACAGACTTGGTAATAGTTCAAAGATGGAAGAATGTTTAAATGACTTAGGCATATTCAATACTGTGTTACAATTCATAAAAATAATCTACTGAATGTGCAAACTAAAAAAGCTGTGAAGCTTATAGATGAAAGAAATCAGCAGATGCAGTCTTCTGTAATACTTCATTGTTACTTTTGTAAAATTTATGTGAATTTGAGACCAGTTGGAATTGCAAAAAATCACTAATTTTCCAGAGTGAAGCTGAGATTCCTCCGAGTGCTTCAACCCAGTCAAGAGAACCTGCCATATGAGACCACATTTCTGGCTTTCAATCTCATTTTTTTCCTCCAGTTTAGGTGACTTAATAGAATAATTTTACAGGGTACAGCAGTTTCTTTTTCCAGGTTTTGCATTGCAGAGAATAGTTTTATAATTTAGCTCCCTGTAAAAGTCCAAGGTACACTGAAAGTCTTGTAGATGTTTTTCTGTAGTAGTGCTGTAGGAACTCTAAAAATCTGTGTTGACAGCTTTTTTATGGTGACATCATAAATTTAAACAGGTATGGGTCTTACTGTATGCAAAAAACATACCAATTTTGATTTGGATTGCATTAAAATAATTATTTAATAAAATCATGGGTGTTCCCCCCCATATTGTTTGACTGGGGGCGGGGGGTCGGGTCTCCTTTTTAGTTTTTCTCCCCTGCATCAGCTCAATCCTGTCAATGCATATCCTCTGTCTCCCCTTGGGACCTTTCTCTCCTATACCTGTTCATAGCAGGGTTCATCTGGTGATAGCTTGCTAGTCTTTAACACCAGCCATTTGGTTAAATCTGCTCATTATGGAAGATACTAATAATTTTTTATAGGGTTCCTTTAAAAAAAAATTAAGATGTGTCTGTGTTTAGCATGTAGTTTTTTCTTCAATCACGTATCCAAGGTATTTTCTTGGAGGAAATTAAAAATTAGAAAAGGGGAATGTGTGGTATTTGTTATGAAATTCAGGTATGGAGTGTAGGATAATTTAGATTGTATTTTAAGTTCGTTCATTTTTTGGGGATGTGTTACAGACATCAGACATATGGAACAAAGCAAACTTGTGGTCAAATAGTACAGCACACACAATCTGTAGCTTGTGAACTTATAGAAGCTTATTTGGAAGAGTTTGCAACTGTGCTGAGCAGTTCTTCACAGTTCCCACTTAAAATAAACACTCTTTTTGAAGCCCAGAAGTAGGAGCAAATGACAGTCATTCAGCATATGCCCAAATAATTCATAGTGTCAAGTTCTGTTTAAAGCCTTGCTGAAGATTATTGACTTGAGATTCAAGTTGCATTTGAAAACCATTCCAAAATGACTTTATTTTTTTGGTTACATGAGTACCACTGAGGACCTGCTATCTATTGCCAATTCACTAATGATGTCAGAATATTGCTGTTGGGAAAGTACAACAGATGTAGTCTCTAGAATTCTGCTATTTTTTAATGCTTCTCGCGTGAAGAATATGTTTTAATTAGAAAGCTCATTCTATAAGAAATGAAAGACCATCCTGGATTCTATTGCTTTTATTGGTTAATTTCATTCAAGAAAAGTAATGGTACTATTTGGAAGGCTGAATGATCTGCTTAGTGGCAAACCCTTGGTTTTGCTCCATCTTCTGAATATTGTGAGCTGTTTTGTAGGTTACACTGGAGAGCTGTGCCAGTCAGAGATTGATCATTGCATCCAGCAGCCATGCCAGAATGGAGGGACCTGCTCATCCCACCTCAATGGATTCAGTTGTCAGTGCCCCGAAGGTAACCAGCAAACACCTCTCTAGTACCTTGTAGAAAGTGCTGTTTTTAGGGGTGTACTTACTCAAAATTTTCAATTATACTGATATGTAAATATGTATAGTTAAATGTTTTTAAAATTGTGCCTTCGCTTGTAATTGTAAACAGAAAGGAAAACCAGATGAGAAATCTTGGTATAATTAGCAACAGGATATGAAGCATTGTAGGAGTTAAGTGTTTTGGTGTATATGTGGTGCAGAAATGTTCTTTTCATTCTAGAAATCAGGGTCCAGCACTTATGAGAAAGGTGAATTTGAGGAGACTCAGGATATGATCTGATTTTTATGTTGTCCGCGAAATGTGTGAGAAAAAGATACATTCCTTGTAGTATGTGCACATTTCTGCACATGGACCAGTTGGTTAAAGTGTGTATAAAAGTAATAACTAAAGGAATTATTTCAATCCCCCAAAGTTGTACTTAATTCTTCTTTCCATTTAGACATATTCCTCTCTTGACATGAAAGGTTCTCACTGATTCTCACTGGTAAACCTTGTAAATGTGAAACAAGGACACCCCAATGCCAGAGTGTGCTTTCATAACACTGCGCTGACTGCAATGACAGATCCCTAAATTGCGCATGAAAAAATTATCATGAGTGGAAGCTTTCAATTATGAAGCCTCCGTTTAGTTATTTATAATTAAGATTAGAACTTTGAACTAATTATACTTCTGTCCTTCCTTGATCTGTGGATGTTGGTTTTGTTCTGCCAGCACCTAATGCTTGCTCTAAGGGTGCAAGTCTTTGATAACTGCTCTGGTAATATCTACTTGCTTATTAATGAAGATTATTATTTGTAGTTTCTTCAGGCTGATTCCTTGCTTTTCTAGAGTGCTATGCTTTAATACTTAACTGCTGTGTTGAAACACAGAGTGACATATTGACAGCTGTGCAGATCCTGTATGTGGAAAAGTTTAGGAAATTGTTTCCCTTATAAATAGTAATGAAATTCAGGAGAAAAATATTAGATGTTAGACTTGGTCAATAATTTACTTGTGATTTTCTTAAGGAATCTGTTCAAGAGTCTTTAGGGATGCAGTGCAGGAAACGATTTTTTTCCAATAGTGTTGGGAAGAACAGTTCCCGGGATTTTTGGTTCTGTCCGCCATACATGTTTCTCTGTGTGGCTCATTATTGCTCCCAGCTGATGGCCTGTTAATGGACATGCTGATCATACCTCAGCCTCTCGCTGGCTGTCCGCGCCCAGGGTCCCTGCTGGGCCGTGCCAGGCGTGGTGGCAGCGCGGTGGTGCCAGCAGCAGCTCTCGGTGCCCGGCCAAGGCCGCGCTGCCTTGGGCCCTGCGGGGCTGCGGCTGCCCCTGGGCTTGGGGGAGCCGTGCCAGGGGCAGCCGGCTGTGAGGGGCGCGGGGCCGGGGGCAGCAGCCATGCTGCCCCGGCAAATGCACCTGCTGCCCACCGTGCCCGGCCCCACTGTGCCAGGGCCCCTCCGTGCCCCTGTGGGCCCGCGGCAGGAGAACCCTCCCCTCATGTCCCTGCAGGGCTCTCTCCCACGGAAGGACAGCGGTTCCTGCTGTGCCGGGGCTCGGCATGCGGATTCCCACCACCAGCAGATTTTTTTTGCTGCAGGATAACCAAGTCACTGGCACCTCTTCTCTGTTGGCTCGTGTTTGGATATCTCTGTGTTGAGATACTTGAGTTCTCAGTCTTGTTGCTGCTTTGTTCCCTGAATATTTATCTTCTGCTCCATTCTTTTCCATTGATCCATATTTGTGTTTGATATATTCCCAATTGTTTCTGTTTTGTGCTCTAAGTTTAATTTTGGCACGGTTATTGTACTATTTTAGTGTTTAGGCTGTGTACCTTGCACTTTTTCCTTCTGGGCACATTGGTATCATCTTCTTAGTATTCTGGTCTTTTTGTTTGTCGGCAATTCTGTTTTTGTTATGTGTTACAATCTAGTGCTCCTCTTCTGCTTGGAGTCTTGAGGTTTTCCATGGTTTCTGGACTTGCCTTTAAGACACAATGTGATTTTTGACCCTTCCAGAGGCAAGAAAAAACCAAACCAGTTTCTTAGTGACTTCAAGAAGAACATTTCTGCTCCTAGGCTTTGTTGATAGGAAAACATGATTTTTGGGTCATTTTTCTGAAACTTTCCGTGCAGAGCTACCAGTTCTAGTCTCCAGTATTATTTCTGAGAACAGCTGTATTGTAGAGCAAAGATGGAACTGGAGGAGAAGCTGTTAGTCTGGTTATCATTTATATGTTTGACATGTTCACATGGTATAAATGTTTTCAAAAGCACCGGGGCAAGAAAAGAAAAAGGCCTTTCTGAAGTACATGTACAACTCCTGTTAAAATCAGATGTTGTACATTGACCTGCATTATTTCCAATGTAGAAAAAGCCTTTGGAGGGGATAGAATGTTTCAGAAATCACTTTCTGGACTGGCCAGGATTGTTTCTCTTAGAAAGACTAGTTTCATATTAGTTCCTTGGACATAAGAAAATCATTCTTAGGTTTGTAGGGACAAATGACATCTTGTGTACATGGTTGCTCTTCTTGTGTCGGCAATCCCAAAGCTTCTCCCTGACTCCCTATAGTTGCTGGTGGTTCAAAGCGCGAGTGTTTCCCACGGAGTTGCCCAGCTGGCCTGTACCTGTCCTGAGAGCGAGTGTTGGCACAGAAGTGGCACAGCCTTTCTGCAGGGCCCATCTCTTGCTCTGGAGTGGCCTCAGGGGCAGGCTAAGTAATAAGGTGTTGCTTCTTCATTTTGTTCTGGAAGGCCTAATGTCAAGGAGCTGAAGGATTCAGAAATCTTGTGGAAGGAAAGAAAGAGTTGATTTAATAAAATGTATTGTCTATGTTTACTAATGCCTGTCCCTTGATCATTCTTACATCTTTTGAGGTGTTATCCTTTCCCAGAGGCATAGTTTGGGAGCTTTTGTTTAATCTCTGAAGAGATTCAGTAATTTCTGTAAATACAACAAAGAGTAGTTAAATGAAAATTGAAGATGCGGTAACTTGAAAATTTGCCTACCAACCCCCAATTTTCTAATTTAAGTGAGGTCTCTGGCTCTGCTGCTATTCTGCTGTGCTTAGTAGTAATTGCTTGTTGAGAAAAGGCTTTTCTGTCTGTAGTGCTAATTCAGCACAGTGGGGAAAGGTAACCAAGGAGCTTATGTTTGTGTAGGAACTACGGTCTGCAGATATAATGTGGCTTGGAAAAGGATAAGAAGATGTGGCAAGTATCACACACAAAAAAAAGAAAAAGATGATAGATAAAGGAATGAGATGGAAACAATGAAGAATGATCTTGAGAGTGAGCATTTCTTTTACAAACGAGATTTGTGGTTCATGAAAAGCACATGATAACTGACAGAAGGCCAGATCTGAGGCACTGAAAAAGCAGTCTATCTCAAATGTGAACAATTCATGACGATTCTTTAGACAATTCTACTGTCTTAAGAGTCCTTTAGTAAAGAAAATTTCATTATGCTTAGATTCCAGTTTCTGTGGGTTGCACTGTAGGTTTTAATATCCAAAATGTCAGAAAATAAACCCTTATCTGAAGTTGTTGAATCACCTGTACTAAAGAGAAAGCTGGATTTTATACTTGAATTTGTAGTGAAGAAGCTTAAGCAACACTAAAGACCAAAGAATTTGTTTAAAATTTTGACACTGTTACTGTCAAAATAATGTTTGGATCTTGTACTTGCTTACAGTTGGGAAGGGATTTTTGATTGTTTTATTAATTTTATGTCAATAAGCATACATTTAGTAAATATTACCTTCAACTGATCATGCAAAGGAACTTCTAGACATTCTAAAACCCTACACATAGTAAACATGCCAACCTGAAAATGAATGTTTGAAATTTATATTCAGAATCATTCCATCCTTCTCACTCTTGAATATCTCCTCTCATTTTCTTCACTTACTGTAGTATATAACAGACTATTGTATTGACAGTAACATTAATAGATTTTATTTAAACCATCTGGGGTACTGCTCATCAACTAACCATTTGGTTACTCCAGTTTTTTTAAGCTTCTGAGAAGTTATGCATGTTTCCAAAATACCCTGAAGTGGAGCCACATACACAAATAGTAATTGGAGACTTAAAAAACCCCTGGTTGGAATAAATAAGTGTCATTAAATTAAATTAATAAAAAGGCATTATTAAATAAATCAACATGACTTTTAGAGATGTAGAAGCTAGTTATCCTTATTTATGTAGTGATCAAATTCACAGAAATCTTTGTTAAAAGTGAAAATAAAAAACCCCAACTCTATGGAAATTGCCTGATTGTGTGGTGAGGATATGTGTTCCTTCTGGCCACAAATTTTGTAAAATTAGATAGAATGAAAGACTAGGTACTTGTGTATATATTTGTTGTTTGTTTTTTTGAGACCCTTTGTTTATTTTGCTCATACGATAATATTAAAATAGTTGAGTAGTGGACTATGGTTTAGAACAAAGCCAGACAGTAATGAGCAAAGTGCAGAGCAGTTACAATAAAGAAATAAACTTCTGTTGCAAGATGTTTCTGAAGTTCTATTCCATGCAAGTTTAATGTCCTGATGATAAGTACAGATTACCTGCCTTCAGAAAAGATCTGGAAAACATCAATCTTTGATAAAAATAGCTCACATTCAGTTGGCCAACCTCATAAAACTGGCCTGCCTTTTTGAGCTGTTCCTACATGCTCTATGTGGAGGTCACCAGCTTGCACAGAAGGGGCAAAAATATTTTAACTGGGTTAATATATTTTTGAAAATGGTCATCAGCCATCATGGATATCAGCCATCCTCTAGAATAAAAGAAAACAGAGAGAAAACAATGCTATGATAAAGAGTTTAACATATATAGATTACTTGAAATTCACATTTTAGCATTGATTTTATTTTACTTTTGACAGTTTGATTTGAGTAGCTTCAGGTAACTATTGCTGGCAACACTGAGCAAAAACATCTTGAGATATCTGCAGGTATTTCGGAAAATACTGGAAAGCAATAAATTTATGAATGCTCTTATTATGGTTCCTGTGGTTTAGAAAATAGAGTTTGACAGCTATAGAAGATGCTAAGTTGTGATTCATATGTGTTGATTTGCAATAGCAGCTAGAAAATGCACATTGTCACCATGAATCTTAATTGACTGGGAGAACAGAAGTTATTTACTGAGACTCAGAATAGTTTAAGTTTCAAGGTTTTCACTATTTTCTCTCCTTCACTGTTCATATAAAAACCTTTTTCTCTGGTACATCTTGCAGATGTCATTCTAACTTCTTTAGGTTTACACAGAATAAACAATCTTGATCAATCTTGATTGTAGGAAACTGGCTCACACAGCTGTTGCATATGGAAGATTTCCCAAGGTTATTGGTGATCAGAATGCAGAATTCTTTGCATAAGAGAGTTTAATTTACCTGAAGAACATTTCGTTGTTAATTAAAATTTTTTATGGTTGTTTAGTTTCTGGTACTTTCCACTAATCTAATGTTTTTACCTGGCACCTTACCAAATTGCTCTTATTTTTAATAGACTTCTCCTTAATGCTTGAATGGGTTTAGCCTCTATTCATCTTTATCCAGAAAGACTTAACTAGAGTGAATTTCAATCAAAATCTTCCAGCATTTTAATGATTTCTTGATCCTTCTGATCAGTAACTTTTTTCTCTTTACAGAATTCTGATGAAATACCATTTATTTCTATTTCCTCACAAGACAAATTTCTACAGGGAAAATAATCAATTGCTTGTATTTCTTTTAGTACTTTTCCCTACAGTTCAAAGTTAAAGGTTTTGTAATCTGAGCCCTAGCAATTCACGGACTTAATTTTTCACATACTTGTAATACTTGGAATTTGGGTCTAATAGAACATTCAGACGTGTTAGTCGTTCACAAGCTGTATAAAAGGCAGTTCTATGGTGTCTTCAGAAAATGTTTGACTTCCTTAACTTGCACATGGCTCTTTTGCTTCTGGTAGCCAAGTAATTAAAATCCCACTGTGATAAAAAAAATTGGCTTTTATTCAGAGCTTTTCTGTCTCTGGAAACATATTTCTGATCTAGTTTCTATCATTGCCCTGGAGGTCTGTAGTAATTTATGAAGCATATCACCTAATTTAAGACTGTTATTCTTCTTGACAACTAGCCAGATTACCTGATCCATTCACACAGACATTGTACTGTGGATTTTACCAGTATAAATATTTTCTATTATTGCCTTTCTCCTTTGCCTCCTGTGTTATTCCTTTTGTTATTCCCTGGAATTTTGTATTCAGATCTTTCAAATTACCACTAGACTTTGCATTTCAGTCATGTCCCTTTTATACCAGCAATGACCTACATACAGGGTTGGTCCATACTAGCTGGTTGAAAAGCAGTTCAGGGGATATTTTCCTGCAGATAAACAGTAATGATTTTTTCATCTGGAATTTGATTCTCTTTTTAGTCACTACACCTCTAAAATTGATTTTTATAGTTATTACTTGCATTATTTGTTTTCAACAATTGGACTGGTATGGATTTAAATATACATTCAGAAATGCCAGAATAATAGATTTCCATATTTTCTGCTTTGAGTATTCTCAGATATTTGACTCATGCTTGAGATTTGAACTTCCATAATCACCTAAATGCATTTCACAGTGCAGTCAAAGATAGCACAAGGGCAACACGTTTTGGTGTATTTTAAACCTGAATATGTTCTTGGAAGTGCTTTGTCTCTTGAAACATTAGCCATCTGCCAGTAACCTCCTCTTTGGAGGGAAGATTACTGCAAAGGTTGTGGTGAAGTGGCATTAGTGTCATTGTGTGACCTCGGATCTCCTTGATCCTTTTTAATCTGGTTTCAGAGTTATTTGAGAGATTCACTGGACTCATTGGCTGATCTCCTCTGGGTAATAGTAAAAAGTCCTTGCAGATTCTTTTAAATCTGACCAAGATTTTATTACCACAATACAGGCTTCCTTAATTTGTCAGGGAACCATTGCTGGAATTTAATCCTTGCTCTTGGGGTTTCTGTTCTTTGCAGTTTCTGATGGTTAGTCACCATCACAGGAGAGACCTATAGCATAGAATTCCACAGTATTTGTTTTTAGTCTCTCTCTGTTCAGCATTGGTGAGCAGGTGGTCCTGACAAAGCCCATGAAGCAATTGGAGCCATAGGATAACAAATTGGGGAGCACAGAAGGCTCTTGCCTGTTCTTCATCTGTGCCCTGCCAGATCTGATTTTCTCTCCTGGTCTGTTGCAGTTTGTATGACAAAACTTAGAAGTCCAACCTGTAGGCTATTTCTTTTTTTTCCCATCTTTCCAGTTAATTTTTTTTTTTTGTAAATTACATTATTTTTTCTATGTTTTTCATTCCATAATTCTGATGTAAGACTTATGGACATCAAAGGGAGATGATGCATTGAAATTCATTTGTCCAGCACCTAATATTTTGAAGATGCCCCTAAAATCCTGCTGCCAATTATGACAAAAAAAAAAATCCTACTTTGTCTGGAACTCACAGAGCAATTGTGGCCTCTCCATCTTTTCTTAGTTCCATTACTATAAGTTTTGTTAATTCTCTAAGTAGATGTCTGTAGTATGCACTTTGTGGGTTACTCACTTTTGTTTATTAATCTACTGTAATATTAAGAGCTTTTTTACAATGTAAGATATTCTGGGGAATTTTAAGCCAGAAAAGTGATGGTCTGTACAAATGGACCAAATACTTATTTAAAAAAAAAAAAAAGGGTGGAAAGGACAGTTGGCTCTTTTATTGGGAAGGGCTCTAGAATTTGAATATGCTTTTCTGCCTTGCTTTAGGATATAATAACCATGTGTTGTGTTACTGCATACACAATGTAAGTGTATGTCTAGATACAAGCTGTAGTTACTGCAATTCATTAAAACACGATGCTTCTCAACAACTGATTAAAAGTTCCCTTGCAAGAATATCCTTTTCCTTATGTCTACTTGTGGCATGGTATTGCCTCAATAAATCATTGTTTCTCCTGCTAATGAGAAGTCTGTTCTTGTAAAATATATTCTTTAAATTATTGAAACTCAATAAACCCACTTTCTGTTTAAGAGGTTGCTACACTTAACATACACATTAAGGGTTAGGAAAAATAGGTCAGTTAAGAGGTTGTTACATTTAACATACACATTAACAGTTAGGAAAAATAGGTCAGTTTGGGCTTTTCTCTTTTTTTTCTAGGCTAGCCAGCTCCCGATCTTTAGAAAATCTCTTTTGCTTTTCAAGCCAGATTCACTCAGAAAGCAGATAAGCACTGTCAGTTTCAGCAGATATTTTTGCAATTCACTTCCTTAATCATTTATAGTATGATTTTAGTGGAAGCATCTCTTTTCATAGAATGTCAATGGACAAAATTAGAGTTTATTACGTAAGAGTATGTATTTTTATAATATTCCTAGAATTAAAAAAGAAAGGAATAAAGATCTCTCAATGGCTTACTTTTAATGTGCTTTAGTTATTAAAATTGTATGCATATCAGGATGCTTACTTATCAAACCCATTTATTTCTTTTAGGGTTTTTAGGAGCCACTTGCGAGGACAAAATTGACCCTTGTGCGTCATCTCCCTGCCAGAACAACGGAACCTGTTATGCAGACAGACTTGCCTTCTCCTGCAGCTGTAGTCCTGGATTTACAGGACCTACATGTACTCAGCTGATTGACTTCTGTGCTCTGAATCCGTGTGCACATGGCATTTGTCGCAGTGTTGGAACCAGCTACAGATGCCTCTGTATCCCTGGTTTGTACCGAGTTACATGCTCTATAAATCTTCTCATATTTTTCTATGTAGGTTCCATATATAGCTTAAAATTACTTCCTTTTCTTCTTTTCAGTCTATAAAACAGATTGAGCAGATGTTCTATCTGTTTAGAGTAATGATAGGAATCTACACATTGCTCTTGGAAAACCAAGAATTGCAGAGTGAGCACTGAAATACCCACTGAGATCCATATGGTTTGAGTGAACTCTACAGCTGTATTACAAAACTGTTGTCTGCAGGATAAATCTTTTTAAGGCGAGGCATCAGCACTGTTGGAATTACAAAATTTGGTAGAGAGAATGGAAAATGTGACACTGATCATTAGGGAAAGACAAAAACAGACAAGGTGGCTGAACGAAGGTAGAGAAGGAAAAATATTGGTTACTCCAAAGGGTTTAGTTCTGCCATCCATGTTTACACAAATTGTCTCTCTAGAGAAGATGCAGCAGGGCTGCTCAGGCGAGCCGAGTGAGGAGACTCAGCTGGGAACTGTTTGACAGCACAGCATGACAGTCGTGGGGTCTGCGTAGCAACTGGTTTAGCTCCAGAATTTCTTCATCCTTGTACCAGTATAACAGAATATTGGGGTGCTTACAGCTCCCTTCATCCATTTTAGCAACGATAATTAGTAGGTGAAGTAGCAGTTAAAATGTCTGATAACCAGTGCTGCACATCTACCGCTGCTTCAGCACTTACAGAGTGAGCACCAATCTTTGGTTTTACTTGAGTAATTTTGACACCTTTTTTTTTTTAGTCTGTACCTATAAAGCCATAAATTTGAAAACTGAAGAAATGAAGGATAAAACAAAATTCCAGTATACAAGGGATAAAGTAAGGAGTGATATTTGATAGTTAGTAGCTCTGCTGTGACATTCACATTGTTCCACATTACTTTCAGTGGAATACCTTCTCTCTCCTGCTTTTCCTTGTTTTGTGAGAAACCAGTCACAATTCTTCATCTCTTCTCTCTCCGTTTGCAGGATGTGCATCTATCCTACCAATCCATTTGTGAATATCTGTGAACATGGGGATTTTTTAATGAAATCTACTAATTCAACATTTTTAGGTGGTGTCAGAATTTATCTGTTGTTTAGAGACATGAAAGGGACCATCTGAATTTTTCTGGGAGGTACTCACAAATTACCAGAAGCTATGGAAATTTGTTCTTGGAGTTGACAGACTTAAATTACATACTTTTTTTTTAAAGGAGAAAAACATGAAAATAAAATGCAGACCATCCCATAGTAATGTTACCTTATAACGCATTTGTTGACAGCACTTTTCATTAATAGTAGGAAAAACTAGACATTTCTCTTTCCAAGAAATTCAGGGAAGTTTTAATCTTCTTCAGCATGTTCTTTGCCTGTAGTTCAAACAAAGAAAAATGAGTCAAATATTGTTGGTCAAATAAAAGCTTTTTTCAGGATTTTGCCACCTCAACCTAATCAGAATTCCATAGTTTGGTTTTTTCAAAATTATGCTGTCTCTTTCAGGACTTAAAAGTAGTCTTAGACCTCTCGTGTTATGAAAACTTATTTTTATTTGACCAATATTTATGCTTTTAAAAGTTAGAGATGAGAAGCCTTAGAGGTTGCATCCAGGACCATATGTGGCACTTAGTTGAACTCCTTTGTGTTGCATCATGTATGAGATTAAAAAAAAAAAGTTTATGTTTTCCAAACATTTTGTAGGCTGCTGTAAACTTCACTTTTAAAAATAAAATTACTTGCTTCACATAGAGGTAGAACTGGAGGCCAAATTAAGTGATCTTATCTTTAATCTGTCAGTAGTTTAAAAAGTTGGTTAAATAATTTCAGGAGGTCATTTAAGATCTGCACCTAAGTAGCAGCAAGATAGGAATAGACAGGATGTTTCCTTCTTTTATACCTTTTATGCCTTTTCATTGTTATGAACAAAATTCATAACGGGCTTGTGTTAAGTTGTGGCAGCAGAATTTGAATCAGTTATCTTCAGATATTTTCCCCATAAGTTAAAAGGATAATAGATAGATGGCAGTCAACTTCTGTGCATGTAGAAGGCACCATGACATACACTTTGCCCTTGATTTTGGTAATTATTGAGGCAGATAAGAACAATTAAACTTGAGGATTCCTAGGCCGCAATTCCTAAAAAACCCCAAACTAAAGTAATGACTACTAATCATAGCCTAATACATTTTTGGTATCTCTATCAAAAAGCAGTTTGCTAGAGTGGGTGAGTAATGTAGTTATCTCTCTGGGATATTAAGAAGCTGAGTCTATTTACAATTTTGCCTGAAGAGACCTTGACAGTATCTGTTACATTACTTGTAAAGTGAATGAATAAAATTTGTGTACAGTTTAGTAGCATTATCAAGGGTTAATAATAAAGATATGACCAGGAAGGAAATGGTCTCTCCCTTGTGACCTTGAGGCTTTCTGACTTGCAGGCTCTCAGCATCAGTGTGCCAGCTCCTAGACTGCTGGCTTCTTTGTACAAGAGGCCTTCAGACAGATCCTGAATTCCTACACATTATTCTTTTAATGTCTTTTAATGGAAAGGTTGTTACATGACATTTTAGAATTCTCTTCTGTACTGATTACTTGACACATCTGCAAAACAGTTTAAAAAAACTTTGGAATCTGTTGCCTAAATTTTGTGTTCAGCTCTAGGATGCCCTTTTTTTTTTAAGTATTTTACAGGGGATATAATTTTCTAATACAGAAACAAAGTGCTTAAGAGTTTTGCCTATATGTGTGACCTGAATGCCATCCTTCCTCCATGCACTGTTTTACAGTGTCAGTTGTATTTTGGATTTTCATCTGTGTTACTTCTACCTCAAAAATTAAACAAGAGAGGAATTTTAAGTTGTTCCAATTAGTCTAAAGTCTGTGCAAGTCTCCTTGCTTGGTAGGCAGTCTGGCTTCCTTGTTTTTTTGGCCCATGCACAGATTGGAAGAATGATAAATGATAGTGGTTAGTTGCATAGCTACACAATTTGCAGAACATGAACAACCAGACATTTGCTACTAATTTTTTTTGTGTGTTGGCTTTCATTGTGGGCTTTCATCTAATAGCTTGTAGAGGAAAGCTAATTTGTATAAGCTAATTTGGAAAACAGTCTAATTTTTTTGAATGTTCCTATTTCCAGAGTGGGAGGAAAAGTGTGTAAGTTATTTCCAAGTTGAACATACTTCAAATGTCTGCTGAGGGGCTCTGTGGAATTCCCAAGCCTATGCAACCATACCTACTTTGTTCTGTGTGTGTGATTTTTCAATTGCATGTGAAACCTTACCTTAAATCTTTTTTTATATGCTTACACACCCTAATTATTAATACTTATCACCTTGTCCTTTATAGGTAACAAAGAAATACTTAATGTTTGGACATTAGATGCAGAGTTTGTGTCATGTTTTACTTCTTACCTCATATTAAAGCACTAATTCTAATAAAAGTTCTGGTGCTCATTTATTGGCTTTCTCATCTGGAGTCTGGTTGGTGAAACTAGTGGGACCCCTTTGTGTCTATTTGTAGAATGTTTATTTAGTCCCTGGATCCCAAAACAGTTTCTTCCTCCTCTTAAACATTTTAATTCTTTATATGCAATTGTTTTAATACAGCTACCATTATAAATTTCAAATGCAAATGTTTGATATAGTATTTTTTAATGGTGTCTCATCTGAAGTGGAGAAATGTAGCTAGAAATTGCATGGTTTAACATCTCACCAAAGTTTTGAGTTTGGGTTTTTTAAAGACATAGATTTTGGAACTGCAAAGCGCATGTACAGATATTAACACCTGCCCTCTATACAAATATATATAATGGCATATATAGAACATTCGGAAAAAAAAAAAAAAAGAAAATAGGAGTTTCAGAAAAAGTGCCGCAGGGTATAAAAAGTGGCTGCAACTTTAGAAGTAGTACCATGGAATATGTTCCTTTGATTTTACTGCTCATGCAGCTTAGCAGATATTTCTAGGAGCATGGGTTTATTTTAGTGCCTTAGCAGAGGCCAGAGCAACGTTTGTCTGCAGCAGTTGCAATTTTTCTTTTCTCTATCTTTCCCTTCTCACATTTTGTAACTGGGGCAGGATATGTGAGGTCTGGAAGAAGTGACTTTAGGTTAATTCCAGTTCCTGACTGTCTCTGAGCCTGTTACTGCTTCTGTTGCCTCATCTTGTTTCTACTTATATGTTACGACAACCTTCCCTGCAATCTGGCCATGGCTGGTGAGCATGGTTTCCTACCTTCCTGCCATCTGGAGCATTCTTCTCTCTTTCTCTTACTCAATTGCTGTATAAGCTCAGACTTTATCTGAACGCATTTATTTCCTGGCTATATAACATGCAACTCTGTATTAGAGAACAGGCCTATATATGAACTGATGCTGTTCCCTGCAAAATTGAGCTGTTTTGCATTGTACCCCAATTTGCATTGCCTTCCCATAAAGATGGGATTTATGTTCTGCTGCCTTGATCAGGTGAAATGTTAAGTATGGATAGGCCCAGGGAATCACTTTTGAGGAGCTAGGGTCTAAAAAGGCTAAAAAGATTTCAGCTTTGTTCTTTATTGATTTCTAGAGGGGGAGAGTAAGCTTTTGCTTCCTTCTTTTGTTAACCTGATAGTGCAGATATTCTTGAGAGATTACTCTGCTGTATCTTTTGCTCTTGAAGGCTTTGACAAAGCCCATGTCTTCTCCTCATCGGCCCATGTGGCAGCAATTCTGGGCTCCCTTTCCCATTTTCTCCTTCTGCAGTTTTTTGCAGCCATGTGCAAAGACAGTGCAGTTCAGCATGTAACTGAAGGCCATACCAGAAAGCACCAGGAAAATAACCTGCTCTCTTTGAGACACCTGTTGTTGCTTAAGAAAGAGGAGGAAGAATTTGGGGCTCAAGAGGAGAATGGTGTCAGATCTGTTCCTGCTATTGTAAAGACCGGTAGCAGAGGGAATGGTCATGTAGAGGGAAAAGGGGTTACATAGGGACATCTCTATTTTAGGGGTTTTTTAGCTTCCTTGTCCATTCCTCAGCCTCTGAAGAGAGCACATCAGAACTGAACCTTCATTTTCAGGTTCTGATTGAGTTCATGAAGATTCTAGCTGAAGGCTTTTCCAATTTCATGTGACCTGTAAAAATTACCCTTTTCTGAAGCTGCAATGCCTCCTGTGTTGGTTTTTTTTTTTTATCCTGTTTAGGACACAGTAGCTGGAGAAGTGTTGTTAATGTAGGTATTTTTTCTTTCTTTCTAAATACGTCCACAGAAATGTTGCGCACCACAAAAGATGCAAAGAGCTGCATTTGGCATTGTCTGTGAACATAAAAGCAACAGAATCGTAACGCTACTAGAAAGAGAGGAAGCGACTGCACTAGAATCCATTACTCTGAAGTTATTTCTGAAAAATACTCCTGTTTCAGTCTAAATTCTTCAACAAAAAAGTAGAAATTATTTCTGTAGTCTTTTTGAAGATACATGTATGAGTTCAGTGTACTACAGTGTTTATCTATCAGTATAATTTAAAAGCAGTAATACGTGGAGAAATGGTCATTAAGAATGACAAGGTGCCTCTTCTCTCCCTGAGGAGAAGCATGCCTTTCCCTCAGGTGGTCCCACAGGAGAACGTTCTCCATCCCAGCAGTTCCAGCAGGTGGAGGCTGCTGGCCCCAGGGTGGGGGCGATGCGGGTGAAATTGTGTGTGGGTGAGACCTGCCCTCTCGTGGAGAGAGGAAACATCTTTCCCTGGCTGTGTGCAGTGTCTGGCAGCGTGGGCTGGCTGCAGCCTGAGGAGGTGATTCTATTGTTCATATTGATTTTGGAAACCAGACAACTATTTAGTCACAAATTCCCTGCCTTCTCTTGGAAAGGTGAGAAGTGGGAAACATTTTTTTCTGAGAATATCTAATTGCATTGGTGTTAAACACTGGGAATTCCCATCTGTTTTTCTTTCTGATTCTCCCATCTGATTTTGGTGGTTTGTATGTTGGCTACAGATCTCACTACATAAGGATATTTCATGTACTCCTAAGCTAGATAAACTTCATTGTAGGCTAGCAAGAAAACCCAGAACATTTAACATAATTAATTCTCTATTGCCTGGCTGACAGCTTTGGAGAAAGTGGTTCTGAAATGTTTCTTAATACCTTACTAGTCCAACTATTTCTTATGAAAGGACAATTTTTTGAGATTCATAATGGATGGTATTGTCTATACATCTTGAGTAGTAGTGACAGTTGTATCTTCGTAAAATTTTGTTTTGAATTATTCATAACAAGGAAGGAGAGGGTGAATGCAAATGGTGTCTGAAGGCAGCATTTGTCCTATTTTCTATGATTCTATGAGAATTTTGGGGAAAATTTAAACCAGGATACTGAATATAGGTTGATTGCCACTTACTAAGATGAGAACATGCTCCTCTCTTTTGTTCTTTGTACTTTAAGAAGTAAAATCACACTGCAGAATCTACACTTTGTATTTTAGACCTTTTTCTACACTTTGTATTTTAGGCCTTTTCCCTGTCATCTGTATTCATACCCACTGCATATTTATTCATTGCACATTCATTCATCTAATGTTTTTTATGTAATGAGGAAATGAAGCTTTTATAGGCACATGAACACTGTTCCAGCACATGGTATTTTTTCACAGACTACACTACATCTGTAATTTCAACTACTGTTAAGACTAATGATTGTGTGGCACACTAAGTAATGAAAAAGGTGCTGTTTTCAAGTGCATTAACTCCTCCTTTCTTATCTCATAATACAAATAGCGCAGGGGCTGTTAACAGACTGTGTAGCTTTTCTCTGCTTCTACTTTCTGTGTTTACCTGATCAGCCCATAATACCTGCCTATGGCTTGGGAATACCGTAAAGATGGAAGTACCTTAATGCTTCTACAGTGCTTTGACATTGTACAGCATTAATGCTAAAACATGTAGTCATTCTAACCACTGTCATACAATTATCACCTCTTTGATGAACACTGGCTTTGATGCAGGGATCCAAAGGAGCTGGGAGATGGTCAATATTCCTATATTTCTTTGAACAGTCGGAGTGTGGTTATTCACATGGCTGCTTCTGGCCTCTGCCACCAGCCTCCATCCTTACGCCTCATTGTGGTTTATCACAGGAGCTGAGAATTCTCTCAGAACACTGTGCTTCCAATATTTTCTTGGTAATTTTCACCTGGGAAACAGATGCCTTTAAAATCATTGTCTTAACATATATCAGTTTGCACAGTATATTTAAATTAGCAAGCATCTGCCCACAGTCTATAGTTGCCTAATTGTTAATTTTTACTGTGAAGTGTTTCATAACTATTTTCATTTCCTCTTGATGTGATTCAGGTTACCATGGCCTTTACTGTGAGGAGGAGTATAATGAATGCCTCTCTGCACCCTGCCAGAACGGAGCCACCTGCAGAGACCTCGTCAACAGCTACGAGTGTGTGTGCCTTGCTGAATACGAAGGTAGGCTGGCCTTTGCAATTGTTCTCTGCATTTTTTATGGGAGGTTCTGTTACAAACAGAGAGATACCATATCCTGAGCAGAAATATATCCCGCACGTAAAATTAACAAACTTCAGTATTGATCCTGATCCCTCAATCTTTCTTCAAATTAATAGTTAAGATTTAGCTCCTCTGTGAGGAGTGCAGGTCCTGTTCTGGGCACAAATGGGTTTTCTGTGCTCTTCTCAGGTGTAGTTTTTTCTGCTGTTTGTAAAGTATATTAGAAAGTGATGAGATTAAAAAAAAATAACAAATAGACTTTTTCATCTGTTGTTGGAGCCTTTAAACAGAGAGCTTTCAAATTATTTTTTAAATTTCTCCAGTGAAGTGAGCTGAAAACATACTAATAAAAGATTAGTATTTGAAATAGATTAGCACAAAGGAGTGGAAATAAAAGTTTTATCTTGACTGTTCATTTAGAAGACTGTAAAGCCCAGAGAGAGTAGTAGGTCTGTGACTGCTTTTCCATGTTAACTGCAGCTATTTTTAGATCTGTGCTCAAATGGAATCCATCTTTCGCATTTCTTGAGTAATTTATAAAATAGATGAGAAGAGTGTTTGTTTGGCTATACAGAATCTTTTCTCTCACAGTAGATTTCAGCTGTAAACAAATTAACACATATCAGTGGTCTGTGACAAGTCCTTCTGGGGAAGGCTAAAGTGATACTTTTTAGTGTATTCTGTGTTGGATTGTGCTGTGAGAGCACGTTGAATGTAATTTTATATGCTATTAGGATTATAAATAAATAAATAAATATTCTACACAGAATGACTACGTTTTAAGGAACATTACTCCAGCATTTTCTCATTAAGCATATCAATCCTTATCCGTGCTGATAAGTAACGCTCACTTAACAGCTGCTTGAGGCTAAATATGTGTTTCACGCTGGTGATTGCACTGCTCTTCGACTATAGATATGGAATTCATCACTTTAGAGGCCTGGTGAGGAAATGACCCTCAGCTTTTCATGACAGTTTAAGCAGCACTTAATCATAATGTTCACCATAATGTTCACCCTCTCTTTTCACCTGACCTGTCACCTGTGGGTGCAGCTGGAAGCACCGTGTGCACAGCACACTGTGCTGGAAATGAAAGCAGGGCACCTGGACCTGTAAGCAGCTTTTGCTGAGGACTGAGCTCCCCTCACTCCACTACGTGAGGTGTTCAGTGGCACCAGACCCGAGGTACCCAGCTCAAGATATGATGTGGGCTATCAGAGACCTCAGTCTTGGCACTGCTGCCCCAGAGCTGCCCACCTGCCATGCCCCTTCTGCCTCCACCCCCGGGCTGGCAGGCAGGCAAGAGCTCTCAGGGTAGGAGCTGGTGCCAGCAGGTACCCGTGGGCTGCTGGTCCTCACCCACAGGATGCTCAGCTAGAGTGCTCTGCCTTTTCGCTGTTGACACTGCCAATGTCAGCAAAATGATTTTGGCAGGTCTGTAGTGAGTACGTGTGTATACCTAAAAATAAGTTTTATCTGAACAGCAGACCCCAAGAAAATAACGCATGTATCAGGGTCATTAGAGTCTCTCTCCCCATCCCTAGGTGGGAATATGCTGGGTTATATGTTTTGCATGCCAGATGCAGCTTGCACTGTCTTCTGCAAGGCAAACCTGCTGGGTTCACAAGGCCTAAACTGGGCACGAAAGAGTGAAGGTAGTGGCATGAAGTAGAGTCATCCAGTTATTTATTTTTAACTATACATTTGAATAAATTTTTTTTATTACCTTTAGTAATATTCCTCCTTTCCAGAAACAGGTAATGAGAGCATCAGAATGCTTATGTATGTTATTTAATAAGTTATTAAATAAAGTTCTTAGTCAAGACAATTATTGTTGACATGTTACGGAAGAATTTTAGATAACTGATCTGTTTATGCTTCATTGTATGGTTTTTCATAGACCATCAATAGTTCTTCTAAGCAGAAATTGCCCTGCCTGTCCTAGCCCACAGCCTGTGGGAAGAGCAGAGAGGAGGCACGTGTGTGAGAAGTTTAGCCAGCATAAACTACGTGGCTTTAGTGTTAGGATATCATTAGCCCAGAAGGACAGGCTTGGAGTCTGCACACTCATCCAGGTGAAGTCAAATTATCACATGTACTGATTCCATGCTGCCAGTCTCAGTCATGTCAATGGCAATTACTGAATTTTCCTTTTCAGGAAGGCACTGTGAATTATACAAAGATCCTTGTGTTAACATCAACTGCCAGAACGGTGGCACTTGTGACAGCGAAGGTCTAAATGCTACATGTATTTGTGCACCAGGATATGCAGGCAAGTGATTTGTGTGTTACACAGAACATCTAGTTGTCATTGTTCACCATGTCTAGAGGAAGAAAAATACCAAGTAAGACTGTGTCTCTTCAAGAAAGGAATTAATATGGGCTTTGCTGTATCGTGAGCAGTCTAGTGAGAATGAAAAAAATTGATATTACTTTCATCTGCTTTGAACTTTGTAGAAAAAAAGAAGCCTGTTACTAAAGAGACTTCACAAAGCTAACAGCTATTTAGCACAGCTTATGACCTTACTACTTGAGACTAGATTGCATTTTAAAGATAGTATTTTGAAGGTTTCCAGGTAATCCAATATCCTAATTGGACACTGTTGAAACTGGAAAATGTTTTAACAGTGACCTTCGTTATTGTGTGCTCAAGAAACAGTTTATTCCATTATCTTAATATGCAATTGCTAAAAGCCCTAAAGTACTTGTAATGAATCAATTTGCACTCTCAGAGTACTGGTAAGAAACTCGTTTAATCTTTTGGCCTTGTACTTAGACTGATGTGATTAGCCTAATCCAAATATCTGATGTCAAGATAATTTACAATCTGATGTTCTGTTAGTCATGTAAGGTAATATCCAATGTGAGAGTAATAGGTAAACCCATTCATAGCTGGTTTGTAGATCAAATTGTGCTTTTTGATCTATTCTAATTAAAGGACAGTCTTTGGAAAAGAAATAGCTTTCCATTGTACAGTGTCTGTTTCTCAGGCACTGATTATCTACATTATTGTAAAGCATATCAGAATATCCATGATTGTCTCTTATACCACATTTTCTTGGGATGGAAATTATATTTGAAGAAAAGAGAAAGAGTCTGTGTGAGGTTAGTCAAATCCCTTAGTCCCCAGGCTTTATTTTCACCTGGTTGAATAAGGATAATACTTCCTTCTTGGACTCCTTTTGATGTTCTGAGAATAAAGATGTATTGCACTATAAGGTGTTTTGCTGCAAGAGAGAAGTTAAATGTTTGAGGATGGACTTGCTACATCAGGCACTTGCCATACATAATTTTGGTTTTGCTTTTGTTTTTTTTTTTTTCCTCCTATGTAAGGTGAAGAATGTGAAATTGATGTAAATGACTGTGACAGCAACCCATGTCACCATGCTGGAACTTGCATAGATCAGCCTGGTGGTTACACCTGCCATTGTCCTCATGGATGGGTCGGTGCAAACTGTGAAATACGTAAGTTTTGTAGTTCTCGAAACATTTCTAAAAATTGTAAGTTGTATTAAACAAATTTTTAGTTATCTCTAAATACCTATCTGCACAAATACTCTGAATCATATGTAAATGAACAAAATCATGGTAATTTCATTTTAATTTTGGCCATAGAATTTCAAAAGTGATTGTGAAAGTTAAAGCCCCCTGTTTCTGGGCACCCTACTTAGAGATGTGTTGGACTAGATTGTCAGGGATGCTGTCTCAAAGCTGGGCACTCAGTTTGCCTTTTAATTGTGCCCATGAGTCACAGCCTCCCTGCACACTTTGGGTCAAGTGCGTTCCGTAGCAGTGTAAGCATGGTCCTAACAGGCTTGTATTGACCTCTAAGCACCTGCAGCTCTAGTGATGTTTCAGCAAAACAACTTGGAACTTGCTTACCTGAGGAGACTGGTTCCGTGTAATTGTGCTGCAATTTGTGCATGCAGGCATTTACCAGCTTTTTCAGGAATAACTTTTCCAGCCATAGGCTAACTTCGATCTAATTTGTTAGAAAGAAGGGCTCTAAGACAAAATATTTCCAAAGCATTCATTAAGACTTAAGAGAGGTCCCACTGGCAGGAACGGCTTTAGTGTGATCTTGTTTCTCATTTTAGAGAGAAGCTTCACTGTGAGGGCATTCTTATGGCACAGGGGAGAGTCCAGGAGAGGCAGAAAGTATGAAGCCCAGCTGTGGAAGAGTTAAAATGGAAATTAGGCTTCATTACTTCTGCTGTTCACAGACCTGCTTTGAATTTCCCTGATGTTTTGTTCTTGAGCTAGAGAATTCAGCTGTGATTTAATTGCTTGAATGCTCGGGTTCTGTGGTCATAGATCCCTTTGAACCATTATACAGATACACAGGTTTGTTAGCACAGTTAAGGTTGCGGGCATAGGTAATAGATTAATAAAACAAACACAAAGGATGGATTAAAAAAATGTCTCATATATCTCATTTACACAAGGAGCATGTGAACCTTCTATTTTTTACTCTCTTTTACTTAAACATATCAACTGCTTTTTCAAATTGATTCTACTCTTGATGTTCTTGATAGTCCTTACTTTAACCCAGTACATTCAGTTTCAGAGCTTTCTGGTGTAAGAAAACCTGCAGAAAACCACTGCCAGCTAGCCCAGAGATGGTGACAACCCTGCCTTTTTTTATTGTCTCTGTGAATGGCTCTCACACTTCCCTGGGCAGTGGAGAGCCAGCAGACACTGGGAGCACAACACTGTGTGCTGTCTGTGTGCCATATTGCTGATGCTAAAATATGCTCAGATGAGCTTTTCCTGACAAGGCTGATGTTGGTGACACCTGCAACATGCATGTCCAAGTTGATCAGCAAGGCAGTATAATTCTGCCTGCCTTCACTATTAGGTAGTTGGCTGACAGACAGATGGGTTTAGATCTTGGAGAAAGCAACAATCATCCTGGAAACACATTTCCTGGAGTCCCTTGATGAAGTAACAATTACATTTCTGTTACGTTATGGAATGCCAAAGGGATACAAAGGCTTGCATGCTTTCTGAGCGTGCAGATGTGCTTCAGGAATTCAGGGGTGCGTGCTCTGGAGTGCTCTGGCTGTCATGCTCTAGTCACTCAGAGTTTGGCTGTTTGCACCACAGATGCACAGGGAAGTGCATGTAAGCATATGGGAAAAGGAGAGAGGCAGAAGAGAGAGTGGAAGGAGCCTCTCCTACTGTCCAGCTACTCAATTATTTCTTCTTTCCCCTGTTAGAGGGGATGCAAGTTCTTTTATCTTGTGACTGCCATTGACAGAAAGCAGGGAATTACCTGAGTGTTAACTGGCATTAGTAGCGCTGCAAAGCTGATTCTCCATCAGAAATATTCAACCTTGCCTTGTTCGTGGCAATTGTTTTCAACTGAAGAGGTTGAAATTACTAAGTTTTTTATCCAACACACAACAGTAGTTAATAGAGTACATGTATAAAATAACAATAATAGAAGAGATATAAAAATACAGTTTTAAAATTTCTGGTTTGGACTGGTCTTGAATGAAAACAGGAAAAAAAATTTCTTATAGCCATAAAAAGATATCTTTTAAAGAACAAATGTCTTTAAAATGTGAGAGTTACCAGTCTTTTTTTCAATAAGCTTCATTTCAGCAAATGTCTGATATTTCCTTGCTATTAATGTCACTTTGCCACAGCATTGAAGTAAAAGTCTGTGTTGTTATGGGACCCCATAACAGATAATGCTACCCCAAAACAGCCATGGGCATGCAGCCTCTAACCAGTGCAGTGCCTTATGTGCAAAGCTGGGCAAGCTTTCCTAAAGAACTCAGATTTCGACATGTATGTAAGGGATTATGCAAACAAAGAGGGATTGAGTTTTGCAGAAATCACTTTGCAGAAAGAATTTAAAAGTATTTTGATCTGCAGATTTTTCTTCTACATGAAGCCATGTGAAGATCTTTGTACTCACTGTCTTTCCCTGAGCTGTGAATTAACAAGCTGATGGGAACTACAATCTAATCATATCTAGAAAGGCCATATCCAGCTCTTTCATAAACAGGTGCCGCACTTCTCATCTCACTGGAGTTGTGACAATGGTGCAGTGGATTTCTTTGAGCTCTAAAGTTTGAATCTCTTAGTAAATGTGCTTCTGTTCATCTTTCCAGTTCTCTTTGCCATATTTATTATATTCTTCCAGCAGTTTGTACATAATGGTTAATAATGTGATGGAAATTAAATTTAAACACTGGCTTTGTATTAGACCATCCCTCTGAATGCTAGAAAAAGACACAAAGCCAGGCTTATCAAGAAACTGTTGTTGGGTGTCATTTGACTTAATAGCTCACATTTTATCCTTTGTGATTTTCTGTTACTGGCCGTGAAGGAGGCTGTTGGTACTTAATTTTTTTGTAAAACCACCTTATTTTTAGTTCCCCACTTTTCACCAGCTGGTTTGGCTGCTTGAAGTGACTACCTTAACAGGATTTCAGGGTTATTTTCTTGTCAGACTGTTCTTTTTAATTTCCAAGTGCTGTATATACAACAAATGAGACAAGATGTATGTTGCCTGGATGAATTGTGATATTTTTATCTTATGGTGCTTACCAGTACTAGCAATTCCAATTAAACGGGATTAAATTGGTCTTAATTATAAAGAGGATATTCCTCCTTTCAAAAAATAAAATGCATTTGCCTGAAAAGTTAATGGAGTATTCACTGTAAAAATGCTTACAAATGTCTCATATGAATTCTCTAATGCCCACTGGTTATTTATTAATATCATTACCTTTGCCACTTTTGTAATTATTAATGTAGTTACTGAGGTATGCCAAACCATGTGGTTACTTGAAAACTAACATTATGAAGAATTTCTAGTACAGACCACAGTGTGCATTGAAATCTTATTCTTAATTTTGTGAACATTAATATAACAACTGAAAATACTGTGATTTTGAGCTGTCATATGCTATTTCTAATCTCTGGAGCATAAGCTGTTAATCCTTATATTTTGATACTGTGAGGAAAAAGGGAAGAAATTTTTTTCATCTTTGTCATCCAGAGATGGAAGACATGGAATCTAAATCAGAAGTGTCTTGTCATATATCTGCACACATTAGATCTGAATTCAGCCTAGTCTGACAGCCTGAGAGAAACCACTGCGTGTGACAAATGTGCTGTAGAACAGAAATAGAAGCCCATCCCAAACTGCACAGATCACAGCTGTATTCCCTTCCTCATATCCTGACTGGGCAACCTGCAGTAACAGTGCTTTAGAAACACTAAATCACTGAATGATTCCAGCTGATCAAAACTTTACTGACCTCTGAAAAAGATAAGAGAAACAAACAGCCAGTCCTGAAACTCAGCTCACATTTATGGACAAAGTCTGAGCACCCCTGAGCTGGAAGGTGCTCCAGGACAACCTTCACTAATTGTGACCAAGAGCAGCCATTTCTCCAAACTCTGCCCAGCTGAATCCCACGTTACAGCTTTGGGCTTTCTCACCACCTCCCTCTAAAACATTTTTTTTCCCCTGTCCTCGTACATTCCCTGTATCTCTACCGTAAATTGAGATTTTATCCACAGATGCCACTAAACTGGACATTTCAACTCAGGTGCTTGAATTATCTTGCCATCATCAGCATCTTTGAGAGGTGGCTCCTGAGAATATCCAAACTCCCAAAGCATATGCTTGGAAGCCCTGTTCCCAGACTGTTTGTGATTGAGTAAAGGGAGTTTCTAAATCAGTGCAAAGCAGAAGTACATTTGAAAAAGGAACAGACACCTACTAGAAATAATTTTTGCAGAGTGCTACATTTCTGTAGTCAGAATGATTCAAGACTGTTCCTGTTTTGAAATAATATGGGACTATAGGCTTAAAAAACGGCCAAAAATGAACCCTGGAGGGAAGTACAGGTTAATTAAAAATATTCTGACCCATGCTAGAGAGAAACAAATCTGAGGACATAGGCAATTGATAGAAAATCTGTTTGGCATAGATATATTTTGGGGATCAAGAATATTTATACAGAAGATCTGGAATACATAAATACAAGAATATTTATACAGAAGATCTGGAATACATAAATACAAGAAGCCTCTTCCAGATTGGCTTTACATTAAGATCTGCTTTGAGAATCTCAGGGAAATTATGCTTGGGAAAAGATTCCAGTGGGCTCCCTACTGTAGGACCTTATGAGGTGTCCTTTTCGTCCTTGAAATGCTGAAGTCTCTGCAGCCTGATGAGATAAGCATAAGAAAGTCTGTGTTTCAAATTAAAAAACAACTGTGTTTAGTGCATGTTAAATAACACATTTTAGTGGAAGGCTTCACTGTTAGAACAAACTGCACAGAGGACTGGTTGATTTCTAGAAGCTTTTGCATAAAACCTGTCTGCCTTTAGAGAGCCTGTAGTATAAAATAACATAATGCAAGAATAACTCGATGATTTTCTTTTACTTGGGTTATACAGGAGATCAAACTAGATAGGTCTTCCTATATGACCTTAAAATCAATAGCAAAAAAGTGGGTGAAGGTTCAACATAGTGCTATTCAAATTTCCATAGCTTCAAAAGTAAAAAATACTGAAATTTAATATCATAAAGTAGTTCTTTTCAGCAGGATGGATAGAAATCATTAATTAATGATAACCTGTTATTGGCAGATCTGCAGTGGAAGTCTGGGCATATGGCAGAGAGTCTGACAAATATGCCTCGTCACTCCCTCTACATCATCATCGGGGCACTGTGTGTGGCCTTTGTCCTGATGCTGATCATCCTGATCGTGGGGATCTGCCGCATCAGCCGCATCGAGTACCAGGGCTCTTCCAGGCCAGCCTATGAAGAATTTTACAACTGTAGAAGCATTGACAGTGAATTCAGTAGTGCAATCGCTTCCATCCGACATGCCAGGTTTGTGCTGGGGATGGTGATGTCCCAGGGATCTGTTCTGCTGTGTCAGTTCATGCACAGTGCACCAAGGTGTGGTTGGCAGAGCGGATGGGCTGCTCTGCTGGACAGACACCAGCACTGCTCACTGTTCTCATCTGAAGTGTGACAATACAGCAAAACTCCTTGAAAACAGACTGAATTATTCTGACTTTATTTGGCGTAACTGGTGAAGTGGGACAGATGCAGAGTTCTTAGCCTGTCAGATCTTCTGTTAGAGATGTAAAGATTCTTAACTGCTACACACGTTATATGATCAGATAGGAAAGGCACACTGATTTTTGTGACTAATTTACCAGATTATTCAATGAGAATTTCTTCACATCACTCAGTTTTGTGCTCCTATTTGCCTTTCTTACTTGCTTTCCTAGAGACAGCAATTTTTTTTATTTTGAAATTTAATGAAGCACTTGCATGGCAGGGCATTGAGTGTCAGAATAATACAAAAGTAGAAGCAGAAGGGATTTAGGAGCTCAAGTGTAAGGCGTGGCACTAATATGGCATTAAATATACCTAGCTCCCTGTCCTGGTTTAGTGCAAATTTGGGAGGAAACTTCCAAAGGGGTCCCTCTAGAAAGCAGATTCAAGTGGCCCCTCCAGCAACTGGTTCAGGAAAATATTTCCTTGGAGAAAAATGGAAAAAACCTGTTTATTTACCAAGCTAAGTATTCACCAGCATAATAAATGAATAACGTTCAGCAAGAACAGCTGGTGCTGTTCCGAGGAGACGGCCCATTCCCAGAGCCCTTGGCCCGGGGCGCAGCTCGGCTCGCTCGGCCCCGTCCCGGCCCCTCCGGTGCGGGAATGGCCGGCCCGGCCCCGCGGGCCGCAGCTCCCGCTCCTCGCCTGCCTTTCCGGCCCGGGCAGGCTGAGCACTTCCAAGGAGATGAAATGCCACAGCCCGGGGAACTTCTCTGCCTCAGCTGCTAAAAACGAACTGAAAGCGGAGGGGAGCCCTGCCCCGCTGTCCGTGCTGCAGAGAACCACTGGCTGTGTGCAGGATGGGGACAGCCAGGGCAGTTTCTGATAACAAACTCCACGCTTCTTTTCTCCCCCTTTGCCCTCGGAACCAGTCCTAAAGGTGCAGAACTTAATAAACAGCATAAACAGAACAGACAACTGGGGATACAAACATCATAAAGTCACCCTAGGACATTCCCTGCCAACAACTGTGTTTAAAAAATTCCAAAGGAGTTGAGTAGATTTAGAAAGGGCTTTCCTAAAATCTAACCTGGATTTTCTTTGCTATTAACCTGGCTGCTTCTTTCTTACTGCTCTTCAGTCTTTCATGAAGGATAACTTATCACTGTTCATATCACTTGTATATCAGGTGCTGAGCCCTCCCCCCTTCTCTTTTAGGATAAAGACAAACAAAACAACCTTTTTCTCTCCTACGTTTAACTAACCCATTCTTTCAGTATCCCCCAGATCACGTCAGCATCTTTATTGTCTTCCTGGGACACACTCCAGATTGTCATTCTCTTTCTTTTTTTTTTCTAAGGGGGATCGCTTAAGCTGGAAGTAGTCCTCTGTCTGAAGATTTATGTGCACCAAATAAACTGATTGATCACCTCCTGCATCTTATTTATGGCATTCCTGTTCATACATCTGAAAAAGAAAATTGCTTGGTTTTTTTCTTTTTTCTTTTTTTTTTCTTTCTAGTGACAAAGGACATACTTTTGTGACCTGTTAGACCTTTTCTGCATCCCAAGATCCTCTGTATCATTTTGCTTCCTAGGCACTATGGTTTCTTCTGTTTGACATCTCTCTTAATAGGGTAGAACTTTCATTTTTGATGTTTCTTTTTCCCATTTCTTCAATTTGTCAAGATCACTTCAAATTCCAACAGAGTATTCCTGTGTGTTACCATTAAAATGCTCTTAAAAAAGCTGAGGGAGACATGTTCCTGTGCTCTGACATGGAGAAATATGTGCATATTGGTTGGTGATTGCTGGTAATTAATTTTCTGAATGCTCCAGTTCTGTTTCACTGAAGATGAAATAGGTTAAATTGTACCATTGCTGAAGTCATCAAAATTCTCTGAAATGGGTGAAGCGTTCCCCCAGGCTCAGCTAATCACATCACAGCTTTGGGCAGTAGCTCTTCAAAGTGATCCAACTTCAAAAAAGTTCTTAGACTGGGATAGGTAAATGATGGTTTTTCAAATCCATATTATATAGTTAGAAATTACATTATTGTCCATTGAGGGTCTCCCTATCTTGGAAAAGATATTTTTACTTAATGCAAATGAAAAGAGATGTTTGCATTCCAAATAATTTTCAGTGACTCCAAGAATGTGAAGCCATTTTAAAATCCAAGATAGAGCTGCCAAGTCAGGTAATTCATGGAGGTTTATTGTGGAGATTGTTGTCTATATTTTGGGTTCAGAAAGATATAAACCACTGTTTTGGTCATTTCAATCCAGGAAAAGGAGCAAAACTTTTATAGTTATTTTTGCATAAATTCTTAAACCTACATATATAAAGGTCTGAATTTTCAGAATTGCTCAATCTAAGAAATCTACTTTCAAATAATAAAAAGTTCAGCATTTTCTGAAAATGATTCCCTTTCACAGTTAGATACCAAAACTTGCTAATAATTTTGGACAATGGAGGCCAAGGGAAAAGTTAGTAGATTTTCTTTAAAGGGAAGGTTTCTGGTAAAGTCAGCAGGTGTCTGAGGGTGTGGATGCCTGTTGCATGTTCATTAAATTATATTAAAATTACTTTTTCATGTTTCTCAGCATTTTTTCTAGATAATTTTTTTTACAATTTGATCTTTACTAACCAAGGTGCTTGCTGTAAGACAGAACCAATGTGCTTGAGGATCATTACTATTAAATGTCTACTTCTAGTGAATGTTCCGAGGATTAGTGGATCAGAGCTGTTAGTTTTCTGAGCAGATGAAGCACAGTTGTCTTCAGCATTCGTTATGCAGACAATAAAGAAATATTCCTTTTATGTTAAAATTTATACATCTTAAAGCTGGAAGAGAACAGTGTAATGAAATAGTTGACCACTGGCTATGGCAGCCATAAGATGTCATTGAAATGGAACCATGATCTGTTACTGAAACAGAATTGTTCACTTTAGAAAAGCATTCACACAGAGTGCACTAATTATCTGGTGACAGACTATGCTGCAGTTAGTTCTGTGTGTGCTCAGATACCAGTAGCCTCCATGCACCACTTACAGGGTAGTTTATTTAATTTTTTATTTTCACACGCTGATCTGTCCTGTCTGTGTCAGTTGAAGAGTCTGCTTCATCAGACTCTGATTAAGTTCTGTCCCAGTTGTCTTTGCTGCATGTTCTCCCCATTCCCGTGGAGTTGCCTGTGTCAGACTGTGGTGTCCTGAGCTTTCTGAATCGGATGAGCATCTGCCTATTTCTTACCATTTCCTGGAACGGATCTCTGTCAGCTGCCTTTTTGTAAAGTGTGATCACGTGCGCGTGTACCCTGGTCTCCACATCACCTGCCAATTGCTTAATATACATCCTCTGCCAGGGTTAATTTTCTGGGAACTCTAGGATTATAGCTCAATTATTCTAAGCAAGGGACAATACCACTTACACACCTGACCTTTTCTCTGAATAATGGAGAGGAAATAAATCTTCTCATTCTCTTGTGAAGACCGAAAGAATCCCTTCCTCCTCTCAATATGCTTTATCCTTTTTTCAACTTCCAGTCTCTCTCTTTTACTTCTCTTGTTTAAATTTTATTTGTGGATTCCTTTTGCCAGTTGCTGGTTTGGAGCAGAGTAGCAACATGTGGTTTCTTTATTCTGTTTCTGGGTAAACTCTGAACTTCTGCCTGTCCCACCGAAGTTGGAAGATACCATTTCCTCAGGGTTCAGCTGTCCAATGTTCTCAAAAATCTGCTTGAGTGGAGTTGTTGAGGTTAATAACTCTCTGTAGTTAGCCATCTCTTGAATTGTTGTTCTAAGGAAGTGGAGGAGCAGGACCATTCCAAATGTGAAGATGATTTTCAATGTATGTCACACACACACACATGGGACTGCCTTTGCCAAGAATTGCTACAATGAATGTGTACTGTCCTCAGAATTGCCACAGAACCTTCAGTTTCTCTGGAGCTACTCAGGTCTCTCTTGTTCAATGCTCCATTGCAAAATATATTTTCTGATTGTTATTTCATGTACTTTACTTTGTGATTATCTATGTGATGTGTATTACTGTTATACACTGGTAAGCATGTCTGATGTACACATTGGAGCATCACCATCATCACCCATGAATGGACATGCCAAAACTAAATTTTGAGCCTGAAGAACTTCCCCAGTGCTACTGCTACACTGTTTAGCAACCCAAGCACATAATTGTTCACAGTGTGGCATTGAAGCTAACATTACAATGGTTATCCATCATGTCCCTCCAGTCTTTTTCCACACTTAGTGCTTCCAAGGATCGAGACTTCCCCACACAGTATATACTCTTTGTTAGATGAATAATCTTGTGTTTGGTTGCCCTGGAAAAAAAATCTTTGGTCACTTGTTTGTATGTGCTTTTGTTGTGAGCAGGCAGTTAATTGATCCAGCACACTCTGTAGCAGGAACCTGCATTTTTTGACTATTGATGGCCCTTGAATCATTGCCTTTTGCAATGTATTGATATTTGGGTGTTCCTGTATGTCATCAGTTAGACAGCATAGTGCTGCTGTGCAGTGCTAGCGGATACACACCCCTTGAACAGAGTTCCCATTGACCACTTCTGTCTTTGACCTACACCTCTGAGGTTGGTGATAACTCTGTTTGCTGTTCTGGGCAGTGACTGACTTCTGAGCCACCTGATCAAAGCAAGGTGGTTGAGCAGCTTGGTGGCTCAACCAGACCATAAACAACTTGCACATGTGCTGTGCTCTTTTCTCAGCCTTTTCTAATGAGGGGCACATGTCAACCCTGACCTAAAGGAGGAAACAGATTTTGTCCTGCTTCACTGTGCGCAACAAGCCATGCGCTCTCCACTGTCAGAATCTCGGGAGAATGTTCACCACCATTTGTATCTCTGGAAAGCTCTATTTCCTTTAAACCCTTGACAGGGATGGTGAAAAAGGTTGCCTCTGATTTAGTAAGATGTCATGACTTGATTGCTTCATTCAGTTCTTGAAATTTTATCTCATTTCTAGAAAATCAGGTTTATCCATCATAATGGGGATGAGCAAATGGGATCTGTCTGTATTTATTAAAATAACCTATAGAAGAAGGCAGACATTCACATATGGAAATGAATCTAGTGTAGCCTTATGGACAGCTGAAGTACTTGGAAAAATGAAATTTTCACCATTTATATCATAATACTTTCAGCCATTTCAGTTTTGTCTGCAATTCTGAATCACTGGAAACAGGCAAGAATGAAACTGGAAATCATGAACCTGCATAAAAGTCTTGGAAGAAAATCAAGTTAATTTTGGTTTGGGCTAAATATTATCCGCAAAATCTGAATTTTCTGGATTTCACTTTCCAGTGTGCACCATGTAAATTAATACACGCTTAATACAGTACATAAGTGCATAGAAATCCTTAGTGTGGATGACTACATAAATAATTCCATTTCTGTGTTTTCTGTACTGTTTTCTCTGCATCAGGTCAATAAGAAAAAATACTTGACCATTTTTGCCTCATTTTCCTGTGATTTCTTTTGTTATATAGAGTTTATCTAAGATCTCTGACTTTGTTTCTGACCACAGGCTATGATTCACTGCGTTGTTGCTTTGAACTCATTCATATTTCTGCTTGTCACCAAAAGTTTTCTTTTATTTCCAGGTTTGGCAAGAAATCCCGACCTGCAATGTATGATGCAACCCCCATTGCTTATGAAGATTACAGCCCAGATGACAAACCTTTGGTTACACTGATTAAGACAAAAGATTTGTAATCTAGTGTATCTTTTTTGGATTATTTTTCAAAAGGATGGGCTACTAACCTAATTTAAATATTTTTAAGAAGAAAGCATAAGTAATTTAAACCATTAGATGCTTCAGAATTTTCTGTAGAATATTTAAGAACCAATTTTCTGCAGCTTTTAGTTTGGAAAAATATTTTAAAACAGAATTTGTGAACTTCATGATTTACATTTTAATGTACCTTGAGCTCTATAAACTATAAGCTTATGATAGTGTGTGCTTTTTTCTTGGTAGACACTATTACTAAACCCAGATGAGTTTCTTGTGGTTGTTACAGAACAGAAAACAATAATTAATGAGGAGTTCTTTATGAAATGTCAGTGCCAGCTTTCTCAGTAGAGGTAGGAAAAATGTGAAGCATAATATGATATATAATATATCCATTAATTAAAAAAGTCTAAAATGTTTGTGTTGTGAAAAAGAAACTAGTAAAAATTATTATTCCTAATCTGAATGAATTAGCTTTTGCCTTATTCCATGCATGGATAGATAACCTATTCCTCCATTATTTCCTGAAATTGCTAAAACATACTCTTGAGTTGATGTTTGACATTTTTGTAATAGTTATTCAGGCTAGGCCTTGTATAATAATTGAAGTGCCTCTTGAGGCAAAGTAAGGACATGATCCTTTAAACATTGAAATCAATGAGAGAACTTCCATTGACTTCACTGGATATGGGATTGGATCCTACAATTGGACTGAATCTATATTTTTCTTTAAAGGTTAAAGTTTTTTATATTGTGAGTAAACTAAGCATATGGTTTGAGTTGTTTGTTTCCTAAAGGTTGTTGATGTACAGTATTGTTTCATGAAATATTGTGTATTTCTCATAGTGCTTCTTATTTAGGATCAGTATGGGGTTTTTGTGGCTGTATTTGATCGCTTCTGGGCGTCTTAAATTCTTGCTTATTTCAGAAAATACCGAATAAAAGTTAACCAGTGAAGATTGCAGCTGTTTCTTTGTTTTTCTTCATTTCTAACTGAAGTGTTGTCTATAAATTTGAAAGGACATAAGCACTATAAATAATGCCAAAAGATTATATGCCAGCTGTTGATCTGAAAAGGGAATAATGGTTTGTATTATCAAGGTAATCTCTCAAAAGTGAGATAAATGCAGCTCCAGAGTAAAGACACAGTCCTGGATGGCGGACGTGCAGGTTAGTAACACCATTCTGTGAATTACAGAAATGCCAAATGCTCCTCAGAAATCCAGAGTACCTTTCCTGACATCCTGTGTCTGTTACCATGGGCTTTCAACAATGGTGGTCCAAGACAATAATTATTAAAAAGGGGACTGAGGAGCTCAGATCCAAGTTTAAACTAGATCTGTTCTTCAGGCATGGTTTTCTATGACAGAGGTAGTAAATTTGCATCTGGTGGCCATCAGAAGATTTTTTTATTGGTACATTTTTTTGCTGTAGCAATATATTGAAACTTTTGTTTACTGTGACTTCTAGGAGAGTTTGAAAAACCTTTAAGAATGAAAACTCAAGAGCAAGCTATACCTTGTACCATTTTTGGTAACTTTTTAACTTGAGCAGAAAATGGGCACTGTTGTTGTAATTGATTTGTTAATCAAAGGAAGGGAAATACTCATTCTTCAGAATTTTTGGCCTTTTCAGTCAGTAAAATATTGGCTTGCAAATCTATATAAAGTAGGGAAACAAGCAACTCTGTTGTTCTAGGGAACATAAATATTCATGGTCCATATTTTACAAGAGAGATGTTGCAATGAGCAGCAGCCTTTCTGCATACAAATCACACCTTGGTAGCGATTCTTGACCAACCTATATTTCTCTCAATTGACTGACCTGAACGATAAGTAATTTGTGAGGAGCTATTTTCCTGTCAGCTTGAAGCCTCTAGCTTCTGTAAATCATCCTGTGCATCCTGTGAATTGTATTCTGAAAATTACTTTGTCTCCTTCCAATTTATTTTATTGAACTCTGATGGCATGTTATGCATGCACTTTTGAGATATTTGTGAGGCATTGCCAGATGGAACTGCCCTAAGACCTGGAGGGAACAAACCCATCTTGTATTTGTATCCCTACTCTGAATCTGCAAGAACAAGTTGGTTACTGTCTTTATACACCAGACTGTGCCCTGAGGACACACATGAATGTGGCCAAGGGACACTGGTTATTTCATAGCCTTTTCCCCAACCATATGAGGTTTGTTCTGTACAGGGAGCAAATACAGATGTATAGCAAATACCACTTGCTGTTAATATACTACACTTTTTTTTTTCCTTTTTTTTTTTCCTGTTTTTTTCCTTTTTCTTTCCTTTTTTTCGTTTTTGTTTTCTTTTTTTTTCTTTTTTTTTCTTGTAAATCATCCAGTTGCAGAAGGGGCTGATCGTATGTTGTCTTCCCCGAGCAATGGGCTAGCAGCCTCCAGCTCCTCCTGGACAAGATGGAGACAAGTCTCCAGGCTTGTCATTAACCTCTTATACTTGTGCACTCTACAGGTTTGGTTATTTTTTCATCCTCTTCCATCTGGAAATAGGAAAACATCCTTGAGTTTTTTTTCCCAGAAGCATGCACATATATTCTTACTTATTTCTTGGGCTGGTGTGAAACTTGCCTTTACAGCTCAGAGTTGTGATACATGTGCTAACAGGAAAATGTCATCATTTACACGGATTCTGGATAGAGTCAGTCCAAAATGATGAAGACAGTGACCCTATCCATGTGGTTGGGCTAATTGCAGTATGGCATAGATACAAGGCCTGAGGGAACAGTTGAGCACAACAGCTAGAAAACACATGTTGGCTAAAGCCATACAAATTATCCCCATTAAAACCTGCAGGTGTAAACCTAACTTTCGCTGAGAAAAATTTGACCATTGCCACAGCTTCATCCTCTCTTTGCGTCCTGTCTCTGGGAGGTGCTTTGGGAATCTGCGTTCCTCCTGCGTGGGCTCCAGAGATGACGCCCTGCCAAACCCTCAGGTGAGAAGCCTCAGTCCCACACCAGAACCAGTGCTCAGTAACAGATCTTGCACTTGGAAGAAGCTGACTCTCAATCCTTCCTACATGTTTCCAACATGCCTCATCTCCCAAAGAGACGGTGAGAAATGAAGTTGTTGAGGGCTGCAGGTGGCTTGGGAAGGAGCTGAGGTCCCCACGCCAGCCAGGCCTGCTGTGTCCCTGCACGCACTCAGTGCAGGGGCTGTGCCGTGGGGCTCTCTCTGGGGTGAGGGGCCCGGCCTTTCTGCAGCTGAGTGCAGACATCCCTCCCCTGGGGATGCGAGAGCCTGGCTGTGTCCCTGTGCCAGGTGGGATGAGCACGTGGCAGCAGCGGCCCTGCCATGAGTCGCAGTGGGGCACTGCCAGCCCCATCCCTCACCTGGGCAAGCAGGCAGAGGATGAAAGGCCTGGGGATGCAATCCTGACTCGGCTGAGCCTGCAGGAACTCTGTTTTCAGCTCTCTAACCCTATTCCTGCTAGTACATTAAACAATGGGCTTGGAGGGACACTCATGGTTGGGGACGGGGTGTGGGGAAGGCATATATGAGGTGAGAGGCAAGGAGACCGGAGGCTCCCCCTGCCCTGAATAACCCTGTGCATTGTCAGTCAGGGCTGGGTAACACCCTGTACCAAACCCATCAACCTCCACTGCAGCTGTGGCCAAATGCTACACTGGTGTGAGGGGAGTGAGAGCTGAAAAGAGACTTCAGCTCAATGAAGTGCATCCTCAAACTGAAAAAGTCTCTGTGTGGTTAATCCCTTTGAAAACATTGGGATTTTGAAGACAATGTGTGTGATGTTATTGGGGAAAGTTACTTGATGTCCCTGTGCATCTGAAAATATAAAGGATCTGGTCATAGGAGTAAACATCACTTGTTTTAGAGAAGTCTTGTGTTGTGACACTTTAGTCATGGAACTGATGTTTTCATCTTGTCTCAGCCTCATTTCTGGAAACAGCACAGCTTTTCTCCAGCAAGGCTTTGTTGAGAAATGCCTGAGCAGTTATGACATTCCTGAAGATGTGTTGTTTCTTCTTTGATAGCAATAGACACCTGATGAGGAATAAACTCAACACCTCTGAAAATTATTCTCTGTGTGAATGGCTGAGAGGAATCGAAGAGCCACTCCTCACTTGTGTTGACAGAAGGAACTTCTTTTCCCCTTCATGTGGCTAAATCCTTCTGTGTCCAAAATTTCTCTGAGATTTCCTTCTCATGTTGCGCACAACCACCCAGCTTTTGCAGAGCAGACAGGCACATTGCATCAGACAGATGCAAATCCAGCCCATCCTCCCCTTGGGTGCCTCCAGCCTGGTTTCTGTGGGAGGTATTTGCTGTGTGACTAGCTTTGGGAACCTTATTTTTTTCACTACTGCCGTGGTTTTGAGGTTCATGTGCTGCTCAGTGCAGCTGGACTGAAATTGCTGTTTGTATGGTACTCTGCTCTTGTATTCCTGACCTCACAGCGGGGACAGAAGTACAGTCCTCCCACGGATCATGGAGGCAGCTGAAAGCCAGATTAATTCAGGGAAGAGTTTAGTCTCTCATGCTATGCTCTGCTATGAATAGTTAAAATAATGAGTATATTATCAGGAGCTAATGAGTTCAGACATGTTCCCAAAATAAAAAATGGGAGTCAGGGCAGTCCAGTGTGTGCTTAAACCTTCTCTTCAAACCTGCTGAGAGAGATGTGCGCTGGCTTACAGCTTTCAGGCACCCTTTATTTTAAAACAAAATATAAACAAAATTCTTGTTTAAAATTTGTTTTCTCAGCATCCATTATCTTTAGGAAATACTCTGCATGACCAGGGGAGCAGTGAGAGAAGGGTAAAGCACAGAGCTGGTGCCAAATGAGAGACATGGAGCTGATCTCTGTCTCCTCCCTGCAACATTGTCTTCTGTCCCTTGAGACTTTGGCTGAGTGTCTGCCGAAACCCTGTAGTTGTGTGGGGTCAGGAGGGGTGGCATGAGGCAGATTTGAGACACTTTTATGTCCATCTTAAACATCTCATCGGGGAGATGAGAGCAGCCACAGTCTGGCGTCTGAACAATCAGATACTGCTGCTACCTGAGAATGCGGGAGATTGCTGCCAAGATGGGCAGTGTGATGTGCTCCCAGTTCCTCCTCAGGCTGATGTGCTGGTCGCTGGAAAGGTGTCCCTCAGAAATCATCTTTGTACCTCTTGACTCTCTGCTGTTTGCGCTAGAACTGATTCCTCTGGTGCAACTTCTTTGCTGCAGTATGCCCTTTGTAGGACCCAGCATCTGAACCCTTTATATCCTTTCCCCTCTCATGTTTTGGAATGGCTCCAAATAGGTGAAGGTGATTCCTTCCAACAGGATGTGGGTCAACCAGTGAAAACAAACAAAACTTCAAAGCAGTTATGGCACATCCAGCTTCATCTGGGCTCAGCTGGCTTCTTTCCTTCTGCAGTGCAAAATGGATAACAAATACGACCTCTCTGGAAAAGTCAGATTTCTCTGTTATTATGAATTCCAGTTTCAAATCCTCCTTTTAAGACGTTTATGATAAGATGATTATTGTAAATAAGCTGCCCCTTTAGCAAAGAATAAATCATCAAATAGGCTTTGTTTGGTGAGATCTTTGGCAAAGGAATGTAAATAAATAAGCTAACTGAATAAACGTCTTTATCTGATGTGCTAGGCAGAAAAGGCAGCAAAGTTAATCATTTAGGAAAATAAGCTGGACTGCTGTGCTTTCTTCAATAATAGGCCAGTCTAAGGGAAACAATCTGCTCTATCTTGCTGATCCTGGGCTTTCTGCTAGCATCCCACAGACCATGAGAGATCCTGTTTATCACTCTGGCAGCAATGCTGTCTACTCAAAGAGATGTCCTTTGGCCTAGATTTTTGATTTGTTTCTTTTCCTGTGGACTGATCTACTTCCTGTCAGAGGTAGCTCCTTGCAACTGAACAGAGATCTCTTATGAGGTCAGCTGTGGCTTCTCTTCCATCTCCTGGGAGTAGAACACACATGGACAACAATCTGAATCTGCAGGGTCTTAAACTGTAGACTCCATTCATGTTTCCATATGAGAAAGTTTGCATGTGCCTCTGCATGGATCTCAGTTCAACACTACTCAAGTGTGACTGTTCCAATTTTCAACATGTTTTTTTTAATTGACTTATGGATTTGAAGTGATCTGAAGTAAATCTGCCTGGAATCTGAGCCTATAAGCCAGATACAAGATGCATAAGGTAACAAAAATGCATGTAGCTTCTGTGGAAAAGCAAACAGCTTAATGCAATGGAGGTTATTTTGGCACCTAGGAGCTGCATTAGCAATTAGTTTGTCAGCAGAATACTTTGTTCTCACCCCTATTTGTAATTGTTGGATATGTGATCACTGCTGGTGCAGTTTGGTCTCCAAGAAGCTTATTTTCTATATTGTATTGGGACAGAGAGAGCACAAGCAACAGGTTCCAGTTACGGTTCTTTCTCGCCATGAACAGAGAAATATTATGGGTAGGTTGCAGAGAGCAGAAAACCGCATCAGCTTGCTAAAAATGGTGTTTGTAGATCCCAGTGCATGGCATTGATATTTATTCCACAGATCACTCTGTGGTTGTTTGATTTGCTGGTTGCATCTGTCATGTGAAGAAGGCAACCAGCGAGTAATGTGTCATGATGCAGAATAATTTATTTCAAGGATTTTGTACCTAAAATGTGCTGTCCACAATGTTTTATTTGTGTTCTGCACATGACACCAGTTCCTCCTATTAATTTAATTTGAACATTTATTTCAGTTGTTTTTCCCTAGTGTGGCATTTGCTAGAAAGGTCTGTCAAAACAAAAGTGACAGAATGTCATGTAACTAAGGACAGATCTGCTTTTGCATGTGCCTATTATGCCATTTCACTTTCATCTTGCCATGAATTTGGACTTGAGATTGTTCTACACATAAAAGATGATGACCAGTTATTTTTATCTCCAGTATTCATCACGTTACTCCCCTCTTTCCCAGAATCCTGTCTTGTCTGGGTGCAATAAGGACAAAGACAAGAAGAGATTTTTAGAGCACTGAATTAGGTGTGGAGTTGATCAGTTTTCCTTTGTCTTTCATTAATTTCATTTCCATGGAGAGAATATTTTACAATTCCACGGAGATATATTAATCCCTGAGAGCTCTGAAGGGTTATTTAATGCATGTGAGGTTTAAAATAAGGTGGCAAGCTAGCAGTATTGACAGACATGTCAAGTTTAAATCAAAATATCTCACAGCTGTGATTTACTTAGTGATATACATATCGCTGAATTTTGGAAGATTTCATTTGGAATACATTATTCAATGGTTTAAATTATTGAATGGTAAATTTGCTGATGCTTTGATAACATTTTCAAGTTTCATGCAATAAACTACAGAAATTCTGTAAAAAATGGTTAATACTATCTAATTTTCCCTCACTTTAGGGAACTGCTGAGAAAACCATAATTCCCAACAATATTACTTGCCCTAGCCTGGCATTAGGCCTGGCACTATCCATGTTTCTTCAATTGTTTTTCAAGAAACTCTGATTTTGCATAAGCAATAAGGTCATCTTCTCTGTCCCCATAAAGGCCGTACCTCTCAAAAAGGGCAGAAATCGTGGACAGAGAATTATCAGACTTCAACTTAAGAGTTAAATATGGTCTTCATTCAAAAGCAACTCAGCCTTGAGATTTCTGAGAATTCATTGTCTCTCTCTTTTTTGTTTATGTGTTGTCTTTGACTTACATCTCTCTTCTTCAAACTCTAGTGTCAAGGGTGATTTATGAGTGCAATTTTCTGTGTAATATTATGTAGCAATAGTTGGCAAATCCCTTCCCTCAGCAAGAGGATGTATTCTTCTTTGTCAGACACCAAAAAGGCACACAACCCTTGAATTTTTTAAAAACACAATTAATTTTGAAAGGACAAATGCAAATCCCATCTTATAATAATTAACTTCATAATTACTTATAGATATGTTACATGTACAAAAACTGCTCTGGCCACATGACATTGGCATTTTCATGTGATGGATCCACTGGGAGTCCCTCTGACTGTCTAAGGTCCAGCTCTGTAACCAATCTCTTGCTCTTCGCTTGAAACAAGCTCTGCACAATGCTGAGCAAAGCCTGGGAGTCCAGCTGCATTGCTGTGCTGGGCACTGTTCATGATGAAATTTAAGTATGAGCTTAATGAAGGACTTCGGAGATTTGTTAACTTTCTGTTATGTATTTTTGCCTCTTCTAGGGTTGAAGTTTTTCTACATTTATAGAGCTCTTTGAGTTGCAAGACTTGGTAAAATCTTGTGTGAAACATTAATGGCATCAGCCTTATACTTTATGCGAGGGCTCTACATTCACTCTGGTTCCCAAAAACTTAGAAAGGACTCAAGTCCACTAAATTATTGTACAAAAGAGGGTGATTCTTGTGCTTTTCTGGAGGATTTGTAAATCTCTATTTACAATCTTTATGGGTATTTGCCGGAAAATCAGTTCACATCCACCCAGCAACATGTTAAAATTCTTCCCAGTGATGACTGCAGTACCAGGCTAAGGAGAGAGGGTGGCCCTTTCCAGCTTAACTGTCTGCCTTTTCTTGCTTGGGACTGGGGTGAATTGAAGTATGGTTTCATCCTCAAACTCTGCTCTGTTTCCTGTCTCACCCATTTTGTAGTGTATAACCACTGCAGAACAGGGAATATGTGTCCCTTGTCCTACAGTGGTCTTGGGTTTCTGCACCTTTGTGTGCTTGGCCATACTCAGCCATTAGGGTTTTACTGGTGCCAGTTGTTGGCTGTGGGGGACAGTGAGGGCATTAAAGAAATGGCACCAGTGCCGTTTCACACTCTGCCATGAACATCTCAGCAGTGTAATGTGAAAATTACCTGTGTTTAGCTCTTAACCAATGCTTGTGCGCACAGTCACTTCCAGGAGAATTTGGATTGTTGCAGCAGCTCTGTACATTCCCATGCTCAATGGGGGAAGGAGAAACATCTCCTGGATTGCCACACAGCTGACCAGTCTCCCTAAGCCTATGAATAACTGCTGAGGATGTGCCACTGAAATAGGAAGTGTGGCTTATAGTAACTTCCTATTTTAACAGATAAAATTGGGCAGCTGGAATGGTGAAATCTAGAGGATAGATTGTGAAATCTAGAGGATAGATTGCCAAATCTTCTTCTTGCTATAATGATCCTCTGCAAACAAAAGTTTTGATTTGAGACTGTCAAAAGTCTCTTTTCTTGGCAAATGCTCTTATTCTGAAGGAATATCCAGTGTATGTAAAATTGCCCACAATGTTATTTATCATTTATCATTCTTCATGCATTTTTATAACTTCAGTCTCTTCAGTGCTCACTCTAAAACCAGTTTATCTCTATAGACCTGAGTCTTCTCTTGCTTATGTTGTTAAAAATCAGATATAATTTTAATTAAATTCACTGAATTGCATCTGTGCAACTCAGAAAAGTGTCATGATCAGTAGCTATGCAGATGGCATGGACTTAACAGCGTAAAACTGGTCTAAGGGTCATCAGGATCTCTGTACAGATTTGAGAAGGTATATTTCTTTTTGTCACAGACAAATAACTACTTAATAATCATTCGGGGTAATTAACAAATAAAGACAATACAGTCAAAGGTGCACAAGGTTGACAGGGGTCTTAACAAGTCTTGCTTCAAAGTTTTCTGGACTAGGAGAGAGCAAATGTGTAAGCATCTGGCATGTGTCAGCCCAAAGATTTTCTGGCATTCATTTTCTGCTGCTTACAAGATTAATCGGTGCATTAAGAGCTAGACTTGAGCTTCTTTAGATTGTTAATGCAAGATTTGCTGTTGGAGGCTGCCTGGGAAATATCACTGTTCCTGCAAGGAGGTGTCTGGCCAGCAGCGGGGCCAGCGGGGACGCGATGGGAGCCTTCCCTGGGGAGCTGACGACTCCTGTCCCTGTCCCTGTCCCTCTCTGCCCTGCATGCCCTCACTGCCCGCACCCCATGGCGCTTGGCCCCTGCAGGCTCCGAGCGCGGCGATTGTTCCCCGGTGCATCCCCGCTGCCTCTCGCTCGGAGCCGCCCTTCCTGTGGGGTCCCGCCCTGGCCCTGCCGGGCCGCTCCCCTCGCCGGGCGCCGCGCTGGGCACCGGGCGCTGCCGAGCGGCTCCGTCTCCGGGCGGCCGTGCCTGCCGCCAGCCGCACGCCGCAGAGCCTCGCCGGGGCTGGTGATGGCCTCTCCTGCCCCCTCCCGCCGCCTCTCTCGCCGCCGGTGCGGCCCGGATGCCATGGCCTGAATTCCCCCGGGCCGGCGCTCGCTGCCCGCTGGCGCGGCGCCGCCAGGCTCGGAGCCCAGAGGCCGCAGCCCCGCAGACTCGGCCTTTCTTCCCCGAGCCTGGCTGGGGAAAAACAGGCTCGGTGGGACTGACCCGAGGGACTTGGCGTCTCCGGAATATCAACTCTGTGCCTGCCGGGAGGCTGCCAGCTCTTCTTCCCTCGCCCACCCGGGCTCCTGCGGGGGCGATGGAGGGGCTGCCTGGCAGGGGCAGAATAAAACTTGCTCCCTCTTCAGTACAGTATATTTTGTCCTTCACAGACGTGTTGTGCCCTTTTAAATGTATGCAAGACCTTTGCAGAAACCTTCCTTCTGCACTTGTTGACCTGCCATGGCTTTGGTGCTTTATTTTCACTGCTGCTGTGAGCAGGACCAGTACAGTGCCAACATGAAGGAAAAGTAAGACCAAATATCTGCCTTTCTAAAGATGAGACCTCTACGGGTGAGAAGAGAAAAGGGATATCACATAAATATGGCCAAATATTTCACTGCCTATGCATTTCATGGTTTTATTTAGTCCATCCACCTCCAAAATTGAACCTACTTTCAGAAGAGAAGTAGCTGTCCTGGTACTTGGGGAAGGTGGTGGGGTAGTTGCAGCTGAAGAGGAATCACAAACACAACCTCTTCTGGCAGCAGCACAGGTAATGAAAGACACCTGGTCGCTATGGGAACCCCAGCAAGAGCTTCCTTAACAGATTGGAAATCAGGACCTCATTATCCTGGGCAAGCACAGCGTGGATGGGTGGGAGAATATGGTATATCCAAACCTGAATTATCTCCCTTGATTGGGATACTTACTGCTGCCTCAATTTCACAAATCATTAACACCACAGTGCGTCAGGTTACAGCATCTCCTGATGCCATTTTAAAATACCTGTGAAGGGGATACGAGGCAAATGCATTGTGAGCAGAAATGCCCTCGGCTGAACCACTTTTGGCGGAGCTGCACTCCCATGTCTGTATAATCATCTCTATGCACCTACACAATCAGAATGAAAATGATTACTTAAATAACATTAGGGATTGTACAGTAAGCAGGGATGGAAATAAATTTCCCTTTCAAATTACCAAAACACAATACTGACAGGAAATCAAGAGCCTTTGAAGATAACATGGTCTGTACTTTGCCAGTACTTTAATGAAACATTCTTACTGTTGAATTGCTGCTAGTTTAACAGTGGCCGTGCCTAAGGAGATCCCAGGGAAGGAATCAGAGCCAGACCTTTAGACGCTGCTGCTCCCAGCAAAGGGGATGTATCTGTCGCTATGTGTACATAGAAGTTGCTTCTCAGTATCCTCTGAACCCTGCAAATGGTTGAGCCCCCTCAAACCCCAGGTTTTTGCTGTCAGTGTATGCAAACTGCCAGTGCTCTGATGCTGCCCTGGATACCCTTGCCTGCATCCCACGGCCAGCCGTGGTGCTGGAGCCCCAGCCTGACTGTGTCCCCCCCAGGTAATGCCCTCACTACATCTCCCCCATGCCCAGACTCCAAAGTGTGCACCCTGCCATGGGAAAAGGAAATTTCTAACTTAGGTATTCCCTCAATCAAATTTATATGACATAAAGTTGAGGTCATGCCATCCCTGCCAGCTTTGTCATCTGCATGAGATGAAGTTCTACCTAAGAGTACGTTTATTGTTACCTTGAATGTTAAAATGTAATAGTTGTCAAAGAAAACAGTTTGGATTACTTGGATAGTGTATTTTGGGTTCCCTAGGCACTAAAAATTTTTTCATAGAGCTATTGGAAAGCTTAGATGATGTGTCTGGTGCCATCTATGCAGGGTAGCTGCATTTGCTTCAAGTGATTTGACAAAGTGTTTGAGAGTAATAAGTGTATTTAGATTTTGGAAGTGTGCTATTAATTTCAGCATGGTACAGAATATTAAATTTGTTAATTAGGCAAAATTACTCTACAAAAGCAAATACAAGGTAAACTGAATTAATAATAAAAAGAGAGATGCATTTAATGACTTCTGTATGCTTTGTAAACTTGCATAATCTAAAAGAGGATCTTGGAAACAGGACTTGTGAAGTCTGCAAAATATTTAGGGAAGTACCACTTAAATAACTGAATGATTCTTCTAGTCGTGTTTCAGTGAGAAATAATAGTGCTCCTAAAGCTAAATGGAGCTTTTGAAGTCAAATAATTCAATGGGATCAGCAGCTGGACAAGTTTAGTTAATTAAAAAGGCAATGCTATAGTTAAAACCAAAAAACACTTATTTTTCTTTTCCAATGCAGAGGAGCTATGTTGCTATAAAGACCCTAAATAAAATAATCCTTATTAGGGGATGAGATGGTGCAAAAGGAAGAAAAACTCAATAACTAGAAGCCATTAGAAGATACAAAATATCCTGGAGTCACAGGAAATGCTTCAGATTTGCTATCTGAATAAAAATGAAATTGGTCCTATTGCATCCAATGCTCCCTTTTGAAATGCAGATCTCCCCTGGCTCCAGTACTTCTATACTGTGAATGCTGAAATGAAGGAAACTGAGAGAAGTGGGACCAACCTGTGTGATGTATTGCAGTCTTTGAAAAGAATTGTCTTAACTCATTCTGAGAAGAGAAACTCCACAATTTGGCACAGTAAAAGGAAAATTATTAGAAAAAAAATCTGTATCATCTTACAGGCACATTCTGGAACACAGTACATACTGGAAATAGGAATTCACACTATTTATTTAAGTGAAAGATCTCTGACTGCCTTGGAACAGGACCTTACCTAATGCAGAACAGCTTAAATACCAAATAAAAAATGATGATTGGATTAAAATATTAGAAAGTCTAGGTAGAAATTACCTCATCCTAGTGAGATTGTGACATGAACTCACCCAAGTTTAATGAATCATTTCCTGAGCTGGGCTCTGGCTGGTGCCTGACCACCGCAGCAGCACCTGGCCCAGCTGAAAACCGAGTTTCCTGCAGAGGTGTTGTGGGGCATGTGCGAAAAGGCAAACCATGAGACAGCCCATGGTGCAGAGTACACCTGGAGACTAAATCAACACGAGCAGAAGGGCTCAGTAGCTCACTTGTCCCCACAGTGCCATTTGCCGCCTTAGGGAGGATGCTGGTGGAGCTCAGGGGCTCACAGAGTGCTTTCCAAATAACCAGTTGGATTTCAAAAATTTGCAGCTGAGCTGCTCCTCCCCATGTGTGGGCGTATGCCTACCTTCCTCTCATACAAATAAAGCCTGAAGCCTACAGCATTCATTTCCTCCTGTTTTCATATCCTTTTTTTGAAATTGATTCATTTGTTCTCATAATGTGCCACCCATTTCATAGTAAATGCAGATTTCCTTCCCCAATTGTTTTAGTTTGTATCAAAGTCATGTAAATGAAGTGAGAAGCAGCTTCCAGCCCCAGGGTTGGTCTCCTCCTGCGAATTGCAGATCATAAACTTCCTTTGTGTGCCCTGCTGCTGACAGCCTGGGTTGTACCAGCTCCTAGCTGGTTCAGGAAATGGTGGCGGGTGGATTTACCCAAACGGGAAGGATAGATGAAACTGCTCCAGTGTTCACTTGAGGAAGAACGAAGGTTTTAGAAAAAGCCCTCATGCAGGAGTGTAGGCACCAGTTGGAAGAAACAATGGTGTGACAGGGACATGGTGTTTGGAAAGAGCTCTAGTGGGCACCTTGGCCAAGAGCTGGTGCAGAATTAGTGCTTCCGGTCCTAGAGGAGGGTGAGTGATGCATCAGTAAATGGAATTGCAACACCCGAATTGCTTTAATTAGGCCATCACTGCCCAGGGAGGTACTGGTGGAGTCTTTCCAGAAACAATCTATAAGTACATGTTTATTGAGTCTTGCTGTGATCAGATCTGGCCTCGCCCAGATCCTGCAATATGTCTCAAGACCTTGGTCCTCGAGATGGATCCTGTGGCAGAGCTGCCCTGCCAAAGGTCATGGTTTGTCCACAGGTGAGCCTGATGCCTGTTTTTTAAGGAGATTCCCTTCAGTATTGATTTTCCTCGCTACTTAAAACATTGACACTGAAAGGATACCCTGTGTCCTCAGGGTCACACACTCACAGCAGGTTTGAGCCTGGTTTGGAGCCTGTGGGATGTGGTGGTCAATGCTCGGGACAAGTATGACACAGGCTCCTCTGAGTTTTTAACAAATCCTCCTACGTCCAAGCATGAGGCGTTACCCAGGCAGCCTCAGGTGAGCAGGGAGGGCCAGGGGCAACTTTTGTGTCTGGAAAAAATGTTCCTTGATGCAGCTTTGGAACCTGCAGAGACTTTGTTTTTCTGCGGCATTTCTGGCCTCCACAGGGGAGACCAATGCCTGCAGACCTCTACAGTGTGTGTGTCTGTCCTTGTGGGTGCTGGGGCACCGCTGGGATGCTGGGCACAGCTGGGATGCCGTGAATCAGCTGAATGTGGCCTTGGGTGCTGGTGCGGTGCTGGCCCTCCGGGGGACCACCCCAGCACTGACCGGGCAGGGGGGATCCTGCCCCCAGCGGGTGTCTCCCTGTGCTCCATGACCCCGCACTGCCAGCAGCAGCGGCCCTACAGAGCCGTGACATGTCCTACGTGCTTGGCAGCAGCTTGAACCACCTGCAGGACCGGAGGAAAAAGTTTCAGCTGCAGTGAGGCAAGCGTCCCATGGGGAAGGCTCCTCTAGGGAACGGGGGTGGGGGCACACCCTCCCAGGCAGCGCACAGCGAACGCCAGAACGGAGACGGCACCGCTGCCCGGGAGCGCCATGCGGGGCCGGGACACGCCGGGCTGCGGCGGCAGCTGCGGGGAGGTGCAGGTGTCCGGGTGCGATGTTTGCCGTGCTCTGGGGGGGATGGATGCTGTGCCCAGCTGGGATCGATGCTGTGCATGGGGAATGGATGCCGTGCCAAGTCGGATGGATGCTATGCCCAGGTGGGATCGATGCCGTGTCCAGGGGGGTTGGATGCCGCGCCAAGTGGGATGGATGCTATGCCCAGGAGGGATGGATGCCGTGCCCGGGGGATGGATGCTATGCCCAGGTGGGATGGATGCCGTGCCNGGGTGAGGGGCACCCCCGGCCCGGCCCCGCCTGACCCGCGGCGGCGGGAGGGTCCCTCGGAGCGGCGGCGGGGGATGCGGAATCCCGTTGGAATCCTTTGCCGCCCCCACGCAGCGGCCGGGATGCGCGGGGGTCACCGGGGTACCCCCGTGCCGCACCCTCCGGCAGCGGCCGGCGTGCGGTGCCGGCTCTGCCGCTGTTCGTGTGCCTTGTGCCCGTGCTGCACGGTCCGCGGAAATCCGAGACGGGCAGAGGGCGAGATGAAATAAAACTCACTTTGTAGCGCGTCGGTTTCGTGTAGTTTTCCAGAGCGAGTGTCGAGTGAGAGAGAATTGGACATCTTAAGTAAGAATCAATGGGCACAGCAGATGACAAGAAAAGGTTATTACTACTTTTGCAATTCAGATTGAGAATTTGCCTTGATATCATCAAGCAGAAAATTCAGCAGTTTGATTGGAGTTGATAGTAGAGCCAAGCTGAGAGATCCATAAGCTTTAATCTTCACCAGCCAGTAACGTGAATAATTCCTGGTCTGAAAAAGCTTTATTTTTCTCTACAATAAAAAGCTCCATTTTTAGTGGATAGGAATGATGTACCACATACATAGTTGATGGATTCCAGGGTAAATCTATGTGAGTGTATTATTAGTTATTTCTTTCACTGTGTTAGTCGGAAACCTCTCTGCTAAACACAAGTGCCTTGGGTGAAGGAGTTAATGGTCTTGGGCACTGTGGAGGCAGGGCTGTTCTCTGGGATATGCTGATGCAGGGGACAGACCTCAGGTGAGGCTGCGCCCAGAGGCTGGCGACAAAGGAGAAGGTGAGGGAAGGGAAGGAGAAAGGGAAGCTGACGTTAGTGGTGTTGTACTGGTCTGGATTGTACACACTGGCTTTGTGTCCCCTTTGTGGAATTAGGGAGGTGTTAAAATAACAAGGTACTATTATGACAAATATCTGATGCTGGCTACAAGAGCATGTAAGGCTAAAGAACCAAATGTTTGTGTTTTGCGGAATTAGCTTGTGAGTGTAACCTTGTTTAGCCTTTTTTAGCTGTATCCTATGCACTGTTAGGGATCTGGCCTTAGGGAGTGGGTGGGAATGGCTGTGTGCTGTGAGGAACCAGGGCTGTCTAGAGGAGAGATGATTGATCACTGGGCCTCTAACTTACCTGTTGCAGCAGAACCCAAGCCTGAAGCAAGGTGAGCCTTTGCTCCTCCCTGTTCTTGAAAGAGAGCCGCAAACACCGAAGTTCTCAGCAGCGGCCACTAACTTTGTGCAAATCTACTGTGGTTGCCTCTGGCTGGAGTTCCCAGGCATCCTGAGCTGAACAAAATTCTGAGTGCCTGTAAATGCACTTTTTGCAAACAGGAGTTTCTGGGGAAGTACATGAATAACTTGTAGGTGCTCTAAAAAATAAAGAAATCAGGGGGACTCAGAACTGCAGACTTCAGGATGCTTTGGACTTGTGCCAGCTGCTGAAATGGGGAAGAAAGCCTTGGAAAAGTCACAGGAAGGCCATAATAATGCTCTGTTTGCACAAGGGGCTAAATAACGGTGTAGTGAATTGTGGACAAACTGAATGCAGTGAGGGGAAGCATGCTGGAATAACTAGGATGAGATTCTGTAACTGAAAGCTTAATCCTAATCCATATACATATGAGCTAGAGTTACATGGGCAATAAACTATCTAATAACCCCAACCCCTCTGAATTTTTTTTCTCCAAAAATCCCTTGAAGCCTGGTCCTTTGAAGTAGTCTGATTTCCCCTTAACATGTTGTGAATCATCAGCCTGTCCAGAACTGTTGGCAGCGCTGCCTTGCCCCCTGAGGAGAGCTTGTGCAAGGTATAAATGCATCTTTTTTCCCTTCCTCCTCCCCCTCAACATCTTAATTTAGTTTCAGGTGTCCCATGTTGCTCTCTTTGTCCCAGGCTCCCTCCCTCCTGGCATGTAACTGCTGTGAAACAAATGCTGGTGCAATGGGGGTTTTGAAGGGGGGGCCCTCTGCTTGTCCCTGGCATCACAGGCTCTCTCCCTGGCTGACTAGCAGGTGTTGTGAGGCTCTGGATATGGGATTTTGGTTGTAGCAGTGTGATATGTGGTCCCTGGGTAGAGTAGATGACATCTTATGAACTCTATTAATGTATTCTGGGATTACAATTATGCCAAGTCACTACTGTAGGATATTTGGGGGATGTGTGATGGCAGATACAGCCCTGTCTTTTACATCAGGCTGATGTGTGGGTGCAGGCAGTGTGGAGCTGACCCAGCTTTCTTGATGTTCTGATGTGTGCATGGCATGTGGCTTAGTTTTGACCCAGATGTATCTTGTGTCAGTACCCAGCTGTGGGGAAGTTCAGGTCTGTTGTTAGTCCGTGGTGTAGCTCTGTACTAAGTAAAATGGCAAAGAAAATATTTTCATCTCTCAGAATATTTCTTTTGGCCTGGTTCAGTAAGGGAAAGTATGAACTGCCTTTGGAAGTGGATGCCTGTTGGTATGGGTCAGTCCTGCCCTCAGTGCTAAGGCGAGCCGTGTACGTTTAACTTAAATGGCAGTGGCCATCGCGGTGTGAGGGCTCCTGTCGTGTTCTGACAAACTGTGCCATGGTCCTCTCTTGCTCACGGGCCTCCTTTCCTAGTCCCACACAATGGATGAGAAGACTGCACATTCCTGGTCTGTTGCCATTCACGCAAAATCTACTTCTGTTCCAAATGTGCTCAGTCCTGTTAAGTTTCATAGTTTGTGCTGAAGTTTTTGGCATTGACTGGATGGGTACAATTCCAGCAGTGAGGTCAGCAGCAAAGCTCACGCATAGTCAATAGGAATGAAGTGTCATCAGCAGCTGGGTTACAGAGCGCAGTGAGCTGGGGCACAGACTGGACTTGTCCCCATTGCTGTTGTAGCTACTTGCTGCTGAAAGTTTCATCTGCTGCTAAAATGTTCCCCCTTTCCCAGAGCCTTGTTTTCTGGCTTTGCTGGAATAAGCTGTGTTTTCTTGTTTCTTGTTTTGTTTTGCTTTTGTCAGCCGGTTCTCTACTTCCCTCTGATGGAAGCTTTCCCTGTTATGCTGCTGTTTAATGAAGAAGCCTTTCTGTTTCTGGAAGATATGTAGAATTAAATGGATTAGAAGAATAAGCTAGAAAAATGTAGATATTGAGGTTTCTTCTTGAAAATATAATACAGCAAAGCCTGCTTCTTCTTTTGCTGTTCCTTTCCTTTCACTTTTTATGATTCTTTCACCTATAGCAACATTGAAGTTTCGTCTGTTTTCTCCGAAGTTAGCAGGACAGGCAGTTACACGTGAAATCATACATCTGGGATATACCACAGGGATCAGCAAGTCTCTGATGTGGTAAGAAGATCATGATTTTGCAGGTAATACAGGATTAGCATTATTCACACTTAATGTAAGAGAGATGATCTGGGACTGTGTCTGTTTGGGAGACTTTTAAGCTTCTAATTTCCACAGTGGCATTCCTGGCTTGTGTTCAGTAAAGTGCAGGTGAGCATATGGAACATGTGTGTACCTCCCAGTCTTCTCTGGAGCAGCAACCAAGGTTGCTTCAGGTATTTAAAGGTTGTTTCCCCTGCTGGGAATAGGGAGACTCCAGTCCAGAGCTCGCTGTGCTTGCCTGACCTGGTTTACATCGTTGTGTTTGCAGCAGAGCTTATCAATGGTTATGAGCAGTGGGCACTGATTTGTGGCTTGATGTTTGTGGTAGTGGCACTTGTTGAAATGATGCCGAAAATATTGTGAAATCTTTCTGCAAAACTATTTCCAAATGTATTCTCTATGCCTGGTTCAGCAGCCCTTGGCAGCGCAGCTGGGCTTTTGGACCTGATGGTCTCAGTGATGCTCCCGTGAGGACTCTGAAGTGGTGTTTGAAAACAAGCAAGGTGTTCTCAGAACCTGAGGGAACATAGCCTGGCTGCTCTTTGCTTTGTAACCTAAATTTTCCTGGAAGCTTGATCTCAGACATTGTTTCTAGATTATAAATCCCAGTGGGTGCATAGTTTCCACGATCATGCTGTTTATAACTCCTGTTTATAAGTTTCCCTGCTTCTCTTGACACATACGGGTAATAGGGATCACCATGTCCAAACAGCTGTTCCACGGGAGCAGCGGTGCTGGTGCTGCCCACGCTGCGCTGTGGGGCTGGGCAGCCCTGAACTGGGCCACGCTCGGGAGCCCTCTGTTTGGGGATGCTCTCACTCTGCTGCTGTGGGTGGTACTGGGGGTGGGCTCACAGGAGTGGCGGCCAGGCAGAGAGGAACAGACAGGGCTGCTGTGTCATGGAGCTTTGGGCTGGACACTGCTTGGCTTCGTATGAGCATGCAGGTAGCCAAGTGTTCACAGTAGGATTTCAGTGATTCTCTGTTTGCCCATCTGGAAGTTCAGTATTCTTACTGAAACCCACAGTTTGGGGCCATTTTTGGGCAAGGATTTAATAATGGATGACTTTAGTGTAATCTCATGTTGTTAGAATTTATTTCTTTCATAAAGTAAAGCTCCACATCTCTCCTAATGTGCTGTGAAATACTGTGCAGGAGAGCTGTGAGTGGACAAGATGAGATGAAGTGAAGCGGGTGATGAAGGGCAGGAGGCTTCAAGTCCTATACTGGGGCAACTTTGATTTCCTGAACCTCAGGGCTTGATTCTGCCATCATGTAACTTGGGCAGCTCCTCTGAAATCCATGACAAATAAGATTGTGTAAGGTTGCTTTACCACAGTCTTTGAGTTGCTGGTGTAATGTACTTCCACATCATTATGATACAGCAGTAAAACAACAGTGTAGCTAGTCATGGAAGTAAAAAAAAGTGAAAGCAGCAGTATTGGGGTGTTGCTGCTCACCTTTGGGCTGGGCTGTGAGCACTGTTTTCCAAGGCTTTGTCAGCATATTGCTCGTTTTAGAGGAATTTGTTAATGGACCTGTAGCCGTGCATCTTCAATCTACTTTTATACTTTTAAATTTTGTGACTGTAGACTGTGTTGCTAAATTCATGTATATTACATGCATTCAGTACTACTCGTATACACATCAATTGCCTTTTCCATATCAGGAGCATTGAAAATATCTTTCACTACAGAGAAGTCAGCTCTGGGTAGATGTACCCGAGTATGATGACTTCGAGGTGATCACAGCCGCTGTGGTTTGGTGAAAAATATTTGCATGTGTTCAGATGTAATGTGGTTTTAGGTGCTATTGGTGCTTTCAAAATGAGCTTCTAATCCTTTTCAGTGTTCACATGCATACGTGTGTTAAAAATATAGTCAGTTGAAACAATAGTTTTCCAATTTTTAAAGCATATGGAAAACCTTTATAAACCAAACAAGTGAGTTGTAAGCACACAAACAGCTGTCTGGGCAGAAACTGCTGCAAGACATGTATAGCAGTACTGATACTACTGAACTCTGGTTTCATTAAATATTATGTCAGAAGGAAAAAATGAAAAGTATTTGAAATTTTAGTCTGAGTCATGTGACTGCAAATGTCTGAAGTCTTACAGCCCGGTGTTTTGGTGCTATATAGCTTCAGGATATCTTTCAAGGCATCAGAGTTTTTGATGTCTTTTTTGCACACTAGTTTGCTGCTATAACTTTTCAGCAGTCAGGAATCTTTAAAACAGGACCCTGTGATTCCAGGAGGCTCATCTGGCACCACTTAACTCAGGCAGTTCCTTCTTTTCTACGTTATTTATTCTTTGTAGAAACTGAATGGCTCTGGAAAAATGTTAATTTTGGGAAGCATTCTATGACCAAAAGAAAATCAAAGTCAGTGAGTGCCTTGTGGAAAGCCCCCAGGGAAATTGTTTTCAGGGTTCATTAATAGGGTACTACTAGTTTCTGTTTATGAAACTACTAGCCTGTTTGATGACCAAGAAAAAAAATTAAAGCAGTGATTTACTTGAAGAAAGGCACACTGAAGCATTCAGCCTAAGTAGTTCAGAATTTTAAGTACCTGTTTCAGGTTTTGTGTGTCCTTAGTGTCACCCAGCAGGACAGGACAGTCAGCAGTGGTGTGCCAAGACGTTACTGTTTCCTTCTGGGCATGGCTGTGTTCTCCGCAGACACCTTGGGGTGGTGCAGAGGGGTTGGGCTAAGTGTCCTCACCCTTACAGCACTACTGGGTTTTTGATGCGGCTCTGTGGAGGCAAGGGGAGAGTCTGATTACCCGGAGACAAGTAAATGTGTCACTGAAAAATCCCTTTAAGCAATATTTAGCCTTCACAATGTTTGCTTTCCCCATAGTGCTTTCATATATAGTAATTAAACCTATTTACACTTCATATAATGCCTAGAAAAGTTACAGGTGACAGTGTTAAGTCTTCTGAGCTGTTTCTGAATTAGTGAATCAGAACTCTTTGACCAAAGATGTTAAATGTGGGTGATTGTACAAGTGTCCTGAGAAGACTTGATACAACATTTCGTGATTTGTTTTTCCTGCTGAAATACTGAAAATATGGAGTGGCAAATATAAACCTTAACACAGAATCTGAAGGAAAAATAAAAAGTCGTGTATTGCCAATATTTAATATTCTTTTAATGATGTTGCTTCAACAAAATTACACATAGCCTCAGAATGACTAAGTTGGTCTCGTTGTGTTGACACCTTGGCAGTTTGGTGACGACTTCTAGAGTGTTGGACTTTGAAAAACCCCCCAAAATGTTTTAATTGGGACCATTTAAATAAATGTACCTTTCACAGATTAATGGCTGGTTTTGCTTCCAGGCAATGTGAGCAGGAACATTTCTAACCTGAGTTGCTGTGGTGAGTTTTACTAATGGAGCTATGCTGAGAGTGCAGTGCTGCTGGGTTTGGGACAGCACGAGGGCAGTTGGAGTCCTTGCACCATCACTCTTTGTGGCCTAGGGTCTGTGTTATGCCAGATGATTGTCAAATGTCTCCTCACATGAAAACATTTTCTCCAGATATATTTGATGGAAGCTGCCAAGGACACTGTGAGCGGATAGAAATGTAATTAAGTGTCCTGAAGCTCAGATTTGTGGCCACCTCTTTCTTCCCATGCCAAGCTCCCTCTGGGTCTGAGAGACGGTTGTTCCCTGCATCTCATGTGAAGCTTGCAGAATGACCCTGGAGTAAGTTTACAAGTCTTCAGCTGCTTGTATTCAGCTTTGTTCAGGGCCAGTCTTTTCCAGAGAGAGTTTTATTTGGTGGACTGTGCTCTTGTGAAAACTCACCCACTCACTGGGTGTCTGGAGAGGAGAACTGATTGTTCAGTCTGGTCCTACTGGTGAGGTAACTGCTCTGAAGATCTTGCAGTGGGATCTGATTCAAATTTCACTGGGGTCAGTACCAGCCTTGAGCCTGGTGACTCAAGGGCAGAGCAGGAAAGCCATCCATTGGACTGTTGCAGGAGATCTAGGAGGTTTCTATAGTCTCATTTAAAATGAACATTTCTCTCTGCTATGGAGCTTCCTGAGTAATTCTGCTGTCTGGAAAGCAGGTTAAGAGGAGTTTGGGGTCTGTGAGGGGCCAAGGCATGGTGATGGTGGCGACATCAAATACATCATCTGAACCTGCAAGTTTCTAGCTCCCCTTTCCCTCCCTGAGTCTGGGTGTTGAGGGATAGGAGGGAGGGTTGGATGCAACATTCCTTTTCTGATTGGCTACAGGGAGAGGCTCTCCAGAGTGAGTCTCAGCTGCTCTGCAGCTTTCCTGTAGCTGGGGACCAGCTTTCCTGCTGTCAGGATTAATCCGTGCCTTCTGAACTGACCATGGTGACAGTGACCCGAAAATGGTAGTTTCTTGGGGAGAGAAATCACCCTTCCCTCCTTCCCTGCCATTCTGCTTAAGAAAAACAGGCAAACCAAATTTCTGTTATTATTCATCAAAACTATGCCATTCAAATTAGTACGCTGAACTTGTTTTCTAGTGTCATGTTAAGGAATTCTGTCCTTGATTTTCTAGGATTTCCTTCTGCTGGGGAGAGGAGCACTGGGAGTTGTGTTGTGGTGTGCTGGTTGTTCTGGCATTGGCTCTGAGCTAGAGAGTGAAAAGACAAGCAGCAAAATTGTTAGGAAAAAAATACATCAGACTTCAAAAACAGGGTTTTAATCCTTTTTCCCCTCGTTTGAGGCTATTTATTTAACCGAACCTTTTCCCCGACTTTAGCTTTTCCATATGGCATTTATTATATTTTTTCTGGGTTTTTACCAGAAAGTACCTTTTGGAACTTAAACAAACACCAGTTGGCAGCTCCCTGAGCTGGTTTTCAGGGCATAGTGTAGACCTCTGTCCCACTGCTACACAGTGTGTCAGCAGAAGATAGATAGATAGATAGATAGATAGATTTTTTTCATCTTTCAGAAAACTGTCAGCTTAAGCATTTTTATTTTTTCCCTAGTCCATGGGAATTTTCTGTGCCTGACTATAAACTTGAATCAGAAAATGCAGAAGCTTGAATCCTGTCCCAGTGTTTTTAAGAAGGAGCCTGCACAGTGCAGATCTGTACAGGCTTCAGTTTTCACAGCTGTGCTCTGTTGTTTGGATTAGAATTAGAAGGAAGGATATTTTGAAAATTTTATGTCGGCCCTCTTGATAGTGTGGCTGAAAGGGCCTATTGAGCTTGGTACTGTGTGTTTGAGAAAATCCTGATAGTAAAGACAGCTTTGGTGCCTCCTGCTAGAATGAAATGCTGGAAGGATGTGCAGTGCTGCTGCGGAGTGTGGGGTGCTTGCTTTTTCTGGTAGGTAACAAAGAAAAAACCCATCAGTGATTTCTCAGACCCCCAAAGCGCTGAGATCCTTGAGCCAAGGACAAGGCTTAGGGACTGGCCAGGCCTTGAGCTGGGTTCAGGTTCCCCCTTGCTGAGCTGGGCTGCCCTGGGAGCTGTGGCTTTGTGGCCCTGGCTCCGCTCAGGCTGTGCTGTGCTGCCTTCGGCGGTGCTGCCTGTTGGGGTACGTGGCTGGCATGGTGGGGCAGGTGGAACCCTCTCTGTCACGGTCTTTTTGATGGAACATCAGTGCTGAAGGCTTCAGAGGAGATGTTACTTTCTATGAGATTGGACAGTTCACCTCGATAAACGAGTGTTAAATCACTCAGATTTAGGCATGCAGCCTGATCTCAGTGTGTAGGGATAGGTCTTTGAATCCATTAGCTTTTATCTTGCCATTTGAGATGGCAAGGTAACTTTTCTGTGGTTTATAAGCAATGTTAGGAAGCGTTTGTTTGTGACTGACTTTTCTTTTGATCTGGTGTTCAGACGTTCTTTTTTCATTAAAGAGCCTGAAGCTTGGTGCTGGGACATGCAACATTTTCAAAGGGCAATCTTTTAATCTTGTACCTCTAAAATACAGAGTTTCTATGGAAGGAGGAGTTGAATAATTTGAAAGGTTACAGAAGCACAGGTAGGTTCTGCTGTTTCCTTTTTCCACAGATGGGTGTTTCAGTAGTCAGTTTTTTTCTTGTAGCTTTTGAGGTCATGTGTGACTCTTTGCACCTGCCCTTCACAGTTCTGCAGCTTGGGAACATGACACAGAGTTCCCAGGACTTATCCCACTGTGAAGACTTGGGATTTTGTTTTCCTAAATGGCTATCACACATGGAGTTCAGGTCATTTCCTTGGGGGTGTCCAGTGGGAAGTGGGGCTGCCTGGTGTAGGAAATAGCCCTGTCAGAAATACCAGTTGTGCTGCAGAGTCTGCCAAGGCACAGGGCAGCCTGTCTGGGCATTATGGCTGGCCTGAATCCCATCTCTAAATGAATGAGATTACTGCCTTTTGTAATCAAGGGTTGTGAAAAGCCCTGGCACTTCAAGACAGTGAAAAATATTCACTTATTCTAGTAATAAATTCTAGTTAATGCTTAACAATTCCTTTCCTGAAGCCATTCTCCCCCATCCTGCTCACATTTAAAATGCTGACAAGTTTCAAGCTGCAGAAGTGGTGGAGCTCATCTCCCCTAAGGAAAAGTCACACTTGAAGAGATGCGGAGCTGCAAGTGTGAGCTGAAATGAGTCATGGACAGATCTTCCACTGGAAAGAGACATTCAGAGCTGCAGCTTAGGGTTTTCACCCCTGTGACTGGACAAGCCTGAGAGGTTTTCTGAGCCTGGGACGGTGCTCCAGCAGGGCAGAGCAGGGTTCAGCTGTGTGGGGCAGTGAGGTCTGTATACATTAAGGTATCTACATGTATTTGTCAGAAAGACAGAATCTAAGGAGGCTTTGGATGAAGTTAAGTGCTATATAGTGATGAAGAGCTTCTGAGTGTAGGAGGAGCAGGTCATCAGTTGGGGTCTTGAGAGGTCCGTGAGCAGCTTGGCATGGCCCAGGAGCCACATCTGCAGAAATCTTGCACTGCAATAGCTCACTTCTGGTTGGTTTAAATTGCTTTCAGAGTGTATTTATATTGCTTTTTTCAAGCTGAGTTTTTAATTTCTCTGTATCAGAAGTTATTCATGCTGCTTACATATTTGAAAAATAGCCAGCTGCAGTGGGTGGCACTGACCAGGGAAATGCCCATACCATAAGTTTACTGCACTGGTTCTGAAAGTAACAGCCTGACCTTTCATTCCTCCGTTATAGTCTGAGGGTGTTCTTACATGGATGTGCAGCTTCCCAAGATAAACAGAGTGAATGTGGTTTGGCATTTAAATCACTAATGTTGTATCAAGCTAGAGAGTTTCAGAAGCCATTAATGTCTAGAAGAGATTTTATTTTGTTCACTTGGGGATAAACTTTGCCCCTGTCTATATGTGGGTTTTGGTTTTGGTCCAAATTCAGATTTTGAGAGTGTTGGTATAAATCTAAGTGCCAATACTAATGCCAGTGGAGTTACCCTATGTTTCTTTTATTATGACTGAGAAGAAACTTCATGTGTTTTTTTAGAAGTCCAACATTTACTTGATTTTTTTTTTAAGAGTAGCTATATGAGACAAGACTTAATGTCTAAGAGAGCTGAATTAAATGTTTCTGTATGACTTGTTGGAAAGTGTGTGCTGTTGAGATCATCCTGGACCAGGCCCTAATGCTGTTTGGATAAGGGGCTGCTCTGCATCCGCCAGAGGAACGACTGTCATGCAGCGAGTGCGCCGCCCGCTCGCTTGGGGCTGGGGGGAAAGCCGCTTTACAGAACACTTATGGGAGTGTTAATCAGCCTCTCCGTACCCAGTTCCTCCCCTCAGTGTGGGGAAAAAAGGGAGCGTGGGTCCCTCACAGAAGGCTGGGAGCTGCCTGATGTTGGACTCAGAGCATCACCAGCCTGCTGCTCCATGGTGGCTGCAGCTGCTGCCCGGCACAGCCAGGAGCCTGACACACCTCCAGAGCCTCAGGAAATCATTTCTGTTTTCAGCCAAAACCCATATTTCTTATTTGTGGATCCAGTCTGTTTCTGAGATTTTTTCTTATTTTCACATTTTCTTGTGAAAACATCATGTATTTGTTTCTTCAAAGGGTGAAAAATGCCCACTTTGCTTTTTATTTTTTTTCAGCATTTCTCAGGAATAAACAAATGTTTTTTATCCAGCAGCCATCATTACAAAACTGAAGTTAAAGAGCAGTCTGCCTCATCCTGGGAAATGAAAACATTGTTTTCAATATGTTCTTGCTCTCAAATCCACACATGTGGAGTTATATTCTTCCTCATTTCCCAAAAATCTGTTGCTTTTAAATTTTTTTTTTTAATTTTTAAACACTTTTCTGGGAGGTTTTTAAGTCTGGTCTCCACTGAGCTCTGTAACTTGGTGCTTGCTTTAAAATGACCTTACACTGCAGTGCCAGCGCCATATGTGACTTCCCATGCTGGTTGTAAAGTAATATAAGTTTGAGGAGTTATAGATAACAATGTTAGTGACTGCTGACAATTGCGGCTGTGCTGCAGAGCCCTCAGTGCAGAGTGGTTTTGGCTGTGCAACAGTTTCCAGAAAAGTTAGTCTTTGTAGTATCCCAGTTAGTAGGTCTCATCAGGCAGTAGTAGTTTTATTTAAGATAGAGTTTTCTTAAAGCCCTTGAATTGGAAATCTCTGGCTAAAGGAGCAGGTAAAGGCTCCCTTTGCAATGTCAGTGGGATGGACTGGCCAGGAAGAGAACAGAGCTGTTGGGAGCTCTCCAGGGAAATTGGGGACTATTTTGTAACAGGACAAACTGACACAGCACAATTTGTCCATCTGTTGGAGGTGGGGAGGAATGACTTTCAAGGATATCATCACCTCCTAAATGCAATCAGTTTTTCCACTGGAAAGAAGATGGTTTCAGTGCTAGCAATGCCAAGGTGACTGGATGCTGTGTGCTGTATGGTGACATTCTCCTGGTGAACAGAGCTGCCTGCCCCAGAGTAACAGCCCTTGCTTTGCCTGGGTGATTCACCATACTTGACATTGTTGCACTCTTTGGTGCTTATAATGCTTCCTGAGTATGGGTGTGAACAGGGAACAGAGATGGTAAAGTCCGCATCTCCAGTGGAATGGGGAGTTGAGCTGGCAGTGGACACCATTCTACAGAAATATGCTGTAATCTTGTCCTCCGTAAGTTCTCATGTATGCAGTAGTTTGTGCAGGTCCAACCTTGGAACAAGGCTTTGGAAAAGAGTCTGGAGGAAGGTGCCTGCCCGACAGTGCCATGACACTCAGTGCCCACTTTGGTAGATGTGACCAGTAGCTAACGGGCTCCACAGTGAGAGTTTGTGCCATAAACACTGCGTGGTGACTTGCTGCTGCGGCTGCTTGAAGCCTTACTGCACACTGCCTAAAGATCCAGGGTTTGCTTTAGGAAATACTTAATGCTGTTCTGCTTTGTACACCTGGAGGTCAAAAGGGAATGTGGTTTTTCTAGCTAATCATCGTCTCTTGCCAGCTAATTGTAAGTAAAATAAAAAGAGAAAGCATGGAGTCTGGCCAGTGCTTAGTAATGTTTGAACCAACAAGTCTAATGTGGTGTTACTTTTCTGACTTGACTTTATTGAAATTCTGTGGGAGTTTGAAGTTTTACCCGGAGAAAATTATCTTCACTTTCACTGTGTAGTTATTGCTCTCTAATTTTTATTTGTTTGTTTTTCTTTTTCTGAAAACTAGTGGTTCAATATAAAGAATTACTTTGAACAGCGGGTTTGAGATGGCTAAAAAGAATAATGGTCATTGCTGCCAGCACTTAATCTTATAGATACTCCACAGAAGTTTACAGTAAAGGATGTAATGGGTAGGACGCTCACTTACAGGGGTCATATTTACAAAGGTCTGGAATACATGTGTCTACACCCAGACAGTGTTTGCTGCTGGAGAGATGTGTCCTTATTTGGACCTGACCCAGGATCAACAGGGTACTTCGGATGTTGGGGAGGCTGCCCATTCCTGCTGCATGAGTGAGCAGTTTCTTGATTTTCTCCCTTGACTATTTTGCCTTCTCCTGGAGCAGCCAGGCCTTGGATGCTGTATGTCCATATGCTGAGATGCTGTATGGACAAAGGCTGGGTCCTTGCCTGAGGAACCGAAGAGTTACAAGGGGAGCGAAATGATTTCAATTTCCAACATCCATGATTCAATTAACATCTTCTTAACCCCGTGTTGATGTCTAACAGCATGTGGTGACTAGTATAAATATTTATTCTTGGTATGTAGCTAGCAGATATGTGGTAGGATTAATGCTAAATTGTGAGTACCCAGTTTAAGTAAAATCAGTTTGTCAGAATAGTTTCTTTTGTGTTTTCTTGGTTTGGTTTGGTTTTCTGTTTTTAATTGGCAAGAAAATCCACAGACAGGGTTCAGATGGCCAGAGCCTCTAGAATCTCATTATCTTAATTGAAAACTGTCACCCTTTGACATTCATAAATGATTTAGCTAGTACATGATTTAGTCACTGGGGAGAAATGGAATTGACTGTTATAACCATCCTTCACTTCTAAATGCTAATGATAAATTAAGCCCACAGCTCTGAAGAATTGATAGCTCTTGGTTTAGAACAATATTTTTGTGTACTGGAACATCTCAATTCCATTATATTTGGTAACATTTCATTCTGGAATCCCTTCACTTAGAAAAACTGGAAGGTGCTCAAAGGACATCCTCTAATGTTGCTCTTCAGCTTTTCACACCTTGCATATGTGTTGCCAGTGCTCTGCATCTTCTGCTTTAGAAAAAATTAAACTGTTTTGTTTATGTTGACCTTTCCTCACTCACTGGAGGAAATAAGTTGTTTAGACAATGTGTGAGGATTAGCTGTGTAATGAACTACCACAGTAAACAAGTAATTAATTCTCATCAAAACATATATTGTGCTCTGTGCCTGGGTTTTATAGTGTCTTCTGGAAAAGAAAATATTTTTCTGTCTAAAAAGCATTTCCTACCCAGTGACTAGCTTAAAAGAAACAGCTTGAAAATGTTTCCTGGCTGGAGGAAAGGATTGGTACGTTCAGTTTGCCATTGTGGTTAACATCACTGTGTGTTTTTCTAGCATTTCTTTTCCTCAGTTTTATGTACCTAGTGTTAATAAATATAGGTACAGAAATTACAGTCTGTCTGAGCCAACTGATTCGATCTTTTTGTTTGCTAACGCTGATGCTGGGTTTTTGCAAAGGATAATCTGAGGATTCAGGATCGGCTTCGCTCCTGTTTGAAATCAGTGTTAAAATACTGAAAACTTTGCTGCTGGATCAGGGGCTGAAGGGTCGTGCCTTTTTTTTTTCCCCTTTTCTTTTCCAGGAACTAGATCAGTGGGCAAAATACAGCAGTAGTGTATTGAAGGAGGCAAGTGGTTGGTCAGTGTGCCTATTGGAGCCCTGTGAGTGGGATGTGCTTTGTGCAATTGCAGGCTGGGGGATAGCATGAGATATGTTACGGAGCACAGCCAGTAACAGATGGGTTTTGATGACCAGCTTTTGCCTTTAGAGACAAAAGTGTAGTGTTTATTTCAGCTTCTAAACCAGGTTAGTGAAGAGCTGTTAGCAGTACCAGGTGCTGTGCAGCTGTTCATTTGCAGAGCTTAATGTTTTTATGCTGTTACTGGTCAGCAAAGGTAAGGTGGGGTTGGAGATACTGGTATTTCCAGAAAATGGACAATCAAGGCTGGAAAACACTGATGTCCTCAGGATTTCTGCTCAGCCTCCCTGTTAATTCAGGGTTTTTTGCTGTTGGGTCCTGGCTTTGCCTGTTGCAGTTCTCCACGGGCCAGCACAGGGGCTTTTGATACTCTGCGGGCAGCATTTCACCAGCATCACTCTTAGCAAGCTGCCCTGCAAGCTCTCTGATCCACCTGTAACTCAGGGGGATGAAATTATTTCAGATCATGGGTATCTTCGGAGTTTTCCAGTACTACTTGTCTCCAGTCCTGCTGTTCCCCAGCACCGCTCAGCAAGGCTAAGCGATTTCCTAAGCAGGGGCTTCCCGGGCTGCTCTGCAGCGTGGACGTTTCCTTGGGTGACTTGACACTGATGTTTCAGTGTCATTTGGCTGTTGTCTCATTCTGCAAATAAGTGATTAACTTGTCTGGTTTCCTTGCTGATTCCCGGCAGAGCTGTTTGCCTTCTTTCAAATCATGTATCACTTTGGTCTGACCGCCTCCATTGTCTGGCATTTCTGTAGTGCCTCATTTACTATAGATGTGTGATTACATGTGATTTTCTGTCTTAAATTGTTGCTTTTTTAGAGTTAGGTTTTATCTGTTACTGTTGCGGACAACATCTAAAACTGGGATTGAGGTGCTCAGAAAACTTGGAGGCAAATGAGATTTGCTAAATTTATTCATCCCTTGAACTCCTTCAGCTGTGATGGTTTCCATACTAATGGATATGTTACAACTTTAGGCAATCAGAGGTGAAAGCAAGAACTTTAGGGATGGTGAGCTCTGACCAAAAACCAGATTAGACAACCCAGTGCTTTTTCGGTAGCTGTGTTCTCTGGCAAAAATAGATCTGAAATGTTTTCAAAGGCTGGGTAAAGAGTGATACCCATAGATAGATCCTGTAAACCTGTCCTGAATTGCAGAACAATCCTCAGCAGTGGCACCTAAAAACGATGAGCCATTCATATATTCACACGAGTGTACTGCCATGAAATTATCACAGAACTGGAACAGAAGCAAGCTGAAATGGAAAAGCCATGCCAATGGAAATAATAAAAAGAGGAGTCATGTCCCTAAAAATGCTGCAATGTAATTGCTGTGAAAATCTGCATGTATTTACAATAATGAAGGTCTCATTTCTGCAAAACCTTGCCATATGCATATTTTTAGGTACTCTGAGCAGCCCCTGGCGCCCACAGGCCTGAGCACTGTGAGTAGGGGACTGAGGCCTTGCTGCGTGTTCAGTGTTTCAATGTACACGTATCTTTTCCGGAATCGAAAACATCTTTTATTCCCCAGGCTGAGCTGGCCGCCGGCACAGAAGGCAGTCTGCTTTATGTTTATCGGTCCGGGGAGAAGTCCAGCTCTTGTGAGCTTATATCTCATCTGCCAAGAACATCAATAGTAACTTAACTATCTTCCACCTTCTTTTTCTTTTTTGTTTCTGTAATTACTTAAATATGGCCATTCAGGGAAGTGTTTAATTCTTTAAATATGGCGAGGAAGGTATTAGTGAATTGAGGGTAGAGTGTTTAACCTTGTGATATCCAAAGTTTGCTGATGGCTGGCTGCCCTTTGCTGATGGCTGGATGCTGTGTGATTTGTCCTGGGAGGTGCTGTGGGAGCATCCCCCCTTGTCTGAGCAGGGAATCCCGTCTCGCCATGCCCTCCGTGCCCTCAGCACAGAGGGATGCTACCTGCATGATTGAGCCGTTTTGGGGTACCTGCAGAGGATTCACCTGTGGACTGTGTTTTTTGGGGAAATTTTGCCCTGTGCTGTCATCTATGTGGAGTATATTCAGAGAGAACAAGAAACCTGGTCCTGATGCATTCATTAGCTGTTCCATTCATTTTAATTAGTCTAATTTAAATTGTGGTGTAGGTATGTAAAAATGGCCTTGATCATTTTGGATGAAACCCTCTGATCCAAGGCTGTTAATAAATCCCTGGCAGTGAGTGAAAGCCAAAGGACTTTGGGAAGGTCTTCCCACATGATTCTTGTGCCCATGTGTGGAGAAATAGGGATGTATAAAAGGTTTCTTGAGTAGCTGAAGAAAATATAAAAGCCTGTAATGGTGCGTTTTACCTTCAGAGTTTCTTAGTTACCAGAGTTCTAGGAAGAAAATTTCTTGCATAAATTTTGGCAGCCCTTTTCACTAACTGAATACCAGGTTTATTACTGTATGAACTTGATAATTAGTTTGTAATCTATGCATAGGCATTTCATCCTGGTGGTTTTCTCGCAGAGAATAATTTGCCTTTTATTTGTTGAGAGTGGTTTTTTTAGTGAAAACAGAACTCCCATTCATGATGGGCACAGCAAATGTAGTAAAACACTATCATAGCTGGGATTTGTTGTACGCTATGGATTTATGTCAAGAATGTTAATGATTTGTTTATGAATAAGTGAGCCTGTAGTATTGTGAAGCAGTATCTGACAGGGCTGCTGAATGGACATTTTGAGAGCAGAGGATTCTTCAACTAAATAAGCTGTAGATATTTGTATGTCTCAAATTACTCATAAGTAAACTTCCGTATTTTAAGCAGAAGTGTTTATTTAATGCATTATCATAAATGGTGCTCATCTGACAGATATGTATGGGCCACTTGATAATAAGCAAAGAGGTGATTAAGTACTTTTTAAGAGTAGTTAATCTCCTTTTAGTGGGCTTCAGTTTAAAAATAAGTTTTTTTTTCCAGAAAGCAGCACAAATCCTTAAGCAGAGCAGTATGATGTTTGCAGAGCCAGAGTGGATCAGGCAGGTACCCTGGTTTTGCAGTGTCTCACTTGGGTGTAGCACCTAGTTCAACAGAGCTGCTTGAAATTACTGATAAAATCACCACTTGGTTTCCAGTATGTGTGTATATATATATATATATATATATATGTATATATACACACACCTTCCTGAAGGGGCTTGGGATGGGTTTACTGCTTTCTTCTAATGCCCTTTTTCTTGGAAGAATACCTTTGGATGGGCAGGGGAGGTGGTTCATTACCAGCTTGCATGAGTCCAAAGGTTGATAATTATTTCCTGTGTGTCAGGAGTTATTGAGAGAATAGAAACACAGCCCCGCAAAAGAATAATTTGTGGGCTAAACTGAACCTCATCACAGGTAATGACTCCTTGCGTTGCCTGTTACAATTTTCAAAGTCAAGGTGTTGGACTAGTCACTGATATGACAAATCTACTGACCAACAACCAATGTCCAATAGGGCAAAGTGAGAGCTCTGTCACGGTTTTGGACTCCTTAGTCAACCTAATGTGGGACTTTCCATGCTAAAGTTTATAAAGAAGTGATTGCAATATTTATCTTCTCTTCAACCATCCTTCCTGTAATGAGCTTTATAGCTGGTTAAATGGGTTGTCACTCAAGTGAGATTCATACATTTTTAAATGTTGCTAACCTCTTGAAAAAGAAGATGACACTGTAATAGGAAGCTTTGCTGTGTGACTTCATGCAACACGGGCAGCTGAGCCCAAAGCAGAGGGACTTCAGAGCTGGAATCAGAAAGTGTCAGAGGCAGTTGGTGTTGTGCATCCAGGCTGCCGTGTGCAGCATGACTTAACTCTGCCTGATAAATTATGACATTTCTTGAAATAGTGCCCTGTACTTTTTAATGAGCTGGGCTATCAGCTGTGCATCAGTGGATGGTTAAAATGAAGCAAGAATTGCTTTAACATTAAAACTGTGCCTGGAGGATTTCTCTGAGAAATTGCTTATGATTATTAAGTGAATATAATACAGTAAGACAGCCTTGCTTCTTTGCTGTTCTTTTTTTCATACCAAGTACAGTTTTGGAAGTTGAAAAATGTACAGATGGAAAGTAATGTTTAAATGGGAATGGCTTTGAAAGCTGTGCATTGCGCTCTCCCTTTGAATAGGGATTGGGAAAAGTGGTAAGTCACTATATATTGAGATGCAACTTTTATAGATAAATTGGATTTCCTCTAAATATGGTTTGATTGTGAGCCAAACAGAAAAGAGGCCGAAGCCAGAGCACTTCATGTGCCGAACTGGAGAAGAATATCTTCCAAACCAAATGGGCTGGGCCAAAATGAACCCTGCATAGCTCGTTCCATCTGCTGTGCATACACACTTAGCGCTAAAATGGAAAGGTAGGCATCCTCTGTGAGAATTGATGAGGAAGCAGCTGTGGGGGTTGATTGGGCTGACTACAGCCTAACCTGCTGCAGGGCAGCAACACCCCCAGGGTGCTGTATACCACTCAGGCAGGTCAGAGCTCTGCCAAGTTATCACTGAGATTTACCCATGTCCTGCCTACATTATTTCTTCAGGGGTGTGTGTGTTGCTGCCTCTATTTTCAGAATTACCTTCCATTTCTTCCCCAGAATCATCTCAGAGATGGTGTTCCAGCAAATAAATAGCCCCCCAGCTCCAACCCAGCAGCACACGTTCAGGGATGAAGACAAAGAGGGAAACTCGATGGAAGCTGACCAACTAATTTGTTAGACAGACATTAGATAGACACTTGTGCCCTTTTTCCACTCAGATACTGCACCATTAAACACTATTAAATATTGGCAGCTTCACAGTAAAGTGCATTTGTGATTCCTTTACTGTGTAAGCAGAAAAGGCAATCCCAAATTTCCTTCAGGAATGGCTTTACTCTGGCAGGTTGGGAGCATCAGTGAAAGCCACCAGAGTCTTTTAATTTCTGACTATAATGGTGATAAAACATGAAAGTGGAAGTGCTCATGTTGTTGAGCATGAGTTGGAACTAATCAACTTTCTACAGATGCTACAGGGAAAATAGATCATAACACATAGCCCTGTTTCATGTGCTGGTTGAAGCTGTTCCTGTTTTAATATTTATAAAAGTGAAGGAGCATCATATGTAATATCATGGTTTTCAAATTATTTCTAACTTGTATTTAAAACTAATTATGTTAAAAAAAAAATCTTTGTTTTAGCAGATACCCTTGTCATACATTCTTTCATTGTGTGTCAGTCAAAACCCACAGTCACCTGGTGGGGATAACTGTGGCATACACTCCCCTGGCTTGAACAACAGACAGTGGTGGTAGTTTGGGTTCCTGTTTCTGCAGGGAGTCGCTGTGGCTTCAGCCTCTGATTTACTCTGTTGTGCTGTGGGTGACACTGAGATGCACCCGGTAGCCAACAAGTGCTTCAGGGCAGGGAAACAGCAAAACTTGGAGCCTTTGAATTGTGGTGAATTGTGGATTGTACCCAGGAGGGAACTGGCTTTGTCGAATGATCAAAACTCCCCTTTGCTCATCAGCTGCTGAGAGTGGAGCAGCCAGATGTTTATGTAGCTGATTGTCTTGTAGAGCTGTAGAATTGGTTTGTACAAATAACTGTGCATGCAAAACATGACTGATGTTATTTCAGAGTCTTTTCTAATGTAATCAGAAAATCTGTTCCAGTCAGACAACCTGGGATCCAAAATTGAGAAAAAAATCAAACAAGGATACCTTCTGTTCCTCAAGCCACCTGATACTAAAAATAGTGTAGTTGGATTAAAGGTTGGTCTGTAGGAGGGGAACTAATGGTGATGAATTAACGTGGAGTTAAAGTCCCCTTTGAAAATCTGTGACTTCAGTTAACAACATGCCCAAGACTTTCCACTTTTGAGGTTATCTGTTTCAAGCTTTGCTTCTGGACTGAAATGACATACTTTCTTTAAAAATGAAAATATTTTACTTGTGGTGGTCACCCAAGTAACTTACCAACAGTACAAACATTTTTACAGACTTTCCTCTAAATAATGGTAATGCTTGGAAAGCAGGAAAACAGCCATCTGTCATCGAGCTCAGAATTACCCCTTAGCAAGAGAAATGTTCATTTTGAGTGTTCAGCTCTGACTACCTTTTGACTTCCCAGGTGGAGACCTAGAGAAAAAGCCTTATTTTGTGCTCACGTGGAGCATTTTGTGCTGAATGTTCCTGATTAGGGTGTAGGCAGAGCAGCTTTGCAGTGGGCATTGTTTGGGATCTCAGCAGCTGTAATGAAGCTCTGAGGGAAGTGTGTGGTGGCGAAGCACAAGTCTTGTGGAGCTGTCACGTTGTGCCCTGGCTGCTGGGTAGCTCTGCTGATAAACGCTTTCCACAGTGGTTCCCTCTGAGGATGGTGTTCCATCAGACTGGTTGGTCTTGATCATCCCAGCCATGGACTGGTATTCATTTTAATTGCTTTCTAAATAATCCTTGCTTTCCAAACATAAGAAACTGCATTAAACACTTGGAGATAGAGTTACTTTTCCTAGAAGTATTTGTGGAAAAAGGAAACTTCAAAGATTCCCTCGAAAAGTCTTCTGTGAATTCTTCATTGAAAAATTGGGGTTGACCAACCGAGAATTGTCACTGGAGATTCATATTGAATCTCTGTGTACATTCATCCATCTGCCTCATATTTACAGCTTACCTCTAAATGTTTGGTTTATTTTTTTTTTCTTTTTGTTTCTTTTGGCTAAATTACTGTCCTTGACATCGAGTATGGCTTGGAGATCTTTTGAAGAATTGTATTGCCATTCTATATGCAAATACCTTAGATGAGCAGAGGTGAGAAGCCATCAGCAGGGCTGCAGCATGAAGAATTTAATGAAAAAAATGAATTATAAGATTGATGATCATTGTGCTTAGTGGTCAGAATGCAAGTAATAAGAGCTGCAAATCTGGGCAGAAAGACATGCTATAAAAAGCATTATCTCAAGATTAAGCTGTAGAGGATAATTTTTGCGTGATAATCTACTGGATTTATTTTGACACTTATTTATTTGTGGTGGTGGTTATGAAAGTGGAATTTTTAGCAGTCTCAGTACAATTACAGAGGACTGAATTTGTAAAGCTGCTCAAACATTTTGCATCAGGGTTGAATATTTTCTTTCAGCCAAATATATGCCTTTTCTTTATTAAAAGAAATATTTGTCTTGATACTTTTTTCCCCAGAGGAATGACTAATAGGTATTCACAGGATTCAATACTTTAATATTTTATCAGAGGCCCCAAAATTCTTTTATTGCCTTCTCTTTCAGGGTAAATAATTTAGATTTCAGCTACATCAAGTTTGATAAAAGCCACCTTGTTAACATCTCCTGCAGAAATACAGCTCTGTGTGCTTTGAGGATTGCTGGAATAACTGCATCATTAATGCTTTGAAGTTAAATTGAATGGGCAAAGGAGAAAGACAGTGGGGAAATGCTGGGCCGGCACTTAATATATTTTAATTTTGTTGGTTCTTTCACATCTGTTTAACTAGCTGCCTGACACAGGCAGACAGGGATCTGTAAATGTAGTGGATATTCAGAATATTTCCATGTTGTATTACAGGAATATATTTTAGATCTGCATCAAGAGAAACTCAGGGCTTTAACATCCCAGGTCCCTTTCCTTGAATCTTGATGTTCTATATTACTTCATTTGTTCTAAGTTAAAACACTGCTTGCAATAATTGACAGGGTTTGCATGAACAAACACTAAATAATAATACCCCCGCACCGCACAAAAACTCTGTCATCTACATTCCTATTTCTTTTGCAACTTCGTTTCTCAAAGATGAGCCCAAACTTGAAAACAGGTTTTTTTTAAATGCAAAATTATTTAGGTTGTAATGTGGCTGAGAATGGGTGGTTTGTGGTGATGAGCAATCAGTGGAGGGGGGATGAAAGTTGAGACTGTACTGAGAATAAGGATGTTCCTCTGTTGCTGAGAGGAATTCTTTATTCTGTAGGTCTTTTGTGTATAGAAACTTGTAAGTCATTGCTTTGTTGAACAAAGTTTGGAGGAGGTTGGACAAAAGTGAGAGTATAATTACTAGAAACAAAGGAAGTAGCTTTCACAATGTAAGGAGGTGGAATGATGATCCTTGTACATGCCTGAAGTCTTCCAATTTTGCTGGTCTTGCTGGAAGGGAACATTTGGGTAGTTTTAAACTTTTCTGTTTCCTTTAGTTAAACAATTCATTATTTCCGTCATTCAGTGCACTGTATTTCATTGGCAATGTTGAAGTGTAAGACCAAGACAGTTACTTCTCTAAGAAGTGGTGGTAATTCTTCATGTAGCTGCAGGTAGTAGCACATGTAAAGCAGCAGTAAAGATGAGTGTAGTTCTGTTCCTGTTCAACCTCAGATTGTTTTGCCAGAGATTTCTGTGGAAGCGGGTTTGCTGTTTTTTTTTTTTTCATGGCATATGAGATTCCTAAAGACTGGGATTTGGTTATGAATGAGCACATGTTTCCAGAATGGAATTACTTGGAATGAGTTCGTTTAATGGATTGTGGGTTCCTCCAGAGTGACGCTGCAGTGCCTGTGTGAGGAGTTAGCTCTTTTTAATTGGTCCCATATGTACTGGCAGATAGTGCATTAACCATGCCTTGAGGGGATAAGGGCATCTGGTTGAATCTCATGGTGCGTATTTTATTTCTTTTCTGGAGGGATTTGCTTTTTTTTTCCTTGGTTTTTTTTTTTCCCCCTCGCTTTGTTCTTAGAACTGTAGATATGTATGTATATGTATAACCACTAACGTTTTGATACTTAATACTCAGCTGAGGGATTAGTTAAGCTTCTGCAAAATTATCTGAACTTTGCTGACAAGTAAAGAGGAAGAAACTGAGGTTTTTATAGAGAAGCTGGAGTTTCTGAGTATCTCTGAGTTTGAACGACTAAATTGCAAGAATTCAGAAGCTTAATCCTCATCTTGTCAAGTGCTAAGGAATTGTCCTTTGAGAACCAGAAAAATGGAAGCATCAGAAAAGGTTAATTACTTTTGGAAAAACCTTGAAAACACTATGCAGATTTATTTAACTTGTATATCTGCAGGGTGTGGCTATTGGAGGGCTGTCCTGCCCATGGGTCCTGCTGGCCTTAACGAAGGGGAGCACCATCCTCAGCCATTTTAGTTGGCTCATTCTGAACTGGACAAAGCAGAGTAATTTTGCATCTGGCTGTTTTGGCTCAGCTTAAAAAGTAGGGTAGTTGCAGGAGAAACAGGAATGTCAATGAGTTGGTGTGATTTTTCTTTTGTAATGGTTTCTTGGTGCAAATCCTGTCAATTATCCAACTCTAAAGTTTTTCTGAATTAATGAGACACTTTGTAGAGAGGTATTTTTGATCACTTTCTGTAGAATCCCTCATTTCTGCTGTAGGCTCTCTAGTGTACTACTTTTATTCATGGCTTAAAGAAGTGGAAAGACCTACCGTGTGAAGTTGCCCTGGGGTAGTGGCTGTGTATCTGCACTGCAGTGGGACCCAATTTCCGTGTATATTCTGCATTGTCTGCTCCGAGGTTTGGGTAGCTATAAATCCTGGCAGTTCCCCCATGATGGGTGATTTGCTGTTGGAGGTGGGAGAGGAGTAGCGTTGCAGGAGATGAAATGCCAGTGAGCGTAGTCAGAGCTGGGGAAGTTCCCTGTGATGGGACAGCGGTGCTGGGCACACACAGCTCCCTGCAGATGTGCTGGGGCAGGTGCTGATGGTGCTCATGGCTGGAGGGAAGGCTAAAGGCGCCAGGCTGCTTCCCCACCCCTTGCAAGGGCTGAGGGGGTACACCCTGGTGAAGACTTCCCAAAAAAGCTGATTGGCTAAAGATGCAGGTCCATTCCCTTGGAAGTGTCCGTGGGAAATAGGAGGAGCCCTTAGCAGAGACCCTCAGGAATGCCAGGTTTAAGTCTTGGGGGTGGTTCTGACCTGCAAGAGGCAGTGCTGTGCATTAGCATCAAAGGACTCAGTGATAAAATAGTTTTCGAGGAAGGAATGGGTTCTCCAGCTGTAAATATCTAAATAAATCAGACCAGAAATTAATTTGATTTATATTTAAGCAATACATAACCTTTTTTGTCAAGAATTTGTACACTTTGTTTCTCCACAGTATTAAACAGTGTTACTTGTGGCAAATAATCAGGGCAGATTCCTTGTTTGTAGCAGGTGCCTTTGTTACCCCGTTCCTATCCCTGTCTCAGAAAAGTCTTAGCAAAGCAGGAGAGATGTCACTGAACTACATAACTGCTTACCAAGTTATTGATTTATTGCAAAAAATGAAGGAGAAGAGTGACAGAGTGAAACACTGGTTTTGAAAGGGCTGCACTGGCGAATGCAGTGGCTGTCTGGCAGGTATTGTTGAGATGGGATTGTTGTGCCAAGCACAAAGTAAGGAGAAAAAACTTTTTAAAGCATCCTCTGACACAGAAATTATTGGAAGGCCTCCAAGAGCAAATTGAAAAAGCAACAGCTGCCTTCATGCTGCAGGATTGCATTGTTTTAATATTGGGCCAACTATACCAAATAATACATGTACTGGAAACTCATGTTAGGAGAAAAATATGCTGGAAAGCAGCTTAGGGGTCAGATCAAAATCAAAGTGAATGAAGTTGACATATCTATGCTGCTGCGTGTTCTATTTTGTTCTTTCCTTTCTTGTCAGCTCCTATTTCTTAATTTATTTCTACTTTTCCTTTTTTTTTTTTTTGAAACCATTTGCCTTGTCTTGGACTTGTATTTTGACTGCCATTTGTCCTGAAAAATGCTGAAGCTCATAAATTCTTCTATTTCCACTGAGAAATTCTGGTATCTTTGAAACTGCAGTCTAGTTTAAAATTCCGGAACTAGTTCAGTTGTGACAAAGTTATTAGAATTTGAGAGTTAACAGTAATTTCTAGGGCCAAAATTTTCGTAGTAGTAATTTATGAGAGCAGCTCTGTTGATATATTGGTGAAGATTTTTTACACTTTATTTCTATTGATGCTAAAAAAATGTTCTGTTATAAAATATATATGTCGTGAACACCAGGCATTGGAAACTACAGCTTATTTCAAAATATATTTAACGCTCACTAGTAGGTAAAGGATGGTAACAGCTCAAATCCAAACAGATCAATTTAGATGTTTGTCTTCTTTCCAACATGCCTAATTTCCACTGAAATGTTAGCCTGGGAATTTAAGCAGTGTAATGTAGAGACTGATGAAAGAACATTTTACTGTGGTACTGTGCCTTTTTTTTCCTCCTCCACTCATGTCTTAGGGAGGTCTTATTTTATTTTCATAATTTTGAGTGCTCTGAAATATTGACTCCTTCCTTTGTACCCTGATGTGTGGCTTTAGGTTCTGAACAGTTGTGACTAAACTGGGAACTTGGTCTCTGAATATCCTGTATACTTAGATTTGTTTAGGTTGGGGTTTAGTTTGACTGATGATAGACAGATGTTAGAGGATCAGTCATGAAATTCTCATCTGGCTCTGAAGTTCCCTGCAGTTTGAAGGGTGTTTGTATCTGGGACTGTGTTTTGTTTGGGCAGCAATCCTGCTGATCAGAATCGCATAAGCTTGGCAACAGAATGGGGGCATTCAGCCAGAGCAAACTTGAAGTACACAGGGTCTGAGAACAAAACGTTTCACATGAATTAAATGGTGAGGAAACAGAAATTCTTTAAACTTGTAAGAAAACAAGGCAATGTGAGCACCATCACACAGGCAGCTGTGTGATCACAGCTATTAATAGGGAGTGCCGGTTCTTCTTATGAAATGTTGATAGTTATGTGTTTTTAAGAGATATGTCTTGCCACCACAGGAAAAAGAATATTCCCAAAAACTCGGTGTCAAAGTGAGATGGAATACTTCTTGGTACTTGCCTGCAAAGATCCAGTAGCATCTTTGCTGGAAGGCTTTTTGACACTCAGCTGACTTGGGTTTCCTGTGTACTTTGTCATGCTTTTCTGTTTGCAGACTTGTATCCCCTTTCCTCTCACCTATCTGTTGTTTCTGTATACTACAGGCTGTTCCATCAGAGCTTTATCCTTGACTCCCTTATTACACTCAGTAATGGCAGGAGAAGTCCATGAGGGCCCTTGCCCGGCAGCACTGCTTGTAGTGCTGCCTCTCCTGGCGCTTTCCTTTCCTGTCTCATGCCCAGCTTGCTTTGATGCTGTCTTCTTCTTGCTACCTTGTCATAAAGATTAGAACTTATCCTGTCAAATGCAGATTACTGCTTTCTGTGCCCAAACTCTCTGTGCCTCCCCATCTCTTGCCTATGCTGTCTGCTGGGTAGGGTGGAAGGAGCATGGGGACAGGAGAGGGGAAATGGTGGCAGGCACTGGCTGAGTCTCTTATGTGCAACCATGCATGGTCACTGGACGTATGGAGAAGGGAGCAAAAGTTTGCTCGGTTGGTTGTTTTTTGGTTGGTTTTTGTTTTGTGGAACGTTTCCCAGATGCTTTGTCCGAAGATTCTTGGGGGTGCCGTGCCCTCAGCCCATTGCATCATGCCAAGTTGTGCCGTGGGCTGGTCCAAGCTCCTCTACTTACAAAATGTATCACAGGGTGCCTGCAGGCAAGCCTGTCTTCTGCATGTTGCCACTTCTTTGTGATTAAAAGATGAAAATTCAGACATAACGATACAATTTTTCACATAAATAGCATCTGTTACCTGAAAGAGATTGAATGTATTTGTTTTGATAGACTGGCCAAATATAGGTCTTGTGATGCTAGATGAGATAAGCTTTTAATAACCAGATTTCTGGAGATGGATTGGTTTCAAGAAGGTTGGTTGGGATGGATCTGCTTGAGTATAGCTGTGATATGGTCTTGGGTTTGTGCATGCCAGTCAGTTTTGTGTTACAGAGCAGGCTGCTGATGGGATGATTTCTGACTTTATCATGATAAATTGCTTCCATCCCTTCTGTAGAGGGTTTTATTGCAGTGTTCAGTACAATGTTTATATGAACTGCTACTAAAGGATAAATAAATAAAGCACGATATAGTTTAATGTGGGGGAGGGAAAGCATTTAAAGTGTATTAGCAGTGTTTGTTTAACAAGAAATGGATCAGAGATGACTTATCTGTACTGGACAGATTGGCTTTAAACAAAACAAAGCCTTGAAATGGATCAGTTTTTATATAGATCAGAATTCTTCTGTCCTTTCTAAAAAGCTGGAGGCTTTGGGTTGGGTGGTCCTCAGCTCACAGCTGTGCTCACATAACTCATGGGGTAACCACAGTGCTGAAGGTCTATTGTGTTGTCATCTCCTCTTGTACCTATAGACTGGACATGCTGGTAGTCAAGTTCCACTGGGAACATAAGAGAAGGAACATTTGTACTTTCTAAAATTCTCTTGCAATTCAATTCACTCTGTTGTGTCTTTCTTGTCCTAGGCTGCTTTATCTTGCTGTAGGATGCTGTTGAAAAGTTCTGGGTTTATTCCAGAACTAAATGGGTTTCAGAGGTAGAGAGGTACTTGTGTGGAAATAGTAAATTATAGAGATTATTTTTGAATTTCCCTTCATCTTTTGCTGATGCACTAACATGGATTTCATCTGGGAATTCCTTTGTAGGTGCTGTAAAGGCTGAATTGCCCAGAGGACTGCTTCTTGTTCTGGCAGATCCCTCTTCCAGAGTCTTTGAACTTTTAAAATCGCTCTTTTTCCTAAGTTAACATCCTGTCATTTTTGGTTTTGGATTCAGTGTGCATCTTTGGCAAAATTGGCCAAGTACAGGTCATCTGGAAACGTGATGCCAGTTTATGCAGTCATGTGTTGATAGTAATGCTGATGTTACGAGAGAATGGGGGATAAGGGCCAAGGTGCTGAAGACTTTTCTTTCAATCACCATGTTGCAGTCAACCTTTAAAATGTATATATTTTGCTTAACTCCTGTTGCTGGATTACAGATTACAATGAATTACAGTCCCCTCTTGACATTTATTTTTGTACTCCTATCCAATATATAACCCTTTCTTAGATTTTTGAATTTGGGCCTTTATTTCCATCAGGAAAATTAAAGTATCCACTAGGCTTGGCTGCTGAATACTCAATATTGTGAACAGCAGTGACTGTCTTGTCAAGACCTGAAGATGAAGAGCATTTTTATTACAAATTTCAGTGCATAATTTTCTCCTCCAAGTCATGTTTCCTTGCATGGACTCATAGTTATTTTCTCCAAGATGTTTGGCCTGAGTTCTGGAAGTGACTGTATTTTTGCTGACAAACTAAACCAAAACCCAAATGCTGTTAATTTTTAGTTTTAACTGCAACAGAAATTGTGCCTGAACTAAATATGCAGCACGTAAAATTCGCAAGTTGAATGTTCTGAACTAGACAGTCTAGAGCTAATGTGGGACTGTTGAGCTGATAACAAAATATATATCAAACAACGTAGGAGTTCTTGATTCTTATGTTCAATTAACTGGTAGCTAAGAGTGTTAGTGATGGCAGAGTTTTCGCTGAAATAGGGAGCACTTTGGGAGTCACCAGGGAGGCAAGAGGCAGTACCTCTGTAGTGACAGTCTTAGCCAGTTATGGGTTTGGGCTACCACTTATGCAGCATTTGGTTTTCTTCTGCAGGGGGAAGGAGGCTATTAAATGGGTAAACTAAGCAAAATAAACTGATGGAACTTGAATCCTTGAACAAGCAAAACTATGGTTTTGAATTAAGATAATTGTCCAGTGTTATTGGCAGCATTAGTTAAATTTTGCTCTGAATGATATAATGTTCAGCAACTAGGAAAATACAATGCTAATTACAGGCCTGATGCTTTCTTTGGCATTTAAGGTATTTTCATTTGCTCAAGGTATTTTTAAACTTACTGCCAGTTTCTTACTCTTAAGTTACTCTTTGCATTTCTTTCAAATATAAAGTCATATCAGTAGCACCATCTAAATGGATAAAGACTGAGTGATGTGTAGTTTGGAGCTGTTGGTGTAATCATGCCAGCTAAGAATATCTTCTGATGATGAATTTCAGTGTAAGGGCCACCAAATGAACCTAGTGGTTCTGGCACATGAAATGTGAATTGTATAATGTTCCCTGAAACTTTATTCACTGGATTGCCAAAGTCATGCTTTTCAAGAACTTTGTGAACTTAAAACACTTTAAAGAAATATTTTGCGTTCACAGCAGTGGAGAGTGAATGCCTCTTCTCAAAAAATAGGTTGGCTACTGTTATAGGTCAGCTTTTGCCAACAGTTTCTGCAGGAGATGCCAGTTTGGAGTGAAAACTCAAGAAATCGGTTCAGCGAAGCACTTTATTCTGTTCTTGGCTTAAAGCACATGAATAATCCTATTGAATACCCACGTGTGCTTTACTGTGACTGCTCACATAGTGAAAGTTAGGCATGTGTTTAAATAACGTGCTTCTTTGGGGGCTCCCTGTGTGATGTCTGCTGGCAGAGATTTGATTTTCTTATGGCAGCCATCACATGACCTGTGCAGAGAGCACAGCGTGGTCTGCATTAGCCCTGTGGGCCAAAGCAAAGGCTATTTCTGCATCCACCCCCAGTCCTTTCTGCGCTTCTCTGGCAACTAATCAGCTGTTTGCTGCCAATTGTGCTCTCGTGTTTTTTGGCACCCAACCGCTCCAACTTGCTGCTCATACAAGTATTGAATTGCCTTTGTAAGGCACAGGGTAGGCTTTTCCTTGTTTAAGATTGTATATGCGGTTGTTACAACATGAAAAAAAAATCGATCACTGCCATAGTTTTCTTCATTTTGGTCAAATTGTGCCCTTTCTGTCAGTAGTCCCATTGAAGTTTATAGAGATGTCAGCAGGGGAGAAGAACCATTTTGCAGGTCCAAGCTCACTGCTCAGGAGGGCTAACTGAATTTTTTGCATCTATTGTCTAATGGAAGCACCATTCTTTACTGGAGAAACCCTCTAAGCAGATCATTTATGGAAGTAGAGCTCTTTCAGCACTCAAGGGAGGGAAAAGTTAAATGCTAGGACAGGTTCCTCAACCTGATTATTTCCCAGCCATTATCTCTGTTGATCCAAAATTGTCTCACTTTGAAAATAGTACAACTTAAGGTTAAAAGTACATTTTTTCCATCTCTGCCTTCCTCTCCCATCCCCTGCATCCACAAGACAGCAGCAGAAAGCCCTGGAGGAAGCATTTCCCCAGGCTTGGAAAGGGATTGTTCGCAGGGGAATTTGCTGTGACCTGTGCGTGGGCCTGAGCTCCAGCACCCTTTGCATTCTGCGTATTTTCTCTTCCAGAAATACAAGCTCAGCAGTAGGTTAGCACACCTAGAGCCTATAGATAAAAGCAAGTCAAGCTGTAGTAGACAGTTAGTCAATGGGACCAGCAAGCCCAGCACTGCGGCTGGTAATCAGTGCTGCTCCTTCCAACACAGCATCCCAAACCTTCTGCTTGCTTTGTACTCCTCATGGCTTTCTACCTGCTGTGCAGCCTTTGCTAACAACTCCACTGGAGAGGCCTAGGAACCTCCAAATGAAAGGCTGTTAATTGCAACCTAAAGGTAAAATGAAGTAGGTTTTCTCAGTCAGTTTAGTAATCCTAGCTGTCAGAGAGCTCTGTTATCTTCAGAAACATGTCAGAGAATATTCTTTGACATATAATCATCTTAAATGGAGTGTTTTTTTGCTAGAACTCTGTTTGGGAGAGTGAGTGGGGTAACATGTAATGTGGGCAGATGAAAAATAGTATGAGTAGAGCTCTTGACTGGGATGAAAACTTGAATGCTTGCACAGACACCACAGAGGCCCTAAAGTATTGCTGTTAACAGGCTGTAACTTTGTGTGAAATAGGTAAGCTAGTACTATTTTCACAGACTGTTAGTGTACATGCCTTGAACATACTTCTAAGAGTGTTTGAAGTGCTGTACTTCCAGTAGCATAACAATTATTAGGCCTAAACACCCACGAACTAAGGACTAAACTGTTAAAAAAGTGTATCAACAGCCTTTTAGTTGGCACATGATAAAGTATTCATGATCTGGTAGCAAGTTTATTTTCAAAGGAATATTCATAGCCACAAAAATTCCGCAGAAAACCAGCATAGTATCTAAATGGTTGATTCATCCCCTGTGTATAAATAAAATGTTGAATAGAAACTCTCTTCATCTAAAGTACAGGACTGAACAACAAGGACCTGTGTTGATTTTCTAGCTCCGATAGAGCTTGGATGGTTCTGGGAAATCATTTAGCATCTCTTCCTGCAAGCCAGACCCTGTAATGCTTGTTTGCCTTGCAGAGGTAAAGTGGAGACTGAGAAAAGGGGTGGCTGCACAACAAGTTAAGAATCTCCTATCAAAAGTCAGAACAAATGGTTTAGTTTTGATGAAAGTAATCTGGAGCCATTGCACACATGTCTAATAACTGCTGCTTGATAAGAGTCAACTTACGAAGTTTTGCCAAAGTCATATCTCACTAGACAGTGCTGTGGCATGTTACTACCTTGATTTGGCGCATATCTGCATTTTTTCTCCCTTAGATAAGTAGTAGCATGTGAAAATGTTCAGTTTTTCAAATGAAAGTCAGTTCAAAGAAACATCTAAATGTTAAAAAATTTCTCTTGACTCCCCTGATTCCACAAAATTGATTTGGAAGTCTTTCAAGGACTGACATTACTCTCTCTAAGCAATTGCTGAGAAACTTTAACTTTGATGACTTTACTGTCCACTTGGATAGTTCTTCACCTAAGCCTGGGGAGTCTGTTTAAGAAAGTGACAAGTTTCGAGTGACATCTATTCATTGGTACCAAGAGTGACATTTACATTGGAGACGACAGGAACTATTGCTTACAAAGGAAGAGAATATGAAATTCACATGACAAAGGCAAACCAATGAGGGATTCAGCTCAGTGGGAATGGTAACATCTACAAAGGTCAGTGGGATGAGATTTGAGTACAGAGGAAGGAGAACAAGGATGGATGAATCCACAGTTCTTTTAATGGTCTTTGATCCCCTGTTCTTTCTCCCTGTGGACATTAATGGAGGAACTGGGTCCATGAACAGCTTTATTACATACTTGCAAATGGTCAGAGGTTGAATTTAGACCCTTTGTGGAACAAATGTGAATTGCAATGAATCCTTCACTTTGTGTGTGTATATATTTTTTAATTAAAAATAGTCTCCGCATTGCTGATAGTAATGAATGTTGTCAAGTTATAGAACTTGTTAACTCTCCCCAGGAAAGCTTGCGAGGCATTAAACAGCAAGTGAAACTTGCAGACACATCCAATTATTAACTCTCATTTTTCTGCACTAGAACTGGAGGTAATTTATTTTCTTTTTCTGTTTAGCACTTTCAGACCATGTTAAAGACTAAGTTGAATGTCCTAACGCTTCGTAAAGAGCCTCTCCCGACAGTGATCTTCCATGAACCAGAAGCCATTGAGCTGTGCACCACAACTCCCCTCATGAAGACCCGGACCCACGCTGGATGCAAGGTACTCGGAAGTATAAACTGAGGGAGTGAGACCACTGTGGAGGTGTCCCATGTCATTGTGAGAACTCTAAAGAGCCCTAAGTAGCCAACACGGTTTTGGAAATTCCATTAACTGCTACTATTATTGTAAAGTTTCTGAATAAAAAGTCATTGAGGACTTCTGACCAGAAATTTTGGGCTTCAGGAGGAAAGGGTTTGGGTTACATGTCAGGATGCTAATTGTGGAGGATTTCTAAGAGCCTGTGATAAATTGCTGGTTGTAAACACTGACAATATTTCTGTAAGGGCTAGTGTTGCAGCTTAAAACTCAAGATTAGTCTGGTTGTTTTGTTTGTTTGTTTGTATTTTTAAAGATAAAAAAGGAAAAAGGGGGGCAGGAGACTTACATCTTTATTTGGTTAAGAAACAAGATCAATTTGCCCAGTTACATCAAAGCAGAGCTTCTGCAAAGGCTATTCCTCTTTTTAAAAGTTTAATGGCTTAAGAGCCATGAGTGTATTCTTCTGTGGTAAGAAACCATATAAAAATAGGAAACAAATCTGCTCTGTTTGCATCTTTTCTTGGAGTTGTTTCCCTTGATCACAGAGCTCGCCTGGCCTTGCAGGGCCACAGGCAGCCTTGCAGACTGAGCTGGGTACCAGCCTGGCCTGTGCTGCCAGGTGGGGCTTGGCAACCGATTCCCCTTCACCCAGCCTGGCTGCCAGTTGCAGGGAGTATCCACCTGCCCTTGAGGGTCTTAGTGAAAATGGAGAGAACTGGGCTTCAAACTCCCCTGCTCTGTAAAGTGTTAGCTCCAGGAGAGCAGTTGCTTGATGCTGTGTGTGCTGGATAAGATCCAAGGTGCAATTCAATGTCCGAAACCCCTTCCCTGCTGCAGGACGTACACAAACGTGTGCACACACACTCTTCCCTGCTGGGGGATCTGATGTGAGTGAGGTGGGGTTGGAAGAAATTGCTTTCCCCTACTTCTCTTGGCATACTGTACTTGGGCACCTCCAGGCCTGGCATTTCCTCAGCCAAGTTTCTTCTTGGAAAGTGTCACTTCCCAAGCGTTTGACTCTTTGCCTGTCACAACAGCCAGGAGCAGTACTCTGCTGCTGGGTGTTGAAGGAGAGCTGCCCTGTGCTGATGCAGGGGAAGCGACCCTAATATGCTTTGTATGGTAGCTTGCAGCATCTGCTGTTCCATGGTGATGTTTTTTGTCCTTTAGGCTGACATCGAATGAATTTTTAGGGAATATTAGCTATGATCAAAATGGTTCACAAAGTATCTGGCTTTCACCCCCAGTGAGAGAGGTCAGGCATAATAATGCTTTCTGAAATCAGTTTATCTTTGTGAATGTGTATAGAATTTAAATGAAGCTTTTTATTCAACTTACAGTCCTTCAATTGGAAAAGAATTGCAGAGAGATGTTGAACCCTTTAGTGAAGAGAATCTCATTCTATATTTAGATCTCTTTTATTTATTCATTTATTTTCCTGCAGTATAGCACAGTACTGCTGACTAGGGAACATCTGCTACCACAACACTCCCGTTTTCCTTCTTGCACTGTTTTTCCTTCTCCTCTTCCCCAATAACTAGTTTATCTCCTGTCAGTGCTGGAGTCTTTGCTCTGATGTTTCTGGGGTAGTGGCCAGGCCCTCTTCAGGTGATTCAGCTGTTGTGATTTTCAGTACCTGCCTTGGGAAGATGATTCCATGTGTATGGTGTTCCCGTGTCTAAGAAATCCTCTCCTGTTAATAACGGAAAGGCTTCAATTTTACCCAGTCTCTGTAGTCACAACCTCTTTCTTTCCCCCCTCTTTTTTCCTGACTAAATGTGTTCTTCCTGCCAGCTATTAATAGGTAATTAACTTTCCTGTCCACTTTCCCCTCCAATTATTTTTTTGCTGTCTGATACAACAGTAGCGTTGCCATAAAAAAGCTAGAATTTTATAATATGATTTTTGCTCTGGCAGATCTGATCTATTCCTGTTATTCTGGGTGTAAGGCAGGAGATGCTGTGGTGTTGCTGGTACCACCAGGCCTGTCTGGTTCTGAGACTTGGGCTTGTCAGGCAAGAGCACAGTATCCAGTTTCTACTTGCTTTCATGAGTCACGCTTTTTTGATCCTTAATAATTTTATTCCTCTTGACTGAAATCCCTCCAATTTTTCTGTGTAATCTCATTAATGAGATAGCATCATTCGCCTGACAGAGGCTCCAGACATCTAATTTTATTGCACAGTTTTAACATAAGCCTCAGCTGGCACCTTCTTGTTATGAGAACTTGACACATGCAATTGCTTTGCTGTTTAGAGGTCTGGGCATTGGTTTTCTGATGTAATTGCTCTTTTATTTGTCCTTTCATCACAAGGCAGGCTTCTCTTTTTGCTTTCATTTGCAGTTAGCTGCTGAATCTTGAAGGAAAAAAAGCCTTTTTTTTGCTGAGATCTAATCTCATTTAGTAATTCAATGGGATGGTTTTAAGAATAGCAGGGAAATGTCTAGATTGAAGTAATCTAGGGGAATCCCCACCAAATCTGGAAAGTTAAGCAATTGAACAAATTCAGAGAGCTTTTCTTTCTTGTCCAGTTCCACATCTGATGCAACTTTGGTGCCATCATGGTTTCTCAAATATATTTTTTATTTGTAACAGAAGGGCTAAGACTCATTCCTTCTGGAGCTGCCTGTCAACACCTGATGTGCTTGTTGTCCTTCCCACCCTTCCAGACTCGTGGGTGTGATTTCCCCAAGCAGGAGAAGTGGATAGTGTCAGCCCTGCTTTGCAGCACCGAGCTTTGGGTGCGCACATTTGGGAGTTTGTGGTGCTGGTTGCTCAGCCAGGTGGGCTGACTTGGGGGCCGTAGTTCCCAAAGGGCACCTTCTCGCCCTCCTTTGCCCACCAGCCCTGTTTGCAAATGAGGAGTGACAGCCCTGGGATCAGAGTGGTGCGGCCCCACTCAGTAGGCAGCCTAAACCAGGGCAGGATTTCTGGGTACAATAAAGTACTCATCCTCTGTGCTTCTCCTGGGGTATGGTTTGCTTTATTTGAAGCAGTACAGCAGCTGGGAGGCAGGCCTGTGGCCCGAGGAGCTGCAGCTTCTCGTCCTCCTTCAGCTGAGGATGCCGAGGCAGGGCGCTGGGGTGCAGTGCCCAGAGCGCTGCCATTTCTCTGGGACACACAGCTGGGGACCTGTGTGCATCCTGCCTCTTCCCTGACACGGGTGGGACATTGGTGAATGCTGGATCACCGAGGGCTAAGGCTGGCAGAATGGAAAAACCCAACTGGCTTATTGTATACCTGTAAATGGCAAGTCTCAGCTTAAGCTAAACCACCCATTCCTGAGGAATGACAAAAAAGAGTGAGAATAAATCTTTTGTTAGTAGCTGGACCACACTTTCAGTCCCAGGTTATGATTTGATTTTATTTTAGTAGAGCATGTTTTCCATTTGGGTATGAGTGTGATTTAGTTATGTGTATATAAAAAAGCATCCATTTTTCTTCAGATCCTAAGGAATTCAATTAAATTGTGGCTGTCCTGGTTGTAGGCGCATTCCTTGTCAAATGGGCACTCCTGTGTTTCAGCTGGACACCTCCTTTTCACTTATCCCAGCACTAAGTACCACCAGATGGAAATGCAAAGTCTGGAGTATTTCCAGAAAATAAGTTACTCTCTGCTCAGAAAGAAGAAATGCCTGCTTTCTCCATGCCTTTTAACAGATTTTGTTTAAGTTCTGCATGGTTTATTCTTCCTTAATGTCGTAATCAGCTTATATTGATTCTAATATTTCTTGATTTCTGTCCCTTTGAGCCATGGTGGTGGCACGAAGGGAGATGCCTAAATGACTTCTTCTCTCCTGCTGTAGCTTTTCCAGGCACTGGTGCAGTAATTCAAAAGGACAGAGGTTAAAAATGCTGTCTGCAGTTTTTAAAGTGATGTAGTAAGTTTAAATTTATTTTCCTTTTTATTAGAAAACCCTTCAAAGCGAAGTCAGTGCTGAATAATCAGCACTGAATCAGGCAATCTTATTCCTCCAGTTCCCACCAGTGGACAAGCTTTTCTCAGCAGCCTGAGAGGAGCATAAAGAGTATGCTTGAATGAAATGGGAAAATATATTTTAGTGATATGGTATTTACAGGAATGATGCTCATTTCTTGCCTGTCTTATTGGATTGATTTGGTGAGCTTATTAATTTGAACTTTGTGGAAGGTATGATGTGGAAACTTCTGTGATGGTGTATCCTAATTTAAGATGGATGAAAGTCTTGTTCAACAATTAGTATAAATGGCATTTGTGGGGTAATAGTGGTTTAAAACCAAGTGTTGCACATACTGATAGAGATTTAAAAGTAGACAAGAATTAACATAAATAAATGGAGTTTGGTCTTTCAGAGTAGTTTAATTGCTTCACTCCCAAAGCGAATAGAAAGTTTCTTGTACTACACTGACTGCAGGCTGGTGATGACAGTGGGGCCAAGACCACAGCTGGGCTTTCGTGGCACCAGTGTAGTGTCAGCAGTTGGAAACCAGCCTTGACTGGTGTAACTCGGGGGCACACCTGCTGCTGATACATGTTTGTCAACCTATGAACTGGATTTGGGGTGTTTTCTGGGACAGTTGAGCAGTACCTGAGATGCCCTGACTGTGCCTGCCCTCCAGCAGCAGCTCTGGCCCCTTCAGCAAAACCACAGTCTGTTGCCCTTGTTCTGCTCTTCTGGCTTTGCTGGCTGCTGCCAACAGTTTTCATTCCCCCCCCCGCCACCCCTCTCTTTCTCCCATTTTTCTTCTTTTCTCAAAATTAGCTTTTACCATTAGAGACAACTCCATCACCTTTGGGCCCTACTAATCAATCTCCATGTGCATGTAATTATCTCACGTGCTTTGAGCAACAGGATGTACAGCAGTGCAGCAGAGACTGGAAGTTTGGTCTGCAAGGGCTAAACAGGCAAATGGGGGTACAATTCAGCACCATAAAGTCACCCCTAGGACATTGGAGGAAGCTCATAATAAGCTTATAGGATGAATAGAGAGTAAGATTGATTGAGATTTAATTATCATCTTTAGAATTATTTTCTCATTGGGATACATATCAGTGTTTGGGAAACACATCAATGTTTCTCATTGGGATACATATTAAAAAAATGAAACATTGTCTTAAAATTGCCCTCTGAGGTCTGATTCTAATGCCTTGTGTAAGGGAGTCATTTAGGAGTAATGTCTTCTCAGATATTACTGCCCATTTTTGGTTTTCTGCCTTGTTAATTTTAATTGCAAAGGCCTTGCAGCAGGACTGTCTCTTACCACACTTGCAAAATACCCTGTTTTTACTCTACCCCTACATGCCGCTATAGCAAATTTAGTAGTGCTGCGTTGTCGCTTTTATTGGTCATTGTGTTTTTAAAACTTAAAATGTTGTTACTTTTTTTCCCTGTAGACCAGACTTTCCCAAGCTGTTTTCTCCAGCATTTCTGGCCCATGCAACCTCTTCCACTGGTGTCCCATCCTAATCAGCTCAGCCTGCAGTGGCCAAATCTGTTACCACTTAAGCATTCAGGGGTACAGCATCTGCTGGGCCTGGAGCCCTTCAGCATCTAGAAAATGTTTACATTGATGAGCCATCCTCCCAGTTTCAAACAGCCCATACAGCAAGGTTTTGGTGGTGGCAATTTCAGTTTAATTCCTCTTGCCCTTCATTGGTCCCCAGTGCCTAAGTTTTAGCTCAGGGTTGCTGAAGCATGGGCAAATGGCTTCCCTCTGCTGCCCTGTAATTGTATTATTGTTATGGGTTGATTTTGTGTCTTCATACTGGATCAGACAAAATGCAACAAGAACACTGTCCCTCATGTCAGTACCCAGAGACCAAGGTCCTGTTGACTCAAAATGGCTGAAAATGCATCCATAGTCTCTCTGGGATGGTAAAATCCGGATGACAGAAATGGGTAGTTAAAAATCTCATTTTTTTCTTAAATTTCCACAAATAATTAAAGAAACCTACTCCTGTTGAACATTTATTGCTTTTTTGGCTGCTGAAACCATAGCTGATTGGAAGCTGCACTTATTCTTAAAACCACCTCACTTTATACTTATAAAGCACAATAAAAGTGTTCTCTTTGTATCTATACAATGGTCAAGGATGATTGTTTTGAGTGCAGCTGTAAATATAAGTCCCACTGGCTGCCTGGTCTTCATTATCATTTTGTAGGTCTGTAATATTAAGATGACCATTAACTTTAATAAAGAAACAAATTAAACAAGGGTGAAAAGCTAATTGTACTATCACTCCCCAGCCTGCTGTTTTCCATTATGTTTCATCTGGGTCAGAAGCACAGAGAATTTTTTTCTTCTTGCTTTATTAAATGCCTTCTACTGTTATCCTTAAGCATTACTTATTTTGCATTGTGAACTGAGAGATTGTTTTTCTGCTTCTTTCTTCCCTCATAAAGTGAACCAAAAGGGCACTTCTTGCATGGGGCAAAACTTAGTAGCTTCACTGTATTTGGATAAAGTGCTGGTTGATGAGAGACGTAGAGGCTGCAATGACATGTTTTCCAAAGGTGACAGGCATCAAATAAACTAACAACCCAACTAGTGTGCTATATAAAGATGAAGTATGTTTTTTACTTCTTATTTGTTCAGTGTTATAGCAATAAAAGAAAAAAAAGAGAAAAAGATGAATCCTGAAGTTGTGAAAGAGTAAACTGCTTGCAGAAACCTTGAAACATGACTTTATTGGCTGAATCTTGTTCTGACATTGAAAATGGAGACCTGCATATCATTTCTGTTTCAAAATTTGCCTATATGGCAAGGTCCTGCCTTGTGCCTGTGAAGCTGCTGAGTTTCTCTGTGGGCTCTGCTGGGAGCAAGGTGGGATGAGCTGGGCAGGATGGCAGCAGCCCTCAGGCAGCACTCACTGCAGAGTGTTTGACACTGTCTGCTCTCAGCTTAGGAAAGAGTCTCTCTTACATATGATTTTTTTAATTACATGCATGGAAAACCCATTTATGTCAGTGAGAATTTATACTTTAAATGAGTGCAGAGGATCTAATAGAAACATGAAGGGTTGATGCAAGTGCAGAAGGTTGTTAAAGCACCGTAATGCTTCATTTCCTGATGTCCAGGAGTCTTCGGTGGAGAATATAAATTGGGTAAAGCAATTGAATTAATCTTTAACTGAACCTGCTTTAAATACTATCTTCTGCAGTGTTCAGTTTTGCTGTGTTGGATGTGTTTTGGCATAACTTTATTTGCTTATTGCTAAAATGGCATTGTAAGAATAATGTATACTGAGAGTGGTGGAAGTTATGTCCTTTGTCCTGTCAGATATGTTGGTGGTATTTGTTTTTTCCTTAGCATTTGCACTGGTGACATTTTTCAAGCCATGGTTCAAGTAAAGGGCATCTTGTTATTCAGGAAGTTCTTACATCCCATCTAAAAATGGTCATATATTGCAGTCAGCTTCATATTTCTGCTTTAACTACCTTCATAGAAGAAAGTTTTCTTCATAGAAGAAGTCTCTGTGTGGTAAAGCAACCTTGCTCTAAATATATGAATATTAATTAAAGGAAGTCAGTTTTGCCTACTTCAGTTTCCTTTTGGATTTTCACTGAGAAAAGTGTCTCAATTTTAAAGAGCTCCATGAAAAGAATAAGACCACCACCTTGGGAGGAGAGCACTGGTGACAGGAAGGATTTCTGGGAACTGCTATGCATGTTTGTGGCCAGCAAAGGGCTGGAAATACCCTGGGTGTGGGGCCATCTCTGTGGTGCCCCTTGGGTTTGCTTCCAGAGGGAGGGAGCTCAAGGCTGGGCATGCTGTCAGGAAGATCAGGGCATGAGTTGAGTTTTATAGAGATGTGTGAAAATATGCTGAAAATAGTTGTGTGTGTGTGTGCACACTCCCAGGAGGACTAGAGGACTGTGGTCCCTACTTGTTGGGCTGCATGGGAAGGCTTCCAATTGCTGTGGACCATGCAGACAGACCAGGCACCTGGGAAGAGAGGTCCCCCTGCCACAGTGCTGACAAATTGTGTTGAGGGGTCTCCTCAGTTCCTCAGAGCAAGGCTCAGGGTCCCACGCTTTGTCTGTGGAGAGACCTGTTCCCAGCACTGCTTTGTCTTGCATGAGTAAATAAGAGCAGAAAGGTTGCACCGAGTAAGCCAGACTTTGCTCTGATGTATGTGTGCTTGAGCCCATTTTCTTTGGCAGTAGACTGTAGAAAATAACCCCTAAACAATAAAATCCCCTTGAAAATGCAAAGGCATAGAAAGTCACAATATCCATTGGCATGTTGTGCTCTGCTCTCCCCTTGGTGCATGTATTTTATCACTTGCACAACAATTGTGTACATTATATTTCTTCTTACTGCTGTATTCCTGCCTTTGTAGTGGATGTCTTGGGTCCCAGTGAAGTAAGTGGGTGACAATGCGTGATATGGAGCCTGGGAAAATTTTTTTAACTTAAACAGAAATCCCTTTGGTTGGAATCTAGCACTTTCTTTGGCTTCAGAGCTTTGACATTATTAGTTGCCTTTGATTCAACAAAAGCTTGAATTGGAAGTCATTGGTCCTTGATTTAGCAAATTGTATTTATCAGCAGAAGTCATCTAAATCAAACCTCTTAGTGTAAAACAAGACACTAAGCAGTTTATACTTCATTCAGTTATGGCAGAGATAGCGATTGGCATTCAAAGAGCACTGTATAAAACGCCAACATATAGGAATTAAAAATGCTCTCTGTGACTTTATTTAAGAGCAAGCGCTGTCTGTTCCTGAATTTCCACTCTTGCTTCTAAAAGCTAAGGGAAGCTTGTGAGGTACTAAGGAGACCAGACACTGTGTGCAGGTGAATGCTCAGTCACACTTTACTTAGGGTGATCTGTACTTCTGTAGTATTTCTGAACCAGAAAGATCCCCAAGCCCCTTCTAAAACAGCTTTGTTATCCCCTGCTGCTCTGCTGCCATTCTCTGCCAGCAGCCCTGTTTGCAGAGGTCAGATCCGCTCACCAGAGCTCAGGGGAAAGCCGTGCGGGCACACTGTACTGTGGATAAATACACATGGGGAAGACTGAAAAAGATGATGAGAATTAAAATGCATACTTCTATTAAGTAGTAATGCACTGAATGAAGGTACTAAAAAGCAATATATATTGATGCAATTCCTTTGATGCACAAAGCTCCACAGAATATTTCTATATCTTGAAACACAAATGTCAGTTGTTTTGTCAGTTTTAGAAATACCACTTTTCAGGGTACTCAGAGCTGTTGTTTAATTATAGCTGTCTTTGTAGGAGATAATGTACTAAAATAGTTTTCTCTGAAAGAATATTTAAATTTCAAAACCAATTTAATCTCTCTCCAGCAGGAAATATTTAAATTTTGAAATTCCAAATTTACACAATACTTTAGGAGATAATCTTCAGTTACACATATATACAATATCATATAGCTTATGCCAGTAAGTTTCAGCTTTTGCAGTCTGGCACAAAGCCAGGACACCAGTGTGAAGCACAGTCGCAGTTGCGAGGTCCTAGATAGCTACAGATGTGTCAGGGTATTTGCTTTTTATGCTGTAGAAAATATTGTGCTCATTGCAGTTGTTCAGGCAAAGCCTTCTGGTCATAGCAACTAATTGCTTCCATATAATTAAAGTTCAAATATCTAAGACCTAATAGCTTTAGACATATAAAAATTAAAATGAGATTGAAATTTATTATGTTGGCTACGCTGAGCAGATGCTGCAGTCACTGTCAATTGTTTTGTTCTAGTGCGTCCTTGAGAAATGTTTCTGTCTTTGTGTGGCTGTTGCCGTGTAAGGATGGAGCTGTGGTTTGTGTTGCTGCAGAGCACAGGAAGCTGCTGCTTCTCCATGGCCCTCGGGGCATTAGGGACCCTCCTGTGAGCTGGCTCTCAGGAGGAGGAGGCACCCTTCCTTCAAAGCATATGAAGTTATTCTTTAACAAAATCAAAAAACTTCTGGTTCTGCAGTTGTTGCTCCCTCGTATTGTTGCAATGGGCACCTTCCCACTCACCAGCATGAAATGTGCCAGGAGAGGTGTTGGCAGAACTTTTCAGATGTGCTTTTTCTCAACAAAGGCATGTGTGCTTATTCTCTGAAGGTATTCTGTGCGGCTAGTCCCCTGAAGCCATGGATATTGTTTCTTTGATTTCCATTAGAATACTGCAAAATTTGCATTTGGCACTGGGTACCCACTGCTCACTCTAGTTTGAGCCAACATGAGCCTTCTTGGGAATTTGTAATCTCTGGTTACAGCTGTACTACGCTCAAACCCAGCAGTACTTATTTTCGGCCAGTCCTGTGTGCTGAAAGCTTCCACTGGAGCAAATGACACTGGCAAGCAAGCAGGCTGAAATTGGATTACAGATCCATTCTCCTGCAGATGTGGTACTGGTGGCCAAGCCCGTAGGTGCACAGGCTGCCAGAATGTAGATTAATGCTGCAATCCAAAATGCTTTATGTCATAAGAGAAAGGAAGGTCCTTTGCGCCGCTTCTGTTTCCATTAATTCCCAAAGTAATCCCGTTCTCCTAGTCCTATTGCAATATGTGTGATGCAGTGTGATGTATAAATATATTAGCTCAGAAGAGAAAGAATTTTTTTCATTCCAGGATTTGGATGTCAGTGTTTGAGACTAATAACTTCTTTTATTTATTTTACTAAAAGATTATTTTCTTTCCATGGTTAATACAAAGTTCATAACAATAACCATCACAATGCTTCTGGGCAACTTTAAGGTCTCATGCATGTTATCTACTGCTGATCAATTATCTCTATTGTAAACTATTGTGAATATTTGACGTGAGGCTGGTGGTAATTCAGTAAGCATTCTTCTCTGGGACTCTAAATTATATAGGGATAACAGCTGCAACAGAAGTATGAGGGTGGTTTGTTTGTTTGTTTATTTTTTCTCTAGGAAAGGAAACAGATCGAGTTTAAAATTTTCAATCTGGTTTGGAAATTGAGTAAGTACTTCTAAGTGAAGAACTTCCCTTGTGTGGCTAACTCAAGAATCTCTGGTATTCACCTATAGTCATTTCACGGCAAGATCCTATTAAATGATACATATTGCCACAGAAGTAAAATACTGAATTTCACAGCAATGTAAATTTGGAATTAAGTTTATCATGTTTTATCATTGAATGAAAAACTAATGTTGAATTGGTAGTACCCTGATAACTCTGATGAAACAGAATTCCCTCTTTTTGGAAGCTGATGTTTATTTGCCTGTTAGATACTAGGATTGCTTTCTGAGTACTAGAGCACAGCACACTGAGGAAAAAGAATTACTAAACTAATCAGCTAGGGCATGATGACATGATCTTTTGATTAAAGTGCTCTCAAGATCTAAATGGCATGGCAGTGACCTAACTTTATGATCCCAAACTTGAGATGTAGATAACCTTACATTTAATAGATGTCCATACACAAACATTTAAAGTAGAAGAACACTTAACTTACATGAGCAAATTTTGCAAGATGAACAAGTTGAAAAAGTCTTTGTAAGTGTACTTTATAAAGTTCACTGAAGATTCATTGAACTGTTTGCTGAGAAGGATTTGCCAAGGAGTAGTTATTTGATGGGATATTTTTCACCCTTGGGGACTTGGTTTTTTTCAGTGTTTGTTGTGGGTCCTCCCATCCCACAATTTATTTTTCAAAAGGGGGAAAAGCAAGATTAAAGTCAGAGGCAGATTCAAATGAATATCTCCAAGATTAGAGAAATATCTTCCTAAAGACTGGTACAGTTGGGTAGTAAACTGGGAGAGATGATCAGGAAAATAGAAAACAAAATAATATATGTGTGTTGTGATTATTTTGAGAATATCATTGAAGTTGATTCTGAGTGTTCTCTGGAACAGGATGAACAGAAAACCAAACTGGTTTTAGTTCTTTATGAAAGCTGCTTTTTTGACTGAATTATCTGTAGGCTGGGAGTAATTCCCCTGTGCTGATGTCTGACTCATTCTTACAAATAGTGCAATAATACACTTCAGCTTTGTCAGCTGTTTGTAACCACAGTGGCCAGAATCCCCATGGGAATTATCATTAATGAGATGCAGTTTTTGGGTTGCCTTTGCTATGGTATAAATTGGCATGCTTCCTTTGACTGAACTGCCATGCTAAGTTATATCCATTAAGAATCTGGCATTCTAGTTTGACATGTGGCTTGGAGTTACTATTGATTGAAAGCAGTCTGTTAATAAAATCAAAGTAATTGAATGCAACCTATGGGAACCAGTGCTGTTTGTTATTAGGCAGAAACATTAAAAATATTAAGTAATTCTTGAAATTATTTTTATGAAACAGTGTAATAGTAATTTAAAGAAAAGTGTGTTTTCACCCCAGAGCTTTGCCTCGAGTTGCATTTGCAGGCCTTCATACAAGGCCAAATAAATTGTGTCACTCTGCATTACCAAATGGGAAAAATTATATATATCTAAGAAATATATTGTATATGTAATTTAAGTTTGGAACCCTTTACAGCACTTCCTTATAGTGAGGATGAACTGAATGACTTTAATTATCAGTGACTTACTGATGAACTGCTCTAAGGCTGTTGTTCTGCAAGACTTTCCTTATCTGCGTATTTAGGGTTTTGTTCAATGTTATCAGTTTTATGCAGACAGCGTGTGTCTTCAGAGTGGCACTTGTCCCAGAGCAAGGGACCAGTGTAGGCTGTTGCTGTAGCTGTGCCCTGCAGGGGTTTAACGTGGAGTGCTGGCTGGAGAGGGAGGCACGTCTCTGGAGACAGCCCCATGCTGCGGTGCCTGTGCATCCCAGCGCCTGCCTGCCACCAGTGGTCTTGAGGGCCCTGAATGGCACCCCAGAGCCACTGAGCACTATCTGGCAGGGTGATGCCTCTCATGGAGCTTCTTTGAATGGCTGCAGCCCCCAAGGGACTCTCTGGCCTGACTGCCTGCCCAGCCCTGACTCCCTGGGCACGGCTGCTGCTGCCTCATGCTGCTGTGGTGCTCCACTGAGTGCTCTCGGGCATGTTTACCTAAGGTGCAAATGTGGCCTCTTTAAAAATCGTTTTGCTTGTGGGCCACTAAAATAAAAGATGGACAGGAAGACACATGGTAGGATCTCTGCCTCCTGGTCCTGCTCAGCAGCTGCAGTTGTATCAGCTTTTCAGTTTCTGTGTGTGGTACTGTCCCAAGCAAGTGAGCCCGGGTTAAATAGGTAAATAAATAAATGGGACTTGATCAGGCCACAGATTTGGGATGTCTGTGTACCTCCCTAGGATGCTGACTACACCTGCTGGTCATGGGGCTGCCCCAGGCCCAGCACGGCTGTCACCTCCCAGAGCCATTCCCTGGGCTCGGGTTCAGGGCTGCAATGAGGGTGTCTGCTGTTCCTTGGTGGCTGCTGGCCATTTGGAGCAGAGTAGGGATGGTTTCTGTGCGTCCTCTACCTTCAGGTGACTCCATCCTTTAGGGCCAGGTGGCGCCTGCTGCCATCTGTGTACAGAGGGGAGTGAGGAGGTGTCTGGTTTGTCCAGGGCTTCGAGGGCCCTTCCTGGCTCTGCTCTCTGACTCAGGGTTCTGACCCTGGCCCCAGCAGCGCCCCCCGCCATGGCGGCAGCCTCAAGGTTCCTGTGTGTGCTCCCAGGTGTCTCACCATCTATCCCTGAAATGAGCAGCTGCCTGTGCCTGTGGGCAATGGGATGAACACCTGCAGCTTTTTGGAGCTTTTGTCAAGTTGATAACCTAAGCCAACAGGAATAAGAGAAAGCAAAGGGAAAGCCCAAAGAGAAACAGAAGAAAGCAAAAGCTCTCTGGTGTGGCTTTGCGTGGAAGGTTGGTTATCCCAGCCATCCCATTCCTTAGATCCCCCTTCCTGTCCATTTTAAGGACACTTGCATGTGACAGGCCTGAAATCAGACATTGGTGACTTGTGGCCCTTTGAAATATTCTCAACAAGACTTTACGCAGTGGGAATTAAATTCCTTTTGTCTTGGACAAAAGGGTTGCAATTTGAGTCCTTCACTGTGGCACTAGAGGACTCTCAGGGAATCTAGTGTGCAACCAGAGATGTTTAGGTAATTTATCCCCTGGACTTGGTCTTGGATCACGAGGCATTCTTGCTGTCTCTTTAGATTTGTTAGCGTGCCCTCATTTTGCAGTCGAGTCCTCATCTGCTGCCTGTGGCTCGGCTGCCTGATGGGGGCCTTGCTGGGGACGGTGAAGAGCAGGGAGGCAGGAGCAGGCTTGGGATGGTCAAGAGTTTGATGATTACACTGCCAGGCAAATGGCCAAATGAGGGGCATCTTTCAATTAAATATAATAATATTGCAACACATTTAATAGGATTATTTTTATTCAGGTAGCTCCTCAGCAAGGCAGTGAATTTTATTTTGAAGTGAGATGTAAAGCCTGATTACAGAGATCTTTGCATAATTTTTTCCCCTGTTTGAATTAGATTGCATGTTTGTTCTCCGTTGGCTATTACTTTAGTGTCAGTATAAGTACACGAGGTTATAGAAGTTCAGGATGTTTCTCACATTGTAGCAGTTTTCTGCATACCAACCCCTTTGCCCTTTCGACTACATGAAAAACTATAAATGTGTCAAGCAGGAAGATTTAAATAAGTGCTGTTAAGGTCCCAGACACTCATTCCAGAGCTTCGACTTCTTAAGAGCTGTCTGAGCATTACTTTACGTGCAGCCACACAGTCATGCCGACTAAAATCCTGCTAATTATTTTGGAGACATTTTTGTATGATGTATCTTGAGAAAAGAGTCTTAAGCATCTGTGAGACAGATGAAGTGGAAATTCCTCTGGCGTCTATCAGCAAACATAAGCAGGTGGAGCATTTCCAAGTTTCTGCAGCTGAGGGAGGGGCTCCAGAAAACACGGTTGTTTGCAGCGCAGAGGGGAAATGAAAAATAATTACTTATGTATCTTCATTTAATACTGCCTTGTCAGATAAGGCCAGTTCAGGAACAGCAGCTTTCTGCTTCTTTTCAGTGGCCATTGTAAATTGATTGTCAGGTTTTTCTAGGAAATGAACATGGTGCTGCAGACTCTAAGATGCAAATTGCTGAATCTAGAATTGTGCACTGCAAATAGGGCTCATTTCTCAGTTTGAAAGGTGTTAAAATGTTTACACTTATTGCCTGTGCAAGGTTCATCAAGGTAATTTCTGAAATACATTGCTGTATCAATCTCCTAATGGAGAATTCCTGAAAATCAAATGGTTTGTATGTTTTAAGGCAAACCCCAGGAATTTAGAAATAAAAAAGTATGCCGCTGGTGCCCACTAAAGGAAATGTGTGTGGTAAGAAGCTGTTTTTGTTGCCCAGGATGAAAGGCCAGCTGGCATCAATTAGCACTTTATGCACATGCACTTTTATAGAAATAATTTTTACTGAGCAGATCTCAAAGCCTTTCAGTGCCACTTAGTTAATCCTCCTAACAATCCTGGCCAGAGCTGCCCCATTATACACATGGGCAGACTGGAAATTGGGGAGGTTTAAGTGACTAATCCATAGCTGCAGAGTGAATCAGTTCTGTCCCATCTTATCTGTCTTTGCAAGGCAGCACTACCTTTTCTCATAAGGGAAACCAATAAACAACACACAAGTTACAGCGATGGTTATGTGGTGTGTTTTAGAATATCCTTTATAAAGCACTGCCTTCAGACAGTGTATAATATAGAAATAAAAATTGTTTATTACACGAAGGACAACTACAAAGGATTAAGTCATTTGTACAATAATTGACTTCTCTTCTTCAAGTTCATTGTTTATGTTTTTGTATAACTGCATAGACAAAGAATGACATTTCCCAGTACATGAGAGAAAGCCTTGCTGTCTTTTCAAGAAAGAGAGACTAGACTTTTTAAAAAATAAATGCTTTCTTCTTCTAAGAGCATGACTATGCAAAAATGCAGGCATGCTAAATTCGACCCAGGGTGTGAAATGAGCAAATGTCCTTCACTACTTCTCTGACGTTGGCACCCACTAAAAACAAGCTGCTGCCTGTTTTCCATTGTAGCCTTTAAAGGCCAAGAAAGTGCAAAGGAAACATGCAAATATGTGGCTAACCCAGTAGTTCTGGCGGATTGGACCTTTGGATGAGAGCTCAGTACCTTTCTTCATGACTATTTTGTGTGGATTGTTGGTGCCTGTGACATGTGGGGTGGGGAAGAAGTGTGAGATTCCAGGCTGCAGTTGAGAGGAGGGTGTCACAAATGTCATCCCAAAAGCACTGGGTCTTTTTCTATGAGATTCCAGGGTGATGAGGAGTTTTAATTTTTTTTTTCCCCTACCCTGGGAAGATTGTTAAAAAGGAAGCAGGGAATAAATAGAAAAAAAGCTGCCTAGTTCCGTAGTATCTCTTGCTGCTGTGGAAATTAGACAGTAAAGAGACAAATTATCCTGTAGTCATGCCTGACTGTAGCCTCAAGATATGAAGTGTTTCTTTATTTCCAGCTGACAGAAGGTATAAATGAGGATCATCATTCTGAATGAGCTGGAGATGCCCTGTGGTTTAACCCGCATTTGGTTAAGCTGGTGTGTTGGTTCACATCTCAGGGCTATCTTTTCAATTAATTCATCCAGAGCTCATGAGCTGAATAACGTGAAATGTATTAGGGGGCATGTGCCAGGTGATGGTGAAAGTGCTGCCTGATTATACAGATATTAAAATATATTTTTAATAGAGTGCTGTATATTCATAAGCAAATTCCCTTTTCATTTTAGAGCAGTATAATTCCACAGCAACTGCACTAAACATGCAGAATTGCTCTGATATCCCCCCACTGCAATATAAAGCACAGTTGTGAGTTCCTCTAAGATGAGAGGAGTGTTGCATATAAAGCCAACTACATTTTGTGTAATATAGGAAACATATTGTTTATATTCTACCAAGTGAAATCTGTTTTGGATTTCTTTTGCTGAGGGTCCAGATCATATAAATAATTGTGGCCTTTACTGTATAACACAAAGCAAGCCATGGTCTTTTCATGTCTGGAACAGTTCGACATAATCAAAATGTATATAAGATATTTAAGATGCTTGTTCAGCATATAAAAAAAGCTATGGCTCAGGCTGCTATTCCCAACTGTAAAATTCAGAGATCTTAGTAGAAAATGAAACCCTGCAAAACAGCATGCATTCCTCACAGTTAATATATATTAACTTTATCCAGTGTTTCATTCTCTCCCTTCTAAACATAAAAGAAAGGTAAGTTAGTGTTGGCCACTGCTGTACTGATCCTCTGATAAAGTGTGAATAATGCCTATATCCTTGACTTTTCCCTGGGCCCAGTTACCTTGCACACCCATCAGTAGTTTGGAGAGGAGATGGGTGTGAGGGTGGTTGAAGGATTCACAATGTTAAAAGTGTGTCCCTACAAATTTTCTGTGCCAACCACCTCTTAATGTTTAGATTTCAGATTTTGGATTGAGGACACAGACCCTGGCCATCTCTGAATTATTTTGTAGAGACTGTACAAAAAACCTAAGAGAGTGTGCTTGACTCTACTGGATAGATAGCAGAACATGCTGGCATTGACACTGTGAGTAAATCCTCATGGTTTCCTTTTGGTGACAAATGAAGTTACTTCATTTCACCAAAGTTTTGGTGAATCAGAATGGATTTACCTGGTACCATGTAGGGGTGACAAAAGTGGACACTGTCTAGCCCTCCCACCCCTTTTTTATTTTTTGGTGAGGCAGACAAGAGTATATTTACCCTTGCCTACATTTAAGCACGAAGTTTATTCAGGTTTCATGTTTTTTGTGGGAGTCAGATATAAACGTGAAAGGTTGTATGCACACAAGAACAAGTCCAGTTTAATAGGTGATATTTTTAGCATCCTTCAAGACAACTAAAATAAGAACCTGTCTGAAAGCAAATCAAGAGTGTTCTTGCAGGGATGTGAGCAATATAGGATGCAAGTAGCATTGGCAGGAAATGTTACTTTCAAGTCTCTAAAAGATTGGCTCAAACAAACAATTTTCCAAATTATTTTGTTTTTAAAAAACCCAAAGTGAATTCCAAACCTTATAAGGATTTTTTTTTAAGCCCACAGAATTAATATTATCTTGGGGCTCTTTTGGTCCTCTTTGCAGAGTACTATGAAGAAAATCTTATTGCCTTTATTTCACTGTCATTTAATTTAGATTGAAAGGAGATTGATTGCTCCTCTGTGATATTCTGCACTTGCAGCAGTGGAGAGTATGAAGCAATCAGTTTAGTCCTAATCTTGGTTGTCAATGAATGTTGATTCAATTAAGACAATTTATTTATTTTTTTTCTTGTTTATACAGTCAGTTCCCCTGCTCTCTCGTTGTCTGCAAGCTGCTTTTTTAACTCTAGTTTTAGATATGATTTTTAGTCCTGTTTGAAGTTCATGATGACAATTCCTTTGATATTGGCAGCAGTTGGATTTGGCTGAAGGGTACTATTGCATATTTTGACTCCTGTTTGCCTTTTTCCTTCTTTATCCTTTAAACAGCATACCTTTGTCAAGCAGATTGATGACCTTGGCTTTTTTTTTTTTTTAATATTAAAAGAAATAAACAGAAACAGCTCACTAAAGCTGTTAAAAGAAGAAGCTGCAAAGCAGAGAAAGGCAGTTTGAATATTCACAATGATTAGATACTTCTTGTGGTACTTGTTTATTTTTTATATGTTTGTGTGTGCAGAGAGGCTCACCAGGCACAGTAGTGGTTGTTTACTGGTGGAAACACTCCCTTGCAACCACAGTTGGGGTAACTGCACATACAGGCAGCCAATTGATGTTTGTGTATTGCACGTCCTGAGTAAGCTGTGGAACAGAAGTTATTAAAGTGGCTCTTAGGTGTTCCTTTCCAATGGCTTTTCTCACTCAAAGGAAATGTTTTTGTTCTTTTGCTATGTATTTTTATACTTATTTGCTTCTTGGCACTCAGTTCCCCATAAAATCAACATCTATGTTTAAAAATATTTTTTTCAAGAGGTTGTCATAAAATGCATATGATTGTGATGGTATTAATTTAAAATTACATGTTCCAAAAGATCCCACAGAGGTGAACTCATTTGAGAAACAGTCTATCTCCATACAATGGAGTGTATGTTTACCTCAAGAGTGTTGCTAACTCTGGGGATGTTACCAATGAGAGAGGCAGCAGAAGTGAATCATTCATGTTTGGAGGAGTGGTTTTGTTTTCGTGTAAGCCTGTGGTATGTGTTTGAGATACACGGAGAAGTACAAGCATTTTGGCTAGTCCAGGCTTGCCTCCCCATTACTCGTGTGTGTTGAGGTATTTGTGTCTCATCTGCATTTTGCTTACATGGGTAAAACAAATGGACTTTGATCATCATCTTGTTCTCTATTTGACCTCCAGCAGCAGGTGCCTTGAAGAAGGAGAAACTGAAAAGTAGACAAAAACACATTTGCACCTGGCTGATTGCTTGGTGTCCAACGGGTGTGAGATAAATCCTGATCTCAGCTGGAGATCATCTTATGAATCCTCTTATCCTTCAAGCATGAGATTTGATTACCTCAGGTCTTTCTGTTCATGCTCACATAGCTGTAAATATAACACCTGCTGTGTTACCTAACTTTGTAAAATTACCCATTTTATAACCCTTTGACCAAGGAAGTACACTTGGTTAAAAGAAAGAGCCTCTTTGTCTCAGCCCGTAACGTCAGGCCAGACAAAGTAAAAGTGATTTTTCCTGCTGTGACCTTTGCAAAAGCTCAGAGACTACATCTGCTATGCACTCTTCCTGAGGCAGAGATGTTCTGCTCTGCCTGTGCTGTTCCCCGTATAGTATGATGCATACATGGCAATAAAAATATATTCAAAGTTAAACAGACCAAAATGACTGCAACTTCTGGTGATCTTGTAAATTGTTCAGTCATGCAGTCTGGAGAGTGAGTCTGAATGAGAGATGCACTCAAATCAGTGCTGAGATATTTGAAATACCTCTGAATCCTCCATGATTAGCAGAGCATGTAGAAGGATACTCTTGACCATAGGAAGTACCTCCTTGTTCTTACTGAGGGCTTAGATTATGGGTTACACAATAAACTTTGAATCCTATGCATTTAAAACCTGATTCTCTGTATCTGTCCTTGAATGTAATACCTACAGAAAATGTCATTTAAAATGCAAGGGCAATTACAAAGTCTTGCTTGCAGAAGGGAATATTGTGAATTATTGATAAATAGCTGTAGGTGTATAGGCTATAGACAGCAATCCTTATTGCCAGACCTGACCAGCAGCAGAATTCAATTGTATTGTGCAGTAAATTTATGCAAATTAATTGTCTTTCATACTGATGAAAGCTGTTTTCATTCTGGGCAGGATGACATGACTCTGACGTCTCATCCTGTTTTTTCCTCCCCTTTTCCCTCCACCCTGGTCTCTGGGCGCACACTCTCATTGTTTTTTTCCTTTTTCCCCTCCAGTCCCTCTCTGTATTCCAGACAAGGAACCTGTTTTTAATTTTCATGTGCCATGTCTGTCTCATAAAACACACACGCTGGATCATATGACTGTTGTGCAATATTAGAGAGCTGTTGAAATGAGTATCACATAGAAGGCCTTGTAAAGTCATCTTGAAATAAAATGTACCAAGTTTCAATTTTGAAAGGGGCAATAATTCCATGCAGATGAGAGAAGTAAAGATACACTGACCCTGAATCACAAGTACATTTAAAAACAGTCCTTGTAGCTTTTACTCCAGTCACTGTCACATGGACAAGTGTGTTAGGGGGTGCTGTCTCAGCCCCTCGAAGGGAACATGGTGTGGTGCTGCTTCTGCTGTGCCATGGGCTCTATTCAGCATTATGGTGGCCCCTGTGCTGTGCGTGGAAGAAATTGGCCAATCCAGCACTGACCCGAAGTGTCATCTTTGGATCACAGGCAATTATGAAACAGCTACAAATAAGTTATGTTCGGCCATGTCCCAAGGGTGTGTGTGACTAATGATTTAATAAGATTTTATTTTGCACATGCAGGCATAGCTTTTTTGCCCGGTGTATGAGTTCAGTAATGCAGTTTCAGGAAGTCTGTGGGAATCAGGCAAGGGAAGAAGATCCTTCATGGATGTTGGCTGTAGACTTCAGTGTGTAAGGCTTGTGAATGAGGGATACCACTGTGTAATTAATTCACTTTTGCAGTTACTGCTGCATGTTTTTTGAGTGGGTTGCAGCAGGAATAAGTACAGGAGTTTGAAATAAGTAGCCCAGATGAGAGCATGTTTCTGCTCTCAGTCACTCGTACCATAATACACTTCCTAACGTGAGAGCCCATAGAGCTGTCTTACAGCTAGACGCATCTCTCCTAAGTGGATAGCTCTGGGGATTTTAATGATGGGTGTTGCTGCTAAGTTGCCAGGCTGATCTGGAAAGACCTTGTTTTCTTAGGAGTCCTGAGCTCCACAGCACCTATTGCAGCAGGACACAAACTGTTTCCAGGCTCTTTTCTCTGGAAGGGGTGAATTGGAGCCAAACCCAGACCCTTCTTCTCCACTCTCTTCTCATCCCCTTAGCTGAAGCAGCACAGGATGGAATCAAGATGATGATGAAGGATGAAAGAACAACAAAAACTGTAAAATGTGTAGGATTTATAGAAGCAAGCCCCAATCTTTTCTACGTAAGTATGAACTTGTTGTCCAAGAGTTTTAGATACAACTGAGTGCCCACATGGAGGGAAAGGGCTCTGCAGCTACATGATGCTGACAGGACGTCATCATTTTCAGATGACTGTTTCCTTCAGGATAATTTCATATTCCTGTCCTACAGAATATAAATACTGGCAGAAAGGAGTTCACAGAGAAGTCTGTTAACCTGGAGCACATATACAAAGTCTCTTCTTGTTACTGCTGTTATTACACACATCTGTCTCATTTGAGAAAATGTCCTTTGCTTTTCTCTTGTGCTTTGTTTCTTGATTTGCTGTCGTCTGGGTGTGTTGAATTATAGATGGCTTTCATGAACAGAATAACAAAGGATGGACAGCCAAGGGCACCCATGCTGTCATATTGCTTCATTTTTTTCCTGAGTCAGCTTTCATGGTGTTGGATTGGGCCTGGAGGGGCTGGAAGTGGACAGAGTATGCCCTTCACATCTGACATTCCTCCTGAGTTGGTTGGTTCCTGTTTTCTAACAAACTCTTGCTTGATTAAAATGGCTGCTAGGCTATTCCTTGCACCTCTCCTTTGGAGATTGTCTATTTTGCATTCAGATTGAGAGCAGAGGGGTTAAAAGTGCCCTTTGCTGCTTCTGGACATGGATACCAGAAGCAAGAGAAACATCATGACCTAAATTTGTTTTGAAGGTTATTTATTTGGTGCAGAATTGCAGTCCTCTGGTACCAGGGGTGAGAGCATTTTGCAGTGACACAGCTTAGAGAGCTGGGGCTGCCTGCCCAGTCCATAGCTAAGGGCGGCTGTTGGTATGGGCTTTACAGAGAACTTGATGGTGTTTCTTCCTGGCTTGCACCAGCCAGGAGGGCTGAGCTGTTTGTCTCCATGCCTGTCCCTGCTGAATACTGCATTTGCCAAGGTTGGCACCCAAACAGACTGCGGAGGCAGAAGCAGGAGGTTTTTAAGATCGTATCTCATGGTCCTGAAAATCTCTTTTTAAAAACACTGTATTTTTGGTAGTTCTTGCTGGGCAGTCTTTTAGGGGAGAGATGTGCTCAGTGAAAAATACCGTCTGGGCAGGAAATGCTGGTTAAAATACAGCTTGCTTTATGGAGCTACCTTAGAAAGGGGGAAGGAGTCTTTGTGACTCTCAGTGGATGCAATTGTTTGTCAAGAATAAGAGCTTTCCGTTCTTAACATGCAGCTTTTTTTTTTTTTTTCTCTTTTAAAAAGAAATACTTGTGTACTATGTTCTGAAAAACAAAGCAAACAGAAGGGTCATGACTATCTTCTCCCTCCTCTCCAGGTTCAGGAGAGGAGGAGGGAATGCAGGTTTTCAGCTGATCAGAGCACGGTATGGCAGCTGCAAACACTTTGCTGTCGGGTGGAGAGGTAATTTCAGCACTTCTGTGTGCTGATGTTTTGCAAACTGCCGTTGTTTCAGAGGCACTTTTTCCACATGTGCATACTTGGAAAAAACAAAATATTTTTACTTAGGATTCTTGGACTCCCCTTTGAACCTCTCGTGTTGTACTGAGATTCTTGGACTTCCTCAGGTTTTGTAGAGTTTCTTTGCACTGACTCAGAGGAAGATTTCACATATGTGGTAGCAAATTATAGTCTGACAGGACAGTAGAAACCTGAAGTTGTTCCAGCACAGCAACTGAATTAAAATCTGAAATGGAATTACACTGCTATTTCTAGATCCTTTTCATGATTCTGTTCTAATTTGATTTATCTTGCACTGTGTTATGTTTTAACAATGCCTAGAATAAAACAGATTTGTTTTTATAGGGAGTATTTTAAGAAAAAAATATCACTTTTACTAACTATTTTTACATCTGGGTCTGTGTTACATATGTGGAACTTTCTCCATGCTACACCTGCATATATCCAAGGACAGGAGTGTGGACTAGGCACTGAGCCCGTGGTGAGAGCTGCATGATAGAGCATCTCTGCCTATTCTTGGGCATTTTCTTTCATTTTCTCTTGCTCTGGATTTTTTGCTTTGCAGGATAAGTGGCCATCATATACCCAGAAGAGGTAGTGTTCGCAGGCTGTGTGAATCTGTGGTGATGCAAACCTGCAGAATAGCTTCTTTTAGAGTATCTTATACTGTTTCTATTTCAACGTGCTTGAGCTGCTGGAAGATGCAGGTTACAAACCTGAGCCGTCAGTTCTCTGTGTTCTCTGACATTCAGTTTTCGATCATGGTAACTAACCAATTGCAACCACATTTAGAACTCTCCTTTTTGCATTTCCCCCCCCCCCCTTTTCTTTCCTTTCTTCTTGTTTTATTTCTTCTTATTTTATTTTAAGTAGCAGCTTAAGCATGGCCATGGATCACAGTGTTGCTTCATCCCAAATCACTGGGATGATGCTATTGGGTTATCCAAAAGAACAAACTCTGGTTGGCTTGACTGTAATTTTGCTTTATTTAAGGGGCAGTTCCTAAACAAAATACTGAGAGTAATTACTATCTAATTTTAACATCCTAGTACTCAGAAAGTATTAAAACCCATCCACAGCTCTAAAACTACTGTAACTGGAATGGCAGAGATCTCTTCACTCTTAGTGCAGGCTGAGGTGAGCACTTCTTCCTGGGGTCTTTGCACTGGTGGGGAAGGCAGGCAGGTCCCTTCTTTGGGTCACTCTTTTGCTACGGTGACAAGGAACCCTGCTCAGCCCACTGGCTGCTGCTGCCAGCACTGCTGGAGGGGGCTTGTTGGTCTGAGGAGGTGTCCTGCGGTAAACAGTAAGGGTGCAGCAACTTATATTTTTGTTGTTGTATTTCAAGATGAGGAGGAATATAGTTTCTGATATCAGGGTAGGTGTTGCCACATATGCCACAAATGGTTTGCTGGCTCACTGGGTTAGAAAGGAGGCAGGCTATTGTGGGCTTGATATTTCTGAGCCTGAGAGAATTTTTGCTTGCTAACCCTTGTTAACAGCTTTCCCTTGGGAAGGGAGCTAGCAATGGTTAGCTAAAATTCTCTCAGGCTAAGAAATATCGAGCCCACAGGCTATCTTTCAAAAGATTTAGAAAAAAGAAAAGTAGGCATATTTAACAGATGAGCTTAATTCTGGAAGAAGTCTTTAAGTAATTAAAGAAAATATTTACTTACTTTTATTTCTAGAAAATGACTTCCTCTTTTGATAACTCAGGGAACTCTTTCTAATTCTCATGATTGAGAAAATTCATTATAATGCCTGATTTTTAAGATTTTTTGAAGAGAAGTTTATTTGTATATATGTCTGTATATAACATAAGCATTTAAAACCTGTTTCAATGGCATGAAATAATCTTTTAGTTGGTGATTCTTCCATACAATAGTCTCCTGCTGAAGACAATAGAAATTCTGTGCACAGACCCACTGGGGGCCTGGGTTGCAGCGGCCTCAAGGAAAAATCCTAAATTCTTTCAAGAGTACGTGTTTTGACTATAATGTTTCAATGTTGTCTTTGTAATTTAGCCATTCTTACAGGAAGTTAACAATGGGTTTTCTGCTTGGATCTCTATAATGATTTCTGCAAAGCTCAGTGAATTTGCTTTCCTATGTGGTTGTGTCCCATGTGAGGTTTTTAATTTTGCCCCAAGCTCAGCCTAAATTACTTCATTTAAATGCATTTCACATCAAAGTCATAGCAAACACAAATGTTTTCCTTGGTTTTTAATGACATTACAAACTGGCAAAACATTATTTAACCCTGGACCAGGGTTCCCCCACCTAAGAATCTTATGGGATCCCCCCATAAGAGGAGACGCTACGAGTTACCTGAATTTGTAGAACCTGATGGATAAAATAATATTGTTTATGGAGATGAAAATGAAAAAAGATGGCGATTTGGGAGAAGAAATTCATCTGGGGAAAGCATTAAGGCCTTCTTGAGGCACCTCCTGATTTTCTAATCCCTTCTACTGACAGAGGTCCTTTTGATGCACAGTAAATGATGCTTATCAATTGAAATGGAAATCCATTATTTACCTTAGGGGCTGGCAGTTATCAAATAGGCATCCATGATGAAAGACCTGCACTTCAAGGAGCTCATCTCCAGCAGCTTAGCTTGGAAGCATTGATGGTTTTTTTCTCTGGAGCTAGAGAGCACCATGGGTGTTCCTGAGGGCACCCTGTCTCTGCTGTATTAACTGCAGTCCAATGTGTCCCTAATTTTCTGCCTTTGCCAACGTGGAATCAATTGCTCTTTCTGTCAGTGCAAATCCAGTGCTGTTTGAAGGGCGTTTGGAAGATTTGTGAGGCATTCTGATAATGGCAAGGATAAATTGCTTTCCTGCGCAGCTGAGGAATCCTTTAATTATGCTGTTGGAGGCTTTGCATGGGTAGAGCTTCAGTTGGCTGCTTTGGACAGACAGCATCAGCTGGTGCTTGGAGGGAGGGATGCTCTTTCTTCTCTGTCCATATCTAGGCAGTCACTGCTCTGGATAGGGAGTCACAGCAGGCGGTAGGGAAGTTGGTGCCTACAATCAAACCAAGCTGGATTTTAAAATGTAGGGTAGTAGACTGTAGGAAAACTCTTGATCCTGGCCAGTTTCTGTGCTGCCTTCCTAGGGAGTAGGTTGTGAATGAGGCATCAGGAATGCAGAGCATGTGGTCTGCGATCCTTGCATGCTGACTCTTCCCAGCAAGAAGAAGGGAGAAGCCTGGGGCTCACCTCTGCAATGCATTTCCTGTGGCAGCTCATCGAGCCTCAGTATGAACTGCCGCAGCCACAGCGTGTGGCAGAATGCATTCCTATTTCCCTGCAATTCTTTCTAAAGGCATTATCTACTGAGCACAGTTAGTTTCTCTCAGTAGTAGCCAGAGGTTTTTGTGTGTGACTTCTGCAGTCTCCTGAGGATAGAAAACAGGGAAAATATTTTCTGCTTTCTGCAGTTTCTTTCATTGTGCAGTTGCTGGTAGGTAGCTCTCTTTCCAGTTTTCCTGCCAGTTGCTATCTGTGTAATGCCCCTGTGCCCTGTGGCACAAGTGATAGAAGATCAAGGATGTGTCCCCACTGTGCCCACCAGTGAGTGCCTTGCAGGCAGGGCAGGTGGACGCTGTGCTGCTGCAGAGCATGTGTGGGAGGACAGCAGGGCCGGGGGCATGAGGGGAGGATGTTGCCTGGTCATAGCTGTGTTCGTGACCGGGTGTCAAAAGCTGTGCAGAGCTGGTGCAAGCTCATTTTAAAAAGACTCTATTTTTGCTTAACTGCAGCATATGTTTTACTAAGTCATAGCAATGTTATGGTCTAAATTAAGTCATCTGCCCACTTGGAAAATACTCTAGTATTGGTTTTACAATATCCTCAGTTTTCTTAGCTATGATTCTCCAGGGAAATCCCTGAGGAATCTCTTCAAGCCTAGTTGTGAAATCATGTGGGGTTTATTGATTTTCACAGGATAGATCTCTGATTTCCCATTATGTGTGCTATAAAACATCTTCACTTACTTGTGCTGTCAGGTCATTGGCCAGCAATGAGATAATATGCACTTGTGGAAACTGATTTATTACTTAAAATTTTGAGAGCAGGAGATGACTGTTTTTGTTGCTATGATATAAAACAGCTCATATCAAAATGTTTAGGACTGCTGTGCATTCTTTAGGGAATAAGATCTGGGCTTAGTGACTTTGTTCAGTAATTGTAGTATGGTTCATATTTAGCCAAGGTGAATCAAATCACCTGAAATGATGAAACAGGGATAGCACCATTTGTGACAGTTACAGCTTTAGTTTAGCAGGTTATTGTGCATGAAATTAGTTAGTAATTAATGGGTCTGTATGCAATGATATGCTACAATAACATCTGGTTTATGTTTTTCTGCTTAGTTTTCTTGGCTTGATCCCAAAAGAAGATGCACCTTCTCTAAGACAATCAGATGTATTTTCTAGCTGCCAAGTCACAGAGCAAATTTCAGACCTTAAATTTCTGGCTGTGAATCAAAAGTAACTCAGCTGATTTCAAAGAAGCTATTTCATGTATGTCTGCATATATATCTGATGGAGAGATTCATCCTATCATCCCATGTAAAGAGGTCTGTCCATCTCCCCATATATTGTACCATATGAACTAATCCTGGCAATGGAAGCTTTATCTGTTTCATTGCAGATTTAGGAAATGATGAGTCCTGTGATTTTTTTACAGTTATCTTTCTCGCTGACTTTCCCTCAGGCATTCAAGTATTATCTTAGTAGAGGAGGCTTCAGCAGCAGACATTAGGAATGAGGAAAGAGTTGCATGATATGAGTCATTAAATAGCAATAAAGAAAAAAGTGATAAACTAGAGCTGTCTCAGAACAGGAACCACCTATTTTGAATTTTCAGGGTTTTTGGTTGCTTATGCTAAATATCTGCTTCTCTATCTAAATGAAAAGCTGAAAAATGGGCTGGTGAATGGACATAGCACAATTTTGCAATTAGTGAAAACTTTGGTCATGTCACGAAGTGACTTAAATGTCCCTATCTTATTCCTTCCATATTTTCATTTTATTTGTCTTAGGTTTCTTTCTTACCAAGATATGAATTGCATTTAGGAGGGGCATAAGGGCTGTATTAGCAGCTTCTTTTAACTGCCATTCTTTAGCTCCTAGAGAAAAAAAAAGAAAACCCCACTTAATAGCTGTTTGTTGCAGTGAATTATTTCTGCTGCTTCCAGAAGGTTGCATCATGGAGGGCAGAGCTGCATCCAATCTCTGGTGGGGGCTGCTCAGAAACATTTGCGATGATGGCTGAGCTGTGTCCTGGAAGGGAAGAATATAGGTGATTTATTTGCAAATGAACTTGAGGGGCAGATTAGGCAGCAGTTTGACCATGGTATCCTGTTTTGCCAAGCTGAGCTGCTGCTGCTGTGACAGATGTGGCATAGCCATGTGCTGTGGGCATGTGCCATGCATGTGGCAGCTCTCTGAGCTGCCTCGGCAGAGAACAGTCCTTACTGTACAGCAGCCCTCAGAATGTAAATATTTAAAAGGTTCTGTTGGAGAGTAAAGCCCTTTCAAGAGCCTGCTGTTTATAATCATTCACAAAAGTCAATGTTTCCTATTATACAGAGTGTGGTGTAGGTTCCTGTGCTTAAGCACTTCACTGAAGTAGTATGAGAAGTGTAAGGAGCTGGTGAGCTCAGCTTGGTGCTCCTGGCTGGGCTCTTGACCAGTTCAGCACAGCTTTTTGTTCCCATGGCCCAGAGCTCCGTGGGATTGTCCCAGCCCACCATTGGCCTCCTCCAGTTTGAAAAGGTTGGGTGTCAGCCTCCCTGGAATTGTGGCACGTATCTCAGGTGTGTAATTCATATCTCAGGTGTGTAGCTCACACAGCAAATCCTATCCCTTCTTGCTTTCAGGAAATCATATCCCTTTTTTGTCATTTTCAAGTGCTGAATAACACAGAATGCATCTGCCTGCAGATATTCACTGGTTGGATCACGTTTTTTATTAGAACACAGGGGTTTAAAGGTATTTGGAATATACTGGTTTTGATAACTTTGAGGGCAAAACCAGACGATGGATTTGTGGATGATTTGACAGAAATGTTGGCATCCTTTAGGACCTTGCTAGCACTTCCTCTGTGTTAGGATGTTGTGGTTTCAGCACACTGTCACTGTTTGTTTGTCACCTTCTGGTTTAAGAAAATAATGCTACAAAGAACCTTCTGCATGCCAGAGCTGCTTCTGATGGCACCTCTTACGATGAAATCATAGGGAACAGTGAGATCACAGATTTCATACAAAAATCATGTAGGGTTTTTTGTTTTTTGTCATCACTTCATGTTGTTCCTTTTCTTTTTTCCTCTTTTGAAAGAAAGAAGTTTTTGGTACCACAGTACAGGCACAGTTGCGGTGAGCTTACAGTGTATCCCTGTGAATAGTCCCAGCATCCCAGGCTCTGCTGAAGTGAGCAGTGCAAACACACCTTCCAGCGGGCCCTGAGCCTCTGAGGTTTGCCCACATGGGTACAAAGTCTCCCATGCAGCAACTTTTGGCTTTACAGGCAGTTTCTTGTTCCCATCGACTGATGCCCATGTATAAGTCATGCCCCAGCAGGAGCCTTGCCCAGTGGTGTGGATTGATGCAGGATGAGTTAATGTCTTGTTGAATTAAGAATGCATTGTCTTTTCCTGCCTTGTGTTATATTTGACAGTTGTTTCCGGTCTGATATCAAGTTATAAGCACATAGTATTTTTCCTCTCTTTAAACCAGTGTGGATGGATTATTGAAGAACACTGACTACTAATTTGATCTAATTGGGGTTTATTCAGATAGCAATGTGAAAGTTCTTAAATGCACTATGAACCATTTACCCTTGAGAGACAACAAGAGGCAAAAAAAATGTTCTGGGAAGGTGTCTAGCAATTTGGAAAGCTTACAGTGAAATTATTATTAATAAAGGATGTTTGATATTTTTTGATAAAATGAAATCTCATTTCTATAGTTAGGATTCTTTATGCAAGATAATCACTTCTGCTCTCCATTCCTATATCCTGTACTATCCAACAGGAAAAATAACAGTGCAACTAACTCAGCTGATTGTGAGGAACATCTTAAAATTAGGAGTGATTTTTTTCTTATTCTCTGAGGGATGAAAGATGTTAGTCATGCATAAACTAATTTTCTTCATATATTTTTTAACCTCCTGCTGCCTGTGTGGTGTGTATGCTGAATGTGAGTGCTGTTGCAGTTGTAATAAAAACTAGTAGGAACACAAAAATCCCTGTTGCATCTCAGTCTAGGAGGCAGGTGAGTAAGAGGAAGTGGAGATTTTCTGATGGTACAGGAAGTGCTTTGCCCTTGAAACTGGCCAGGTCAGAGTGATGCAAATTCAGCACTGGTCTGGAGGTCTGAGATATTGCAAATAAATAAATAGTAATTTATTATCCTGTGATGGTACTGTACGAGCGGTACAGATGCTCCCACCTTTATTAAGTTCTCTTTGCCTGCCCCACCCTATTTTCTGATTCCTTCTTTATTTAGAATAGGCATATTTGTTTATGTAAAGAAACTTGATTGTTTAGGCTTACAAATTAAATATAAACTTCACAGTACTAAGGATTCAAAGTTATCCACTGGTAAGGATGGGCTGCAGGTCCCTCTCTGTCTGTTGTGCACAGGGGAGATGTCTGTTACAGCTGGATTTTTTCCAAAGTGAGAGGTGAGAGATTCAGCTTGTTGAGCTGGAGTTTCTCTGCCTCACTGGGGATGTGTTGACTGTCACCAGGGTTTCCCAATCCCAGTTTATATGAGAAATAAAAATGTTCTTCGCTGTGTTAGGCTGTCACGTAAGTAAAGGCAGAATGACTGTTTCCAAATCCAGTATATCTCAAACTTAGACTCTACCACGTGGCTTAACTGGTGTGAGGGAGGTGTTTGCTACAAGAAGAGTGTTTGTATTTGGCCACCGAGTGGCACTCCAGACGCAGCAATCTGAGAGGGGAAGGGTTTATTTCTGTCATCAGGGTTCAGGGCTCTAAAATACAATTATTAGCAAGTATGTAGACACCATTGAATCAAATTGGATTGCTGAAGGTTAAATTACTATCTTCAGAAATGTTGTTATAATATCTATCTTGACATTTCCTTATCCCAGTACAATATAAGTATCAAATTTGATTGGCTGTCAAGCAGCAAGAAAAATAAACCAAAATATTTCCATCACTTTTACTCTGGAAAAAAAGTAGGGGCAATCATTAAAAATAGTGGGTTGCCATAGGCAGATTAAAGTTTAAAAATATACGTTGGAAGTGGTATTTGATTGGATAGCTAGAATATTTTTGTCCCCAGAAGGTGCCATTATGAAGAGCATTGGTGTTGAAGGCAGGTGTTCAAGCTGCTGCATCCATTGCTGGTTACAACCTAGTTTGGCTTGGGAAGTGGTAGCTTTTTCATCTGGTTTTAGTGATGCTTCCAAGATTAATTTCAAGACTGAGATTTTGCTGTGTTTAAAGGACCAAAAGCTCCCAGTAGTTTGACTGATTTGTTTTTTAATCATGCAGAATTCAAATAAAACATCATGTTGACCTTCTTGAAAGAACCATTTGTGGACAACTGTCTGTACCCATATTTCTACATTAAGACACCATAGGTCAAGCAAACCTTTGGTGTGAATCAAATTTGAGTCACCCTAAATTTGAATATGGTGCTTTGTACTGGAATTTAAGCAGTGCAATATTTAAAACATTATTCGGAGTCATAACAAGTCATCCATCATACTCTGTGGATCTAGAACTGTTTATAGCAACTTTTATTACTGTGAACAGTTGCTAGTTCATGCTATAATTGCTATTCAAATTACGTGACATCAACCTAATTCTCTCTTGTGAGATTAATGGGTAGTTCCAGCCTACTATTTTGCATATGTGACTGTGAAGGCAGCTGTTGGAACTTCAGAAATATTTCTGAATAAATGCACTTGATAGAGCTCTAGTTCCTAGTGAAGATATCTCTGCAGCTAAGGAAGAATTACAATTCCCTCTGGAGCTGTGTGTATCACAGAGCAGTAAAGTTTAATGACTGTGTTTGAAGAAGTGGGAGAAGTTGGTCCCATGCACTGCTGATTGTTTCCTTGTTTGACACGGTGTTCAGTAATGATCACAATAGCCCCAGGAAGGATAAATGACTGTGGCTTCAGTGACATTGTGTGGCTCCAGATTGGCATTGGGGACAGACATCATCCAGCTTTCTATAAACAGTCTTTTAAATGTCAGCTTCCTGTGATGGGAGGCCACATCAGACCAGGACTGAAATTTCAGTTTCAGCTTTCTTATATTAGATTTTTTTTTTTTTGCCTGCAAATATCGGTTGTGTTTTCTGTTGACTTGATATTTTCAGGAATTTTGATTCTTTTTAAGTTATGTAAGTTGACCTTGCACATGACTGTGTCCATATATGGATACCCATGGGGTGCCATTAAATACTCCAGGGATTACTGTGCAAAGACTTCAAGAATAAAATCTTCATATGCTTTCTGGTTTGTTTTTTTGAACTCAAGTTTCAAAGAAGGCTGTTACTTTCTAGGCTGTTACTTAATAGAGATAAAATTAAACATCAGCTGAAGTTATAACATTTTATAAGGGATTTGTTCTCCATTATAAACCTCATCCCTAATGGCTAATAATTACAATAATTTTGTAACTGTGATGTTCCTTTTTCTTGGTAGTGGAACTATAAGACAGGTTTAACAGGACTGCATCACAAATAGTCTGTCCTCTAAAGGTTTAAGATGAGAAACTGTTCTCCATTTTTATCTTAACAAATGAAGAAAACACTAGATTTTCCTTCCAAGTAGCAATGGACTGTCAGAGAAAATGTATGACTAATTTCTCTTGAGTTCCTGTTCTAGAACTTGATTTCTAGTGATGATTTAGGGGTTGAAAGATGCATTCAGGAAGTTAAGCCAAACATTTTAGAACCTTCAAGACTCTATCCATATAACTTGGTGTATTCCTTCACTATATTTTGAGTATTCAATTCTAGCGTCTGACGGTCACACAAAGGAACACACATTCACATTTTAGCATTTAGCATAGGTTGGTTATAAAATACTGAGCTATTGCAAACTTTGATCACTCTGGATCTGCTTAAGAACCAAGCAGACGAAAGGTCTGATTCTCTGCCCCGGACCTGGAAGAGGTGGTCAGACCCCAGAATCACCTCTGAAGGAGCAGGTGCTGCTCCCTGCCATGTCCTGGTGGCTGAGGAGCTCAGCCAGCTGGTGCTGAAAGATGGGACAGCTGTGTGTGAACCCCATCTCTTTCTGGTGGGGTGAGCACCACCACAGGGGGGCTGTGGGGACACTCTGACCCCAGTCTGGTTCGGGTGAGGCTGGCAGTGAGGGCAGGGGGGAGTGGGTGGGTGGACTTGGGCTGCCTGCTGCTCTCTCTTCCTGGGGTAGTGCTTACTGACCCGTGCCACCCTCCCTGGCAGGCCAGCCCGAGGTGGTTGCAGCGTTCTCTGGGATGTGACTGGGAACTGGGAAGGTCGCATTCCCACCACAGCAGTGCCAGTGCTTTGGTGATGGTAGGCACTTTCTCTGACTCCTTGGGATTTCCAGATATTGTGGTTTGCTGTCTTAGTATACAATGTCTTTTTCCCTTTTTGTGCCTCTGTCAGCCTAGAGAGATCACATGCCTTGCACAATAACTACTCTGAACTTAACTCACTAATCTAGCTTGCCCAATCAAGTGTGTCATGTCTTTGTGACCATGAGCTTTCCTTTCCAGTGGGCTTGATCATGCTGGAAGACATCGAGCCAGCAGAATAAATTTTGATCTCGTTCAATTTTGGTGCAATTACACCTATTACAATGGTACCTGAGCCACATTAGGGACAAGCAGAGTATTCATCTTGGCTTCTGGTTCTTACTCACTGTGGCACCATAGCTTTGCTTTCTTCTCTTTTGGGAGATGCTGTAGTAGTACCCCCACGTTTCCCTACATGACCTCGATGTATATTGTGCTGTGCATAAACCTGGTGTATCAGGTGTCTAGTTCTATGTGCTACACACAGATCTCCTCACTGAAAACACAGTTTAAAAAGCCTTTTTAAGTTTTTTATCAGGTCTCTGTGAGCTTTCCAGATTTCCATTTCAAGTCAGGGACTTTGATGGGAGTGACTATGGATTGTGCTGCTGAAGATGGAGGTGAGGAAGTAAACATCTAAAAGGCTTAATTGTTTAAAACCAGGCATTGCTTCAAATGACAGGCATCAGTGCCCAGGAGACTGTGCTGGCCACTGTATTTCTGTTTCCTGTGCTCTGTGCCAGAGGTTAAAACTGTGTTTATTTCTTTCACATCACAAATGCTGGTGACCAAATGCAGGATGGGTCAAACTTGAAACAACCTTCCTGTTAGGCTATGAATAACTTGGGGCAGGATGAAATCCTTCAGATACATATCCATATAATTAGTTGGTATTTGAGTCATGAACCAGAACCCAGGCTTTGCAGTTGCTTCAAGTCATTTTACTGGCTGGCTTATCTTGGTTATGATAGATCTAACAAGACCATATCACAGGACTCGAAGTTTTTGGAAGGGTATTACTCCTGTTGTTGCTGGGAAAAGTTTTTGTTTCCCTCCGTCATTTGCTGTCAGGAATGTGTTTTACCTCATGAGAGTTACCAGGGCCCCCAGCTCTGCCATGGGTTTTCTTCTTACCACCTTTTATGCTGTCTCTTGTTCAAGGGTGTCAGAATTCTGTTCTTTAAGCTGTTGTTGTTTTTCATCAAGTCACTCAGAGGGAGCAGGGAAGACCAGTGCTGTGCTCTGCTGCCAAGGCACCCTGTAAATTCACATGGGCTGACACTGGGAGCACTGGGAGCCCCAAGGTCAGTTCTGCTCTGTGATCTTGCTGAATTCCTGTTCTCTGTTGCTTTGCTACTCAAGAGCTGGACACCAGTCTTTTTTAGTTAAAAAATCCCCACCACTAACCCCACTATTTCCTTAGTGACTTCAAGCTGTTCATCTGTTGGAAAAGAGCTATAGCTCCTTTCAACCATGAATTCACCGTAATTTCAGAATTCAAGGTGTTAATGTTTTGGCAGTGCTGTGCATGTGATAATGTCCTTCAGGGGTGATTAGCGCTTTGTTCATCTGAGAATCATCTGCTGAGAAGTGCATATGTAAGTGGAAGAAACTGTGATTCCAAGAGTTTGCATTCCTTACCAGGTTAGGTAGTGATAAAGGAGAATGACTGGTGTACCTAAATCAAGGTCTTTGAGTGTAATGAAAGCTGCTCCATGTGTTTTTAGCCATTTATATAGAAGGATTTGTATTAGTCTTTTGTTGAGTCTTTCAGAATTTTTCCAGGCCGTAGTTGATTGTGCCATTTGGCAAAGTCTAGAGCTTTATCTTCTTTTCCACACTTGCTGAACACTCTTGGATAAAAATTTCTCTTCTGTTGTTTTACAGTATGTGCTTACTTAATTTTCCTTTCAGAAAAAAGTAGGTGCCTGAAGGTGGCAGCTTAGTTGCTGGAATTGGAGAAAAATGCAAGCAAGATGAAGCCTGCTCTTGCTATTGCATCCTTGATTTAATTAGATTTTGGTTATACCTGACAAAGTGTTGTGTAAGAGTTTTATGTGTTAGCTGGAAAGTGTAAAGGACATTATGTCTCCTTTGCCTAAAGCATAAAAGGAAAAGAAAGTTTTCCTTTTAACAAGAAACTCCAGAGCAGTTTGGACTCTGCATCAAAGAACAATGTTTGGTTTCATGATGTTTTCCAGACAGTTCTTAATACAAGTCCAAACCCAATCAATACATAGTAGCAAAAGTGATTTTTGCCTTCTCTTAAGTTTGCTCTAGCTAAACCTAGCTGTGCTGGTCATGTATTTTTCCAAAGGGCAACAGCCTGATACAATGGAGAGTAGATTTTGCTTTGGCCTGTGGTCCAGTGCCGTCATCCTCTTGGACCACCTCCAAGAGAGCACAGGTGGCAGTTCTGCTGGGATCTCACAGCTTCTCTGTTTTTATTAGCCTTTCTGGCTGGTATCCTCTACTGTATGACCCACCCTTGAGATGCACTTTTTGGACCACTCCGTGGAATTTCTTCTGTTCACCTTCTAAAATTTCATTCCAGTATCTTAAATTAAAAATGTCTGGGTAAACGTTACAGTGCTCATTCTAGTCATTGGTTCATGATCACGTGAACTACATTTGACTGACTGTAAGGAGCACAGGAGTATCTTTGTGGATTATCCAGGGACTTCCCTCCACTTCCCTGGGATGGGTGTGCTCTGGTTTGCAGTCCGCCCTCGAAACAGCTGCATATCCCTCAAGAGCTTTCTCTGGGCCATGTTGTGGCTCTTTCTCTGCTCCACACATTTCCAGTCTTCCCTAGATAAAGTTTCCATTTGCTGCAGTTTCCACGGGTTCCACACTCAGACTGGGCAGTGTCCCAGCATGTCCTGCTACACCTACTTCCATCATCTGGCCGGTGCAGGCAGTGCTGGGGAGATGAAAGGGGGCACTTGTCCATTGCCAGGATTGCACTTTTCTGGGAGCAAAGGACGGAAGCAGAGCAAACGGCAGGCAGGAAAGAAAGCAGACGCAAGAAGGTAGTGGAGTTACCTTGCATCATATGTGCCTGTCCTCTGTGTTTGTTTATTCTTGGGTGTTTGTGTACCCAGAACGTGCTCTGCCAAGAGTCTGGGTGTGGAGGTGATGCAAGGGCACTGTTTCGTCTGTCCCCTGCCGTGCTGAGACACCTCTCTAATGGCACTGTGCTGTGAACGAGGCAGTGTCCCAAGTACTGCAATCACTGGAAAGCTGTTTTGCAGGAATAGCACTCTGAGCGTGGCTGCTGGAGCCCAATTTCTGTTCTGTGAATTGCACTGCTCCCTCATAAATTGCCCTTGCAGCTTCCCTCGGTAATGCTATTCACCACCAACTCTTTTCAACTCTGACGCTGGCATATACAGGGCTATGGAGGCAGCTGCTGGTTATATTTTAATGATACAGCTTGCTAAATGCTTCTTTAAGAAGAAAAGTGTTATAAATAATTCAATAGAGTTATTTTGTAGTACATATATATGTCTGTCATAGTCTGTTAGAATAGCATAGTGTCACTTTAAGCATGCAGATAGGAAGCTGTCTGTTTGCACTGCTGAACAATTTGGGATCACAGGAACCTAAGGCTGTGACAGGCATTATGATGTGATGCATTAGTGCCATTTCTGGGTGTTACGAGTTCATCCCCAGAGGGGCTGGGCTGCAGTTGCATGATCTTGCTGCCGTGGGAGGGGCTGCCTTGTTTTTGCTGTAGTTGATTTTAATGTGGAGATTTTTATAATCTCTCTGGTGCTTTTGTGAGAAGGGGAGAGGCTGTTGTTTTATAACTAATTTTTAAAAATTAAATATCTGACCTTGCTCATGACAAAACATGAAGAAAAATTACTGTCTTCCACAGCACTTGGTTTTTCAAGAGGGGACTAACCTTTATTTCAGCTTTTTCTCCTTGGAAAACAAGATGTAAACAAGACCCTACAAACATCATGTGCTGGCTGCCCTTGCCTGGAGTAAGAAACAGTGCAGGGTTTTTTTGTTGTTGTTGTGGGGTTTTCCCCCCCGCCCATGAACTTGTTGTAGATGCAGTATACTTTCTTGTAAATAAGATTTCTTCCCAGGAATAGCTAGGTTGGTCTCTTCAGGTTTAATTTTTGCATACATGGCTTGAACTTTAATGCTGTTTGTGGGTTTGCACTGCAATTAAAGGATCTTCCTCCTGGTTTCGGCCCAACAAGAAATACCAATTTGTTTCGATGAGGAGGCAGCAGAGGAAACAAGTGGAAGGCTAGAGGCAGATAAGAGGAAACAAATAATATAGTGTGTGCTTGTACTGTAAATATCTGTTTTTTCAGCATAAAGTCAATTCTTTCCTACCCAAAAAACTGTTAGCTTTCTATTGTGCTGTCATATTTAAGCTCACGCATAACTTACCTAAAATATATGTAATTTTCTATTTAAACCATTTAACCAAAATAATAACAGCTTTGGTAGGAAATGAGAGTGTTAGGCTTAGCAAAGGCTCTAATCCTTGTGTAAAAGTACAGCCATGTCTCATAGCAGTGCTGGATCAGGCTCCCTGGGAACCAGGAGCACTTTGCTTCTGCTTGCTTTGGGCTACATGGAGAAAGCTACAGAGCTTTAAAGGATGTGTAGTTCTTTATTTGTTAATGCACACACTGATTTCTCTTGCCAAATTTCTGCCTACATTTTTAGATACTGAGAGAATGGTCAACTTTTCTTAAATGCTTGACACGCATTGCTGTCCATGCTCTTTTTAAAATCTCTCTGTCAATAACTCAAAGCAAAGGGGGAGAGCACTCAAAACCCATGGGCTTTCTTAAAATGCCTGGAAGTATTGGGTTCCTGCTCTCTGGGGAAGAGAAGCCTTCTGTGAGCAGTTTATTGCTGTCTTGGCCACTATTTTGTCAGCTCGGACATTGCTTCTTTATTCTTCCTTTCTGTCTGATCCTGGGAAGTGCTGGGGAAAGTATTATGTACTAGTTGTACTCCTAGTTTGATATGATCAAGAACTATTAAGCTCTTAAAAGATTTGCTTATTCTACTAAATCATTTGAAAAGCTATATGAAAAATTGTAACTTTAGGATGATGATAAATGTGACTAAGTTTTTTGCTTGTTACAGAGCTGTGAAACACTTTGTTAATGGAAAATATTGGAGTAATTGTTTATATAGAAAACAATCATAGGACTTCTAAGATTTTTACCATCTATATATTGCAGTCATAGCCATATGTTGATTTTTGGGCAGTGAGACCTCCTTGAGCTTATTTTGCCACAGAATAGCCTGTGCTTCATATGATGCATTTTGCTTCAAGAGAATGGTCTTAGGCATCCTGTAATGTTAATTTCTTTAGGAAGTTGTATTCTCTTGTCACGCTGAAGAGCCATTTCAGAGTCACTGTTGCTTTATCCAGAACTGGTCTTCTGTCCCTGGTTAGGCCAAGCAGCAGCTGGGGCAAAGGTGTCTGAGTGTCAGTGGGAAAGCCCCTGGTGGGATCTCTGCTCCCTACAGCTTGGCCATGGCCCAGTGACTGCCAGACTGCAAACTGGAAGGTAGAAAATAGAATTATGATGCTCTTAGCAACTGGTATTCATTGCTGCATAAAGATGGTAAATGTGAAGACAAACAATGAAGGATTTCTTTATTTTCATAAGTAGTTTATTTTTTTTCTTAGAGCTCTAAAATTTGCACCAGTTTGTCATTTATCAAACAGATCAACAGCAGGGCTATTCGCTTTTGTCTTTGTAAAAAAAAAAAGATTTCATCTTTGCAAAGTCAACTTCAGGGCCAGTGGAAACTATGAAAATGAATTTTCTGCCCTTTGTAAAAGCCGTGACCTCTGCAATACAGAGAGATGAACTGTGGATATGAAGGGAGCTCCTAGGAGCTTGCTGTAAAACTGGTGTGAATAGTGATCAGTCTGACCTGCAGCCATCTGAATGGTACTGGGGGCAAGCTGCTGGAATAGATGACATAAATTGCAGCAGTGATAACTAGAGCTGTCCCCAGGGAAGAGGACTTTTGCCCCCATCCCCTTCTTTCCTCCAGACAGTCCTTCACTTTGGACTGCTGCTTTCCAGGCTCTCTCATCCTACATTTAGTGTTTCCTTTCATCTTGGCTGGAATTAGCACTATAGAAATCTCCATGTCTCAGGTTTTGTTGCAGGTGGTTAAGGGTTGTATTTCTGGCTGCTTTGTAGGCTCGTCACCTTAGAGGTGAAATGCAGCCAAGAAAATGGGTTGGAGGCAATGTAGCTTTTCTGGGAGAGGTGCTGGGGTGGTACAGTGATTAAATTAATCAGAAAAGGAAGGAGGTTCCCTCTGTGACACTGTGAAAAGCCTCCTGATGCAGAGAGAAATTCCCAGATGAGCATCTCTGGAGCCCAGAGAGCCTGATGAATACCCAATTCACTCACAGGGCCTAAGGATCACTTTCAGGTCCTTCTGTGCTGGTTGGAAAAACATTATCTAAATGCAAAGTGATTGTATTGAAGACACAGGCAAGCACTAAATCCATTGTGAAAACAGGACCTTGGAGGCACTGTGAACCATGGCTTTGGAAATGGATTAAAAACTGTATGGCACTATTGACTTCTATCATTATAATCTTTGGGACATATTTATGCCTTTAAAGTCTTTTGTTTAGTCTGCTAACATACTGTTGCATTGTTGAGTGGAAAATTTCTGGTTTAATTGTAATACAGTGTCATAAACCTTAGAGGCAGTGAGATTGTATTCTTTCTTGTCTCTGTAGAGCCTGTGTTGCTGTGGCCTGGATCCAGAATTTGGTAACACAAACAAATGAGAAATCAGGCATATTTATCTAAGGACTCGTTTAGCAATAGAAATAGTTGTTTAACTGTATTTTCTTCTTCATAATGTGTTTAGTGCTTTTTATTAAGTTGAAATATGCAAGGTTTGTTTTTCATTGCTGCAGTGTAAGTGCTCCATCCCAGTGTAGGCACTGTATTTCTTCTTCTCCAGCCTTCAAATAAGACTTTTCCTGGAGATGCTAAAACTTGTGAGAGCTGGGTTTTGTTAAGTCATGGAACTCATTTCACATAATGATTCATGTAGGAGATGTAAAAGGAATGACAGAGTATTTTAATCGAGACTTTGCGGGATGTGGGTACAATTACATTTATATGGGGTTGATATTTTTGTGCTCCCCTGTACTCTTCAGGGAATGTGTTTCATTTGCAGTGTGTGAATGATAGGAGAAGGAGCAAGTACTGCTATTTCTGGGAGTCTCTGTGGTTTGTTTTGTAAATTTTTTTTCTCTTTTTTTTGAATGTTACTGGTCTTATAGCGCTTGGGGGAGGAAGAATTGAAATATTTTTGAGCATTACTTCTGTTCTTCCTGCGATGTAGACCTGACAGTTCCTTTGATATACAATCCAAATTTGTAGTCATCGTCAGTGGTTCCAGAAGTTGGCTCCCTTCCCTTTTGTTCTTAATTTCAGGTGTTGTCAAGTTGTGCCAGGAATCAAGTGCAGTTGGGATTTTTGGTCTCCAGAACTGAATGTCTTAGTAACGGAGGTTTTGTCCAATTTTATTACTTGGCATCTTCTTTTGAAGGGAAGAAGTAAAGGAGAAACACAAGGATCTGCTGGAGAATGCACTAAGAAGGGACCCTTAAAGACAGATCTCTTGACATAAAAGGTAGTGAAAAACACGCATTCTGCGTGGCTTTCTGGGAGTGCTTCAGTGCCCAAAGTCTTGGAGAGTGTGTAAAATACACGTGCCTCAGTGGAAAAGGTGGCTGAAGTATGTAACTGTTCCTGTACTTCCTCTCTGCATGCTCCATGAGGTACAACCAAAGTTTTTGTAGGACTGGTGTCAAAGTGAATTTTCCGTGGGTTGGAAAGGAAGGGGAACAAAGTAAAAGCAAACAGTCTGCTCCCCTCTGTGTCCACAGGCTCCTTCCCTCTATTATGAGACAACAGCTGTGAGGAGCCCAGGACTAAAAAGCTTTCTAAAACTTGATGCAGTGCTTAATCAGGTTTCCGTGTTTGGTTTCAACTTCAAGTGAATAGAGAATGTGCAGTGAAAAAGGTTTGTGTGTCCTTTGAACATGAACATGAAGGTAGGTGTCTGTTTGCAGGGAGATACTGCTTCTGCAAACTTATGCCACATTCTCCTGGCAGAAGGGATGTTCTCAGTGAGAAGGTTTTGAGGTAGCAGAGGAAAGGATTTGGAAGGACTTTGTGTGAAGGAAACTTCAAGAAATTGCAATAGTGGCTGCAGAGTGGGTTGGTTTTCTCACTTTCCTAGCTGCCTCCACCTTTCTCCTTCCCTGTGGAGACTCCTGAAGGACAGTGGGAAATGAACCGGCTTATCTAAGTATTAATTTCAACCCAGTGGTAACTGAGTACAGAGGGAGGAAGTTACATGAGGCAATGAAAGGAGACAAAAGAGGAAAGTGATCTAAATAGCAACATAAAGAAAATATTTGAGAATAAAAGTAATTATAGACTTGTACAATAGGGCGTCCAGCAGCCCTGCTGAGGTTGCATGTGATGGATGTATTTGTTCATTCAGTTATGTCTTGCATGGCAACATTTTTAAATTGCTGCTAGAATGAATTGATTTCTTGATTTTTAAATAGTGCAGCGTAAATCTTCCACTCACACCAGGACCGAAGAGTCTCTGACTGCAAGCTCACTGCAGTTTGCCAGTTCCACTTGATTTCATTTCAGATTCATCCCTGCAAGCCAAACCACAAAAAGAGCTTCCTGCCCAGTGGAGAATGAAATGCAAGAGGCAATTCTTTCGTTGCTAATGGGAGGCTGCAGGGAGCAGAGCTGGCTCTTGCTGAGGTTGTGTTTGGGTTTGGTTAACTATTTTGCCAGTGAGGCAGAGAGTCCTGGTCACTGGGTCTAAGTTAGATGCTCTTAGGTCTAACTGAGGGCAGTAGTTTAATACCTGGGGTAGTTTATAAAGAGACTTGCTGAGCAGCAGCCTGATGTAATGAAAGGTGAAAAGCTTGGATCGTTGTGTTTCTCAGGAGTGTTTTCCAGGAGAGTTTGGCTTGCTGCCTTATTTACCCCACACTGGCTGTTTGGCCTGTGGACTCAGTGGGCTTTTTTTTGTTGGCTTTTTTCCCTCTCAGAGCTTATAAATTAAGCCATCAAGGGTAAATTTTTTCTCTTCCAGTACATTTATTTACTAAATCTTAAACTTGCCAAATGTTGATGTGTTTTCCCATGTCCTCCTCAAGCAGTGTGGGGTGGTATTGGTGATGGGGTTGATCACATAGGGTAAGGAGGGTTCCACTCCTGTAGGCATCCTGCAGAGGTTTTTGTCTTCTGCTCCCCTCCCCAGCTGCCATCACTGGGAGGCCTGGCAGAGTTCTGCTGTGGGAGAGGGGCTCTGAGATGTCTGTGTGCTTTTGGGTTTCTTACTCAGAGCTGGGACAGGATCTCAGAGATATGCCCTGCACTTTCATGCCAATCATCTGCAGTTCCTGGAGTGTTTGTCCTGCATAGTGTTTGAGAAGTGAGAAGTTCTCCATGGGTGAGCTCTGCCCTCAGAAAAGCCCCATTCCCGAGATGCTGCCCCAGACTGGGCATTGGGACACCCGCCCTGGATCACAGTAACTCCTGAACCTGTTCTACCTGCTGCCATGTTAAAGGGCTTTCCTAGGCAACCTCAGAAGCAGCAGCACTGAAATTGGGATTAAGTTTTTCTTTCTACTGGGGAAGAGCATTTTTCAAGAAAAGGTATTTTCACAGTGCTCCAGCTCTTCCTTCTCCTTCACGTGCTACAGCTGCTGAGAAGTATGGAGGCTGTAAAACCTGAAAGAACAATGATGGACTAAAAGTAATGAAAGCTCTTCTCTCCTTCAAAGGCATTTAGTTGGGGAATTATATCCAAAGTGACTATTCGGTGCCATGACTTTATGCCTTACTTGTGTGGTGACCCCTTCCTGGGGGCAGCTGAGGCAGGATCTGCTACATGGTCACAGCTGAGGAACATGTGGGAAAATAAAGGCACCTGCAAAGGGCTGCTGTGAGCGTGGCTGTGCGGACAGATGGACAGCTGGAGCAGCTGCTGCCCAGCAGTTGTTTTTCCTTAGGAGTTCTGAAGATGTAGAGAGTCAAATGCATTTCTTGCTGGGCTTGTTTATTATTTTTGTTTTCAAGGGGGAATCGTAGCATTGTTTTAAGACTTAAGTTCAGCTTTGGTCCCACAAAAGGAGTCAGATGTTGGCTGTTGACTTAACTGCTGAAGAGGTGCTGATGATTCCAGCTTTTTCTGGAGCTATCCTTTGATTCCTTGGAATAAATCAGAGATTAACTACTGATGTCTTTTTTCCTCCCTCCTAATCCAGTGGGCAGCCCTCAGAGTTGATGGTTATTTTCCATTAAATAGTTGCCTAGCTCAGTCTGTTCTCCCTCTGAATTTTGTCTGAAAAATAAAACAGTTCTTCACATATTTCTGTAAGCCACATTACTGCATTTACTGTGTATTTCTGTGTGCCAAGGAGGCCTGCCGTGCCCACAAAGACCCTCGTGTTCATGGTGCAAGGCTTTGGCTAGACACCGGCAGTGTGGGTGAGGAAGCAGTGAGAAGCAGAGGGAAACTGGGCGGCCTTTTTACTTGACTGAGTTATTTTTTGGGTCTTAAGCAAACGTTGCTTGAATGCAGTTCATGGTATTTGCTCAGTGATCCAGTGGAATGTCTGGGATATTTTTGTCTTTCCTTCAGAGCCAAAAAGCAGCTTTTGGCTCCAAATCCCAAATTGCCAGCCTGAGGCTGAGTCACTGTGCTTTAGGGTGAGGAGAGCTGAGCTGGTGTGGTGAGACAGGAACCCTGTCCAGCACAGAGCACTCCTGCCGTGTCTGGAGCTGGATGTGTTAATTAAAGATGTTGAAAATTACTCTACAGCTGAATCTGCTTTTATTGACGTGAAAGCTGTGCCAGGACTTACCAAGCTGTTGGGCAGCATGCTGCAGGCCTGTCTCACTTGTATCCCAGCTCCACTGGGAGTAAAAGAGAAAACTAGTTTCAGCCATCAAGTCTGTGACTCTTTGGTGAGACCTGATTCTCCCCAGCTGCTCAGCTTGGAGGTGCCACTGGAAACTTCGTGCACGCTGTGATTGCAGTGAAGTTGAGCACAGGTTTCCTGGGTAGCAACTTCTTGCAGAGGTTTCCAGACCTTGTAGTGATGTGGAGATGAAGCTTGCTGTGTCCTGGCCTCAACAATATGTGCTTGGAGTCTAGGTGAAGCTTGAACTTTCTCATCCTGCATCTGCTTTTGTGCTGCAAACCCAGGGGGCATCTTCATGTTCTTGCAGCAATTTTAAACAAGGCATGCATACATCCTCCTAAACTTGCTTTTGGCTGTTCTTCTTCAAATCTCCTCTGTATTCTTCTTTAAAACTTCTGCAAGTTTACCCAGTCTTTAGGCTGATGGTTCTTGCTTGGCTGGGGCGAACTGACAAACTTCAGCCATTGGAACAGGTTTTCCAGGGAGAGGGTGGAGTCGCCATCCCTGGAAGTGTTTAAGAGGCATCTGGATCTGGTGCTGGGTGATGTGGTTCTGTGGTGTAGGGGTTGCAGTGGTGGTGCTGAGTGGATCGTTGGACTGTATGAACTTGAAGGTCTCTTCCAAGCCTGATGTTTCCATGACTCTCTGATGGTTTACTTGCTGATGGGAGGGTCTATACCTGTGTATCTCACACAGACCCCCTACAGTCACCTCCTTTGCCACGAATCCTGAAGATGCCACAGGAGCAATTCTGTTTCCAGGAAGAAAATGCCTCATTACCTCTGTTTGCCTCACATTTAAGTGAGGAATATCGTACTGTCTTGATCAAACATAATCAGTTGCAACTAGACCAAATTTGAGGCTAAAGGAATGTTTATTTTAAAACACTTATCAACAAAAGAGACAGTCATCTACTACTAAGATTTGCCCAAGATCCTCTAGGGCATCCCCTGGTGACTGCAAATTTTCAGGGTAAATACCTGCTGGCTCAAGGTCAGCGCTCTATTTTTAATTTTTTTTTCATTTTCTGTGCAGATTTTGCTGATAAAGACCCTCCTAATCTCGTATGGAGGAAATACTTATATTAAATAAATAACCAGGGAGTTAATTTTATGTGGTCTTGAAAAGTGAGAGAGCCCAGAGTCCTGTGAGGTATGTGTTTCTGTACCAAGAGAGCATCTGTCCTTCTGTAATGCAGTAATTATGGGTCTTTACAGCTTGGATCTGCTCTCTTGGAGCACTGGTAGTCTATGGACTGGGAATAGGGAACAGAAGGAGAAAATGTCGTTTGACTGCCTAAACTTTAGGTGCCTGAGTGAAGCTTGTGAGATAGGAGCAGTATGGGCATATGATCCATTGGGGAGTCAGATCTGAGGTCAGATTGATGCATGCAGGAGCTGAGCTGCTCTTTTATCTCTTATGAATTGCAAGTGAACAACGTGAAAAAGAGTTGGGTATGAAAAAGAAGAACCCCTTATTACTTCTGACAAATGCTATGCTAGAAGTGTAAATGTCTATGGTAACTGCTCTACTGGTCTTTTCAAAGTTGGTAAGCTCTTGAAAATAGTTATTAAAAGACTTTTTTGCTATACATTATTGGACTGAAGAGGCTGAAAAGAACGATGTCAAAATACTCAGATATTTCTGTGTTTCCAGGAGAGTGCATGAAAAATGACATCCATTATTCTTCAATTCCTTTGACATGAGATGTCTCTATGTGTCACATGGGTATAGCTGCATTGCAAAAGGGCAAAGGCACAGCATTTTTCAGTTGAGGACAGTTTTGCCAGATACTGACACTGGTGTTGGAAAATCTCTAGAGTGAAATAAGGAGCTCTTCAGAACATCTTGTCTTTTACAAAAGGTTTGAATATTTGCAAGCATAGAAGTAGTGAAGCCTCAAGTGTATTTTATGTCATGGTTGGTGACGGTGGCTTGCCAGAGGATGAAATTTGCCATAGAAAGGCTGGAAAGAATGTGGATATTTTTTAGCATGCACAAGAAATTTTTGTGAGACATACGTATCTTCCAGAAATTTGTGGGACAGATGGAACACACAAAACCAAAGGACTAAAAGGGCCATAAAGAAATATACTCTTATCCATGGGAGAAGATACGATAGGAAATGCCTTCACTGCTTAAAGTTAACACAGTGGCACTGAGCTGAATTTGCATTCCTTTTCTCACTTATAAGACACAGTGTCCAAAACAAGTAAAAGCTGCAAAAGCTTGATCATAATTTACTTGTTACAACCAACCTGTAGCTACTCTGCCTTGCACTGAAGCTAATATCATAGAACCATGGAATCATTAAGATTGGAAAAGACCTCCAAGATCATCAAATACAACCTTTGACAAAACACTACCTTGTCAACTAAACCATGGCACTATGTGCCATGACCAGCTGTTTCTTGAAAACTTCCAGGGATGGTGACTCCACCACTTCCCCAGGCAGCTCATTCCGGTGCTTAACAGCCCTAGCGGGGAGGGAGTAAAGCTCCTGGCCTCACTGTGTACAGGATGACCCTTGCTATAGGACATGCCACACTTGCACAAATAAATAATTTTCCTGGACTGATATTTGCTGCCAAGTGACTTCCAGAGTTTCAGAGGAAGAAAAAGAATTATTCAGTTCTGGTGGTCAGAGCTGTATTATCACAGATGTGGCTTTGCCTTTGTCAGTGATCACTCTCTGGTCAGTAAAGCTGTTCAGGCACTTCAGTGTGCTTTTGTAGGTGCAATGATAACTGTAACAACATCACTTCTGCTGCTACTAACAATGTCTTTCTGTGCCCTTCACATCTGGTTCTTTTGAGTGTTAAAGATGAAATTATGTTTTGTTTTGGAGTCATTTTTTATAATACCTGCTGGCTTCACACTGATGATGATCAATGATTTTAATGGGAAACATCACCAATGAGAATTTTTGCCTCAAAATGGCTTTCTTTTCCATCTGATAATGAAAGGAATGATCTGTTTTTTGGTCTTTGGTTGGCAGACTGGGAAATTGAAAAGGAAGATGCTTGTACTGTAATAGCTTCACTGTAATGGTGTGGTCAGTGGTTTCTGAGCATTTAAACAAATGCTGTGAGATGTGTCGAGGCAGGAGCCAAAATGCAGGGGGCACTGCTTGTGGATAACCTTGCAACTCTGAGCTAAGGGAGAAGTACCTTTTTGTAGGTCAGAGAGTGGAGGTGTCTCACCAGCCACTGTATCCCTTTTCTGTTTTAGCAGGAGCCCGTGCTGTGATGAAATGTTAGACATCTGTCTTCACCAAGAGCTTTGGTGATGCTACTCTTGTCAGATGCTTGTATCTCAGCTAGAAAGAAAAAAGATCATTCATTTAAAAACCCAAAAAGTAACAGCACTACTAGATGTAGATGTTTCTATATAAGACACAGTGCAGGAGAAACTCTAAAGCTGAGGCTTTCTTTAGTCTTTCCTGTAAAGTCCTTGTTGTAACATCCAAGTACCTTATAAATATTTATGGATGTGTCCTCAAAGGAAAATGAAATTTATATAATGAAGGTTCAAAGTGATGTTAGAAGAAGCAACTTTCCAAAGGTTCCTACACAGTTATACTGTGACAGAACTGGGACAGTAAATCAGACCAGTGCATCCCATTTTGGTAAACAAGCCAGAATTCCATCCTTATAATTAGTTACTTTTGCATTGGCTGCTTACAGAGTAATTCACTGCTTTTTTTTTCTTTTTTTCTTTCTTTTTTTTTTCTTTTTTTTTTTTTCCTTAAAATACAACTACTTTAAATACAACTACTTTATTTTAGCGAAATCCATTATTTTTTGTAACTTCACTCTTAAGCGGGCCACACACGGATTGATGGCCAACAGGGGGTTGCAGTTAGCTGCTGCAGAGGAACAGAGGAGAACATTAAATTCAGTTTATGCTGCTGTGTGACAGCTGATCTTGCTCCTTGGCTGCAGAAGGTGTCTGAGCATCACTTGGGAGTTGCCCGTGCTCGGGAGCTGACGCTGTGTGCTGGGGTGAATTTGCAGCCCAGAGCTCAGCAATGCTGACTGGGATGGAGCTGCCTTTGTTCTCCTCTCCCCATCCTCGTGTTGCTGCTCAGGGCAGCTCAGGAGCTGGCAGCAGCTTCCTCTTTAGGCCAAGCCAGTAGTGAAACAATTCCCTGCGTCCCCTCTTGTGCGCTCATGAGAGGTGCTGATTTCTGTGGTCTCCAGGTGACACTGGGCTTCTCCAACCAGCAGCTGGGGGGACAAAATGTAGTGGTGGCAGCCCTCTCCTGCAGCCAGGGATTCAAAGCTGTATTTGGGCAGTGACAAAGTGCATGGGCAAGAGGCCTTGGGGTTTAAAATCTTTGTGCAAATCTCTTTGAAGTTAGTGAAGGACTTCTGATGCTGCAATTTGAATTTGACCCCAAGTGTCAGTTTACAGTATTTGTCTTTTGTTAGCTGGCTTGTGAGTATGAAACAGGACTGAGCGAGCCTTTGGAGAATATATTGAATGTGCAAATTTGCACAATGATCTTGCTCTGTTCAAAGCAATCTGACTTTGAATATATGTTGAAATACCCCCCAGTATGCTGCAGACACATTCCTCTTTGGTTCTGTATGTGCTGTTTGTATGTGTTTAGTTGGCACTGTGAGCTCTGAGGATTTCTTTTAAGTTTTTGTACAGTACTTTAGGGAACTCAACTCTCATCACTAATAAAATAAAGTAAGGCAAAACATTGGTAGGTCTTGTCTCGTTAACTGTTCTAGCTGTTGTGTTTACCACTGTTCCAAAAAAAAAAAAAAAAAGCTTTATAAGCTTTATAAACGATGCAACATTTTCCCAGTGCAAATCATCACTTTTCCCAAGCAAAGAATAAGACTTCCCATTTTGAAATGTCAGTGCTATGAAATGGCTTTTTTGTCAAGCGTGATTAAGACACACAGACTTCCAATAAAGTTTGTAAGCTTTTTTTCCTTAATTATGGCTTAATTTAGGCCTCTGAGTTTAACAAAATGTGTGAAGCATGCAACAAAATATTTTTCTTGTGGAAAATTTTGTTTGCATGGATTACAAATCCTGTATTTCTTGTGGTTATGATTTTTAAAATGTGTTTAAGTGTGGGAATGCCATGTTTTTTCTTTACATTTCTGAACACATTTACAACATAAAAATAACCTGTACTGTGTGTTTAATACAGAATTTTGAAGAAATTAGTTTGGAAAATGCATGTGATTACTTTTTTCCTCCAAATGCCTTGAGTAAAATGTAGAGGATGTTATAAGGCATCAATCAAGCAAAGGGTAAAAGATTCTGTCTCAAGCAGTTACTCCTGCAAGAGATAAATGAGAAACAATTTTGCTTTCATATAGTTGTTCTTAAATGCACCATCCTGACAACAGCAATAAATAGAATAATCTTCATAATTGTATTTATATGGCATTGACCTATCTTTCCTAGAGAAAATCACTTTTCCCGGGTAAAATAATCTTCCATTCAGCTGTAAGTGGAAGGAAGCCTCATTAGTAGCTGTGCAGATTTAGAAAAATGTTTCTGCACAGGCTTAATACAGAATTTTCATGTGGACCTCTGTCCTGGTTTAGGGCAAATTTTGGGAGGAAACCTCTGAATGGGGTTCTTCTGGAAGAAAACAAACCTNGTGAATTTGATATTTAGTGAACAAATTACTCTAAAGGCACTAAAACCACCTTACTTTCCTGTGCTGATTGGCCAACAGGATATTTGCTCAAAAGGACTAGACAGGAAAGCAGAGAGATGATATGAATAAACTTAGGTAGATTTATTACTAGATTTTTTAACAACATATTTTCTTAAAGGGATGTAATAGATATCTCAGCCCTGCTCAGAGATAAAGTTTTGAACAGCTTTGAGCTATTCCTGGTTTAATACTTAAGTAGAAATAGCAGAAGTGGTGGAAAAACAGGATCATTTTGGAAAAGAAACACTCAAACAATTTAAAATTCTTTGCTGTGATCATGCTTTTCTAACCCCCTGCAGCCTCACATTATCAAACTGAGAATATCTCCATCTCCCTAATAATAATGTTTGAAATATGATACAAAGAAATCATCTGAATATAGTATGAAGGAAAAAAAATAACGATGTTTGCATCACAGCTACCTGGGACCTGCTCCAATGGCACTTGCACTTACTAAGTTGAGCTTGGGGTAGTCATGGGCTCTAAAGCTGGGCTTTCTAGGGGAGGTGAAGGAAGTGGAATGCCTTGAAACTCAAGCACTTGGGCATTTTTCATCTCTGGGTTTGAATGGTGAAGTCAGCATCTGCAAAAGGAAATATTTGAAAAGCAGTTTGAAAACTGTTATACTGAAAATGATGCAGAAATTGGGGATTTTGTAGGGGGAGGGGTGTGCGTTTACTTTCCCAGTGAAACTCCACAGGATGGCAGAAAATACCACCAGAGTCTGCTCTCTGTGTTTTCACCTCTCTTTACTCTTCTTTGCAGGTTACGTATTTGGGTAAGGTTTCCACAACAGGGATGCAATTTTCTTCAGGCTGCACAGAAAAACCGGTCATTGAATTGTGGAAGAAGCACACGCTCACCAGGGAGGATGTTTACCCAGCTAATGCCCTTCTGGAAATTCGCCCTTTCCAAGTCTGGCTGCATCACCTGGACCTCAAAGGCGAGGCGACAGTGCACATGGATACCTTTCAGGTAGCACGTATAGCCTACTGCACTGCTGACCACAACGTCAGCCCAAACATCTTCGCCTGGGTCTATCGGGAGATCAACGATGACCTGTCCTATCAGATGGACTGCCACGCTGTGGAGTGTGAGAGCAAGCTGGAGGCCAAGAAGCTGGCCCATGCCATGATGGAGGCCTTTAAGAAGACTTTTCACAGCATGAAAAGCGATGGCCGGATCCACAGGAACAGCTCCTCGGAGGAAGTGTCTCATGAATTTGAATCTGATGATGGCTGACTGAACTCATTCACGGTTCAACAAAGGCAGAAGTGGCTTAGGGAATGAGAGCTGATAGATGAATAAGCAACAATTGAAACTGGGTAATGAGAGGACTGCCAAACACTTGTCTGACCAGCTTTTTAAATCAGAAGAGCAATTTGGTACCTACAGATACGCATCATTAAAGTAATTACATTGCATTGAAATCTGCTGCTGTTGTAAAAGCAGAGTTGAGAAAAAAAAATCTCTCCCCACCTCTGTCACCCACCCATCACTGTCTTTTTCTTGTCTCTGTAGTTCAGGTACATACCATGAAGTACAGTCATTCCTGTGTGTCTTATGAGAGTGGTCAGGCAATTTTATTAGCTGCTTCTCTGGCATTCCTAGCTGTGGGCTGATGCTGATGCACAAGAGCAAGTAGGCCTGGAAAGCCCTCATGGTTTCTGAAGAATCTTTCCCCATGATGCATCACACAAATCCTTTGACCATACGTAGGTTAAGACACCCATACATAGCCTTTTAGACTAATGGCCTGGCATTCTGCAGTTAATTCACCTTTCACAGAAAAAAAATAAAAGATGCTTGTATGTACACATTATATCATATGCTATCCTTTATTTTATTCATTGTACCTATTTTCTTAATATACCTGCTGCCACATCTTTCACCCAACACCAGTAGTTGCAGTTTCAGACTATCTTCTGCAGGATACCAAAAAGGGGTGGGCAGAAATACTCCCCGGTGGCCGGGGGCTCAGCAAGTCAGCCCTGCTGTCTGTGCATTATCCTACCGTGATGTGCTCTGCAGGAGGGGGCCCCTGGGAAGAGTTGAGGGACACTTGGGTGTGTCAGTGTTTGAACTGTGACTTCTCATCAACCTCAGGTCTGACGAGGTCGGAGCACAGCGGGCACAGCTCTGAGTCCCTGCTTTCTGCATTGCTGGTCAGGCAGCTCTGGTGGGATGGGGCTGGCAGTGTCTCACCACACAGGGCTGACTCACTGCAAAGATCAAGGGAAATGGTCCCTTAGGACACAGGTTTGAACATCTGTGCTGGTTGAGAACCTCATGTTAAGATTCCCGTATCTTTCCTTGTTCACAGGTATACAGTCATGCCTTTCTTAAATGCAAATGTTTAATAAAACCCAAATAAAGGAAAAACTTGTTTCACTTAATATTTTTTATGGCTGAGAGCAGATCGGTAGTTTGCAAGTAATGCTGCTCCTTTGTACAATTTTGTTTGTAATTATGGTCATGTTAGGGGCACTAGGGCACCTTACAGAAGCCTTAAAAGAAAGCTAATTCAAGCAGATAGCTCTATGTCTGTGTTTTGTGTCTCTGTGTTTGTATGTGAGAGTGTACGTGTGAGTCCAGTGGTAAAGCATGTAGATTAAGCACGGAGATGTATTGAGGAGGGCCCACACCTCTTGAAAATGCGCTTGTTGCTTTACAATGTATGTAAACTGTTCTCCAGCGTAAATGCATTCATACTTTAATAAAAAAAAGTTTTGAGTTAAACCTTGTTAGTTTTAAGCTGTCTTTCCAATGTAAACTCTGTGGGTTTGTGTGTGTAAGTTCTGTGTTTATTTCATTTAGTGGACTGAAAATGTTAATTTATTTCCATTTAATTATTGCATCAGGCTTCATGAGAATTGCTGTTAACATTTGAAAATTATTTTCTTTTCAATATTTTGGTTAATTATTGCTGTGAGTTTTGGTTTTGGGGCGTTGTGTGTGTTGGTCGGTTGGGGGTTGTTTTTTTTTTTGTTCTTGGTTTTTGTTTGGTTTTTGGTTTTTTTTTTTGGTTGGTTGGGTTTTTTTGGGTTGTTTCTTTTTTACTTTGTGGAGTGTGGCTATGATTTATAATTTTTGCTTAGCAGGAGGTGGCAGAGATACCCCCCCCTACCCAGCCTGACCTTGAAATGAACTCTGCTGAGTGGGAGCAGAATTGCCTTGCTTACAGAAACCACAGAGTGGTTCAGGTAGGGCATTTGGTGGCAGGATGGGGAATACACCACCAGGCTGGCAGCTTCCAGTTTTTCTCTGAATCTTTAGATGACTCAGTGTTTCCAAATACAGGTCTGAAAATGATTTCTCTTTTTCTTCCCACAATGTGTATTTGGAAGTGGGGAGTCATGTATGGGCTAAATGCTGGTCAAAAAAAAAAAAAAAATCTGAGTCCTGCTGTGTATATAGTTGCCTTTTTAATCAAAGGCAGAATTAAACAAAATTTCTTGCAACTTTTAACAAATTATTTTCTTTTGCTCAGAGCTGTAGTCATGTTAGTTTCCTGACTTGTTTGGATGCTCTGCCACCAAAGCTGATATGAATGGGTGTGTGGAAGCCCTGATTCCATCCTCTCACCCAGATGTTCCTGCTGACAGCAGAGGGGTTTGTCTGCGAGCCCCAGCTCTTCATAGCCGAGGGCTGCAGGAGTGTGGAAGGGACAGGAGACTCCCAGCCCACTTCACACAGGAGCTGAGGTGCCTCCTGCCAGCCCTACGGGGAGCTGTGGTGGATGGTTTGGGTTTGGGATTTCCATTTCTGGAGCAAATACTTAGAAGAGTGGGATGTCTTCCTGTTATGGGGTGGGCGTGATCTTTCTGGCTGTCACAGTCTGCCCCTCTCACCATCCAGCCCAGGCCGGAGCACAACTACACAGGAATGTTGTCAGCAATGGTGTGGCAGCAGCACCAGGGCAGTGACCATCCCCCAGTGCTGGGCCCTGGTGAGGCTGCACCTCCGAGAGTGTTGTGTACAATTTTGGGTCCCTCACTACACGACACTGAGGTGCTGGAGTGTGTCCAGAGAAGGCTCCCAAGTTGCTGGGAAGGGTCTGGAGGGAACTGGAGAAAGGGAGGCTCAGGGAGACCTCACAGTTTTCTACAACTCCCTGACAGGAGATTGTAGCGAAGTGGGGGTTGGACTCTCCTCCCAGGTAACAAATGATAGGACAAGAGGAAATGGCCCCAGGGGATGTTTAGATTGGATATTAGGGAAGTTTCTTACCCAGAAGTGTTGCTAAGCCCTGGAACAGGATGCCCAGGGAAGTGATGGAGTTACCATCCCTGGAGGTATTTAAAAGCCGTGTAGATGTGGGGCTTAAGGACATGGTTTAGTAGTGGACTTGGCAGTGCTGGGTTAACAGTTGGGCTTGATGATCTCAAAGATCTTTTCCAACCTAAATAATTCTATGATTCTATGATCATTTGCTTTTTAATTATGGTCTTTCCTCTAATGTGCTGGGACCTGCTGAAAACATACTGTCTCCCTAAGTTACCTGACAGTGTGGGTTGAGTGAAGAATACCTTTGTTGGGGTTTTTGCTGTTGTCTTTTCATTTTTATTTTATTGTGCAAAACAGATGTACTGATTTACAGTGAGTTGGGGAGTTCTCCAAAAGATATTTGATACTGTGGCATCTGTAATAATTCCTTAGGAATTCGAGGCTGTGGATTAGCTGAGAATTTTGCATGATAAAAATAAAATATAAAGGAGAAAATTCTAGTCCTTTTATTAGAAGAGCAGGCCCTTTGAAACATGAACCAGCTATTTCCTAATAGTTCAAACATGCAAGGGAATATGAGGGAATGTGAACTTCAGTTTGTCTTTGAAAACATGAGATTTGAAAAATAATCAGTATCATGAGTTTGGGTCCTTAGATAATTTGGAATTCAGGCCAAATCTCTCTGCATTATCAATTCCAAATGTGTGATGCCATTTGCAAGAAAGAGAAATGCTTTCAATCCTGAATTGCTAGCATTGCAGTTATCACTGATTATCAGTTGCCAGTAGATACTGGAATAAAATATCAAGTTAAACTTTTCCTTCAATTAATCTGCTGGAAAAGAAAAATCATAGAGTTTCCATCAGGAGTAGTTTCCAGTTGGCTGAAGTCATTCCTGTTCAACTACAAAGAGTCCAGTTTTGGATCTCACTGCATCCCGCTGTGGGTTGATGAGTTCCTTCAGTGTCAGCCAGGGAAACATGTTAAAGGATTTCTTTCCCTCTTGCTCTTCTAGGGGAGAGTGGAAATGATCTGAGTATCTGTGCATTATTAGGAGTGTGGAAAAAGTAGAGAGCATTTAGGTCATTACACCTCGAAACCACTACATAATATCACCACAGTTATGCCAAGGTGATTTTCACAATTTTTCTAACTACCTTAAGAAAGAGAACCTGTTACTCTGTATAGAGTAGATTTGTTCAGTTTTCAAACGCTGAAGTCCAAATATCTTCTGTTCCTACCAAGTCTTCTGTGGAACTGTGAGTGAGTGGTTGTGCCATGGGGAGGGCAACACTCCTCACTAGTGAGCATAGATTGCATGAGAATTGCTTAGATGTGCATGGGGGTTTTAGCCCAGGGGGATGGAGAAAGGCAGAGAGAATTTCTTTCATGTTTAAACTCAAAGGCCCCTAAGAACAGCTGAATGTTTTGTTTTGTTAAAAAAAATAGAAATAAGCAAAAACACAAGGAAAAAAAAACCCCAAAACAAACCCCTCTGCAGCTGGTTCCACTCCTTAGCTTCCCTGTAGTGAATGACTTAGTTTTACATGAAAAAGCAGTTGGATTTTGCCAAAGACTTTCATGTAATTTTCCTAAAACTTACAAATAAAATGGTATGTGATTGAGAAGCCTTTGATACAGTGGCAACCCCTCCCTTGTCAGTCTCTTGGAAAACTTTAAATATGTTATTCTCGGAAATTTTGAGACTTCTGTATCAGTGAATTCACAGTGAATTTTATTTCAATTGCAAGGTTTTCTGTGTGTCTATATACACATGTATGGAGATATAGATATATTCATACATATCTGCATACACACATCTTGAAATATGATGCTTGTTAAATATTCTCTGTAGGATGGACAAATGTAACAGTAGGTGGATGTGTGAAGGCAGTCTTGCATGTTAGTCTTGAGATGAATGGTTTACCTATTAAAAAGTTCTCCCTTTTCCGGTAGGAAGCAAATTAAATTGTTTATCTACATATGCGTTATTTACCATTTACCACCAAAACTATCCCACTCCATGCCCAATTAGCTGCTCTAAGAATGATACATGGTTGGGCTCATTTTTCCCTATGGCAGTGAATTATTAATTTGTGTGTAATTGGGAAGTGATAACTTTAATGTATGATTGCTGTCCTGTAGACCAGAGTTTCCAGTAAGAGAATATATCCTTTAGTGAATGTAGAGACATTAATGATATTGTTCTTCTAATGTAATTTTAAACAGATACAGGGGGGTTTTAAAAGTTCCTTTTTAGTTAAACTCCATTAAAATGCTTCCTCTCTCCCAATGTGCCATTGATCATCGTTGGCTGGGGAAAGGCAGGGTTGTCCAGGGGGGTCATTCTCTCCCACCCCAGCAGGACACAGATACTGGTACTGTGCTCCTGTGCTGCAGCACAGAGTGTCTGCTTTGATTTGCTTGAAGTTTGGGAAGAGCTGTCTTGTGTGGCTGCAGTTCATTGTAAGTGCTGCGAGAATTTCTGCAGTTAGGATTGTAATTAATTTTGATCAGGGTTTTTAAAGCAGATAAAGTGATTTACTGAAAATGGTTGTATGTTTGGAGAGATGTTACCCTGTCTGCTGTGGTGCCTTCTCTGAAAAAGGGTTGAGAAATGAGTTGGAAGCACAAGTGTGATGCGCATGCTGACTGTGCTGCAAATGGGATGAACTGATGATGGGCTGGTAATTCTGGGGGAGAGGGTGGGAGGGCACAGCAAGATTCCAGCTCTGATGGCAGAGGAGAGACTCTTAATTACTGTAGCTGTCACATGGTGCAGAATTAGTGTCCCTTCCCCAGGGGGCTGTTACTGTGCAGGCTAGGGCATCTCTCTCCCTCCCAACTTCCATCATTGGAGTGTGAGGCTAGCACTGGGTGGTAACTCTTACCTGTTAGGCTTTGATTTGTGTTGTGTTTTACATCCTCTGTTATTTTCCTGCAAATCTTATTGCTCCTGGAAAGAGAGGAAACATTGTAATCCCATGAATAATGCATCATGTGGCTGGTATGTTTTCCTGCAGGCAGTATAGATTTTCTGAGAATGATGGACAGGAGTGGATTTCATTCTTAGTGAATTGTAATTTTATACAGTTGATAATAGGTCATGTGAATGTGAAAAAGTGTGCTATTCCTATTTCAAATTTGTTATTTCAATTTAGTTATCTCTCATTTAGAGAGTACAAGTAGTTTTAGACATAATTACTGAGGATATAATTAATCACGGTTTTCTTGCACAGTTGGGTTAAATTGTTGTGGCTGAGTGCTCAGTACCATGCCAATGCTCCCTGGCTCAGTCTCATCTTTAATGGATTCCAGATCTCATGGTTTCAAGTAACACCAGTTTTTCCAGATCCCGAGACAATAATGAAATACACAGGGGAACTTCAAAGGAAACTCTTCGAGAAAGGAAAAACGAGGTTAAATGATGATAATCAACTGCGGGATATTTTTGTGTCCATAAAATATGTCAGACCTTTTTCAATGCAGGAACAGGTGAAATCTGAAACTGTGCTTGACTAATAGACCATGCTTCACATCTGCCCAGGTGCTCCTAAGTGGGTTGGGACCTAATTTTCTCTGGAGTTTCCAGGTATGTTTCTTTCTATCTTTTTGAGTCAGCTCTGACCACACAGTAGCATTTGTGCCTCTCTTCCCTGTTTCTAACAGTTCTTGCCTTTGGGTAGCAAAGGAATGACCTGGGATGAGCTGGAGGCAGGTCTGTGTGAGAGGAGCTGCGGGATCCTGCACCCACTGCTCTGCCCCGGCTTGGCTGTCCTGCTCTGCCTGTCCCTGGTGTCCCTGGGAGGAGGCGGCTGTCACTTCCAATGAACCTTGCTCTGCTCCATTGCAGTGTCTTCTGCGGGTACTGTGCTCTGATTACATTTGTGTGCCTGTCAGAAAAATACGTTGTTCCCTACCAGTGCTGGGGAACTGTATGTGTGGTAATACACTGCACTGTGCTGAGGGAAAGGGGAAGGCTCCTTCCTGAAGTCTGCAGAAGTTTGACAATAATTGCCCAGCGTTTGATAATTGATTCATTACAGGTCTCTGCTGGGGTGTATCCACCTCTTTCTGCCTCAGATCATTAATGCTTCGGTGTCAGGGTGATGGTCCCATTGGGCTCATGTGTGTCTGGGGCACCAGCAACCAGTGGGCACATGGGAATACACGTGGGGCCAGGACAGCCGTGTCATCCTGGGCTGTGGGTGCTCCCATGGACAGCTCTGTCACCTTGAGCTATGGGTGCTCCTATGGACAGCTCTGTCACCCTGGGCTGTGGGTGCTCCCATGGACAGCCGTGTCACCCTGGGCTGTGGGTGCACTCACGGGACAGCCAACCCACAGGCTGGGGTGCCTGGCAGGCTGGTGGCACTGCAGCTGTTTGCTGTGTGGGGGAAGTGATGCTGAGCCATGCTGAGCACGGTTTGGTGCAGCAGATCTCAGCATTCCCTGTGTTTCACTTACAAGAATCCTAATTTATGCCATTATAAAGGTTAAGAACAGAGCATTTCAGCATGGTTCACGGTTTGCCTGCACGCTGCAGTGGGTCTCAGCTAATTCAGCAGCAGTGGTTTGCTCTGCTTGAAATCCTGGAGAATGGTTCCTCTCCCAAGGTATTTCTTCTGACTTAATTGCCAAGTTATAGTGAAATATGAGGTTCGTTGTTGTCTGCTGGAGCACTGGGGATTCTGTTTTGTTGGCACATTTTTCATGACCTTGTGTCAGCAGCATAACTAGGCTATGAGATAATTTGTATGCTTTAGATGAGCAGCTGTGTGCATCTTAGCCAGAGAGAGAAGCAAGTGTGATCAGTTCAGTGGAGTTAATCAGGTAAAACAGAGAATTAACTCTAATCTGGTAGATTAAGTGATGTCAGACCGTGCAAGTTGTGTGCAAATTTCACGCAGGTGGAAATCAAAATGATCTGAAGTACTATACACCCAGATTCAATAGAAAGGAGGAAAACAATAGCTGCAAATGTGGAAGAAAATTCTACAACCATTTAACAGCTGAAAAGAAAGAAGTATTGTACCCTTATTTTCCTATGATGCTCTGGTTCAGCAATGGCTTTCCACTTCATTTCCAAATAAAACAGTTTTGAGGTTTTAAAGAAGGAGGATTGCTCTGCTCATCCCTGTGCTGTTGCAGATGCCCCACAGTTATCACAGGGTTTTGGAAGCTATTGAATTTACTGACATTTTGTTGGCAACAGGGTGAGGGTTCATTAGTATAGGAAACCAGAAGAAGCAGACTTACAATGGTTTCTGCTAGTACTTAAACTGCATTTCCTGTGGAAAGTGTGTGAGTAGCTTCAGGAAGCAGCAGAGGACAGATTCTGCACTGGTCTTTGCCCTGCAGAAACCGCCCTGTATGGGACATAACTGATGCTTTGACATGAGATCTGGAGACCTCTGAGATGTCCTTCTGAGGAGACAGTGATTTAGCATTAGCTCTGATAATCACAGCATTTTTCTTACATATTTGTGATAAAAATAAGTGACTGTGTTTTCAGTATGTAATATTTAGATGGGGAAGTGTGGTCTTCTCTCTTTTTTAAATTCCACTTTTGGAAAACTGGGAATTACCTTGAGAAAAAGATATAGGGTTATTTAGCATTTGAAATTAGGAAAAGCAGCAAAAACATGCTATTAAACCAGCATTTATTGAGTTTTAACGAGTCACACGTCATCCTGAGTATCCTTGGCAGCTCACATCGTTCGGGTGCTTCTGTGCAGGAGTATGAGAAATACAAGGGAAAAAGAAACCCCTGTAGTTTATTATAACAATGCAATTATTGTAACTTAGATTATTTGGTGAGGTGTCACCTCCCCCCTCTTTCTGTCTCATGCTCCCAGAGGAAAGGTAGTGGGGATTGGCCAGCTCTCCATTCACCTTTAAGAGACTGTGTGATCAGAGGTGGCTCCACTGTCCAAACTAAGGCACGGTACAAATCTTCCTCAGCATCAACTCAGAAATAACTTGGTGGAAGAGACCTTAAATATCACCTAGTTCCAACTCCTTCTGTGGGCAGGGACACTTTGCACTAGACCAGGTTGCTCAGGGCCCCAATCCAACCTGGCCTCTGACACTTCCAGGGATGGGGCATCCACTGGTTCTCCAAGGAATCTGCCAGTGCTCACCGCCCTCCCAGAGAAGAATGTCTTCCTAACATCAAATCTAAATCTCTCCTCTTTTAGTTTAAAAGCATTCCCAGCACTCTCTGCCTGTGTAAAATTTCTCCACATTTTTATAAGCTCCCTTCCAGTACTGGAAGGCTGCAGTGAGGCCTCCCAGGAGCATTCTCCAGGCTGATCTCCTTAAGGAAAAGGAGGGTGGTCAATGCATTACCATGTTATACTTGAAAAATTACATGGGATTGTCACATCATGAACATTTTTAAACCAAGTAGGGATTGCAAGATTTTATCCAACACAGTTTATTCATGTTCCAGTGAGCAGTAGCAGAGAGCGTGTCTCAGGAGAAAACCAGCAGGAGTTAAAGGCTCCATTTATCAAAAATACGATTACTCTGTTCTCATTTGTTTGTACCTGTTTCTAAATCCAAGGAGTCCCCCAATAAAGTGTTGGGATAAGAAATCTCATGATGCAAGCAAAAGGAAAGGAGTTTAATGACTGCTGCATGTTCTTTATCTCATAATTTTATCAGTAAGCTCTCAGACTTCTAGAAATTGCTCTGAAATTGGCAGCACAAACTTAATATCTTCTTCCATTTTGCCATCACATGCAATTTTAGTTCTCAAGTGACTCCAATTTTAAACTCCCAGTGATTTAAACAGCTGCATTGTGCAAAGGCTGGAGTGAGGACATGCTTTTGTAATCAAGCAGCCCAACTCTAAATTTTATGGTGTGATGGTTACTGTGCCCCATTCAAAGTATGCCCCATTACACAGAAGTGCATTCCTTTGATTTTACCAAAGAGACCATAAATATGACAAAAAGCATAGCTGGAAAACATGATTTCCTGCCTGGATTTTTCAGCTACTGCAAGGAATAAATGAAGTGGTCTCTGAAAGGGGCACATCTTTGGAGTGAATTATGTTTGTGTTATTTGTATGGCTAGCAGAGCTCATCAATGAGCTTACAGAATATATATGCCTGCCACGCCATTCAGAGTAACAGGGAAGTCAGATTTCAAATGAAAATAATTACAATGTAACTTCATATTTTGGTGGTTTAGTACTGTGGAAACTGAGGGTGTGGGGGAAGGAGGGTATTTTGCTGGATATAAGAATGTAAAAGATGTTCCGTAAGTGCATAAATGAAGCTGATTGTCAGCAGTATATACTTGGCAAACTGTAAGGCTTATTTGCCTTAAAATTTCTTACTGTATCCTTTCTCTCTTCCCCCAAGGTGATGTAATGTTTTAATATATGAAAACCTGGTTTTGAGAAAGATTTGGCTTCCGAATGGAAATCTGCTTTTGATTCAACATTAGGACCTAGCAGACAGTCCCATTTGTTTGATCACTGCTGTCTTTTTTCCAAAAAAATACCAGGGTGTGTTGCCAGCCATGATTGGCAGTACAGAGCCTGTGTGGTTACTGTCAGTAATACAAAAGCTTGACCAGGTTCTATCATTAGTTCACTTCCAGCTTGAAATACCTGAATAAATGCAATCAAAATTTCAAAATACAATCTAATCACTATACTGTCTGGCATTACTGAAGCAAAGAATAAACCAGCATGCACAGGTACAATAATTGAGAATTTAATTTGGGTAATTAAGTTTAATATATAATAAAATTTTATAGTAAACACTTAAAATGCTCCTAAAAATATGGAGGCTCATTTTTATAGAAAGGTAGTTATTACAAACATTTCTATTGGGTAATTTTGAGTTTTTATGTAAAGTATTAACTTACATGAAAGTCCAAGTGCAAGTCCATGGGCAAGTGATTTCAGCTGGTGTTGGATTAGACCCTGTGGGACAAAGGGCAGGCTTCATGCCAGCTTTAAAAGTATAATTACTTGCTTGCAAACCTAAAATCAAGTATTTTTCCTTGCCAAGATTGGTGATTTTCAAAATATTTACTTTTAATGTCCAAAAATAGATGTTTCTTTCCCTTTCCCCTCTCTTCTTTGCACCTTCATCTTACTTAATGCTTCCCTGAATGCTGAACCTGGTGGCCAGGCACATTCCAAAAGAATTTGCAACAGCCAAAGGCAAAACTGTGCTGAGATGGCTCCTGCCTTGCCTGCCTTTGAATGGGCTGGCAGCCATGCAAGTGTCAAAGGATGCTTGCAAAGGAGGTCAGGAGAAAGGTTTAATTTGGTTAGTCCCACCTCTGATTTTCAGTGCTCGGGTTGATAACCCATGGGCCCCAATGAAAGCCTGAGAAAAAAAATGGGCTTCAAGGCACTGGATTTCGGATGTTTTCCAGAGATAAGGTAATAGCAATAATGCTAGGCTCAGGATTAATGCCATTTGAAATGCTGAGATAGTGATAGCAATTTCCTAAACCGTTTCTGTGTTCACACAGCTTCAAGGCTCGGTGTGTTGTGCTTCACTGTCAGCTCACTCCAGTGAATCAGGAATGCTGGTCTGGAAGCAGCTCAGAGGTGCCAGGCAAGGGCAGAATAATGCCAGGAGAAAACCCAGGGCAATTCTATATTTATGTGGGTAAGCAGCTAAAAATTTTTGTGTGAACTTCAAGGATAGCAAGTACTCCTTTTTCTCAGATGTAAATGTACTGTGTAAGAGGACATAGTACAATGTAGTATGAGGCTCTTCAGGAACTGGGAATTACCATAACAGGCAGAGCAGTGCTCCATTCTGCGCATTGTTGTGTCTTTGGAAGAGGCTTTTGCTCCAAGGAAATCTGAATATTTGCATCTTTTTAAACCTATATACCTTACTAGAGCCATCTGATATTTTCATTTCCCTCTGCCTCACTCGTATGTGAACCCTATCAAACAATTGAATGCAAAGATAATATGTGACAAAGCTAATAGGTTATGCACATGCTGTGCAACTTTTTAAAATCAGTAGTAAATATTTAAAGCTGTTTCAAATCTATTTACTCTCCCATGGACAATTTTTCACTCTAGTACAGTGATAATGGATAAAACCCCCCTGTTCTTTCCTGTTCTGGCAGTATTATGGAGCTGAAAATGTATCCTTGTGCTTGTGTCTGCCCCAAATGGAAAAGTTAGCACATCATGGCTGATTTTTGCTTCCTTCCTGTAGTTCTCCAAGTTCTGCTCTGTACTGTCTGTAATGGGGGCCAACCACTCAATCTGGGTCGAACTAAAACTCTCAGTATTTCTCAAAAACTCTCAGTATTTCTCACAGATTAGTACTTGAGTTCTGGGCAGATCTACCTTGCTACTGAAGAGGCTGCTATAGACTTGCACCAGTAGAAACACCAAAAACCATCCAGAGCATTTGAAACTCTGGTTTGTCGGCAGTTTTTCATGCTCAAGGAGCATCAGTAGAAGAAATCTGGCCTCAAGCAGATGGAAACTGGTGACTTCATGTTTGGGGGTGAGACTAGTTCCTGAGACTGGCTGAGAAAAGATTCCTCATGCCACTGCCTCTTGTCATCTCCTGAGGGGGAGAAACTGTCCTGCTCACCTTCTGTTAAACACTTCTACCACAAGTACTGGTTTTAGGCCCTCAGCTTCTGCCTGAACAGCGTATAAGCAAGCCAAGACCACAGGAGAACAGGAAAGTGTGACAGAGCTTTGGTGTACAAGGATCATTGTTTTGAGAGGTATCAATACAAGTCCATCAGCTCTCACAGTCTTAAATGTCTGGTGTTTGGTTGGTTGGTTGTTTTTTTTAATAAAGCCCAAGGAACAGTAGAGTAATGAAGCCAAGTCTCCAGACCTCACCCTGTGCTGTTGTTTCAGGTCTGACATCTGCACCATGATCACTGGTCTCAGCCTCCTCTCTGGAGGGTTCTTCCCGCAGCACAGAGCAACCCTTGGTTTTCCACCCATTTTTCAGAAAAGAAAAACAATTAAAAATCAAGCTTGTGAACTGAGGAGGGGATGGTGAAGGTTAGGACTGTCCGTACAGCCTGGAACTGGGGCTGAAGGAGACAGTCAAGAGAAGTGGAACCTTTTCTGTCAGGGTGGGCACAGCCTTTCCTGGCACTTTATCTGCTCCTCATAACGTAAAATACAAATGTCAGTAATGGTCTAAATGGATCCATTGAACACATACCATAAAAACGTGCCAGTGTTCCTCCACCAGAAGAATTCCTGCATTTGAGCTGTGTGAAGCTTCCATGGGGCTATCATGTAATGGTGACAACAAGTCTGTGGTACCTGCACACTGCTCAGGGGAGTGCTGCATGTAGTGCTGTTCTTAGGAATGTTTAAAAATCCCGAAGACCTGAAAACTTCAAAACAGTCTCACAAACAGTTTGCAAGCTTCTGACTTCAGCAGAACACAGGAATCAATCCTGAAGCAAAAGAGTAACACCAAAGACTGCTTGACACAAGACTGTTTGTAAAGGGAAATGAAAGCAGTCTGATTTTTAGAACGGTAAAGAATATAGGGGAAAAAAAAATAGGGACATTGAAAGCTGTGGGAGATCAGCCTTCTGAGAAGCAGCTGGTTTATTACACTTAGGGTTATTACATTAATATTCAGCCCTAAGGCCTACATTTTGTCAGCCTGTAAATAAATCATGTCTGTTGAAAACGCTTTCCCCAGTGGTGATGTTCGCATCAGGAGGGCGTCTGTGGGATTCACCCGGCGTAGCCACTGAGGGGCAATGGCCAGAAACTCTCCACAAAGCTTCCAAATAGCTCTTCTGCACAGACACAAATGAAATCCAGGATCAGCTGCCATGACCCTCAGGCAGGGAGAAGGTTGCAGTGCCATCAAGAGAGGCACAGGCACATGTGGGGTCTGCCAGAGCTCCGTGCTCCAGCTCGGACAGTGGCTGTGGCCTTGCTGGCACCACGGCTCCCACGCTTCCAAAAGGGTGATCAACAGCAGGATCACACACAGGCAGACAAATCTCACCACTCAGGGAAGTGGCAGGCAGGAGCAGAATGGCAAAATGCTGCCTGGCATTAGAATAAATTAATATTATGTGACTCCAGCTTTTATAGAAGTTTAAATGTTTAACAGCATTCTGCTTTTGCTTCCCCCACTCACTTTATGTTTCACTGTGTAACAGTTGTAAACTGTACAATTGCCTTACAATATGTTCATTACTACGTGATAAAATATTCATCAAAGGAGAGCAGTAAAACAGCAGATCTTCAGAAATACATGCCTTGAAAAGACTTGAAAACAAAGAAAGGCACAGCAGAATTATTAATTAACAGTAATAGAATTCTTGAGATAACAGAAAGCAAGCTTTTATTCTGAAATCGTATTTGTTCCGTGTCCTATATCTCAGATTTTAAAAGGAATGTTTTCACAGCAAACTTAAAGAGGGTTTTATATTTATGAGGCACAAAGATTAACAGACCTTTTTATGAGCACCTTTGCATGCTCAGACACAAGAATTTTTGTATTATCCTGTTGTGAAATGGAAACAATTAAGTGCTGCTGGAGGTGCTACATCGGTGCACTTGCTGTGTTCCACTGAGGAGAGGGCTATGGCAGGGAACTCCCCGTGGCTCTGGCTTGGATCCCTGTGATCAGCGCTTGGAGCCAGGCATGTCTTGCACTGAAGGTGAAGGTGGTTTTCACCACAGGTAGAGATGGCTTTACTTACCCATGGGGACCTCTGATGGAACAGCTCCAAGCTGGTGCAAGCTCTGGGCAAGGAACCACCCCAGTTTTCCAAGGGTAGGATCTGCACTGCAGCATTAACGGTGATGTTAAGGAAGTACAGAGAAAGAACAGGAAAAAACCAAATTACCAGGATTTCCTATTCCTTTGGGGTGAAAGGTATCAATAAATAGTGAAGGATGCAACCTCTAATTGTATAAACCCTAAGAACAGATTCTTTATATCCCCATGAGGCTGTAAGCTATTCCTGTTAACTAATATCATGGCCAAGTGACAAAAAATAAAATAATAGAGGTTAAACAGCTCACTCATACCAGGAAGAAGAGTCAAGAGATCTGCATTTTAAATGGCTTGTGGAATGTCACACATGCTGCTGAGCACCTGCAGTCTTCAATAAAAAGCCTGAACATCAACCCTGTTTCTTATAAATCTTTCCTACAGCAGCATCATTCCTGTGATGGGACTAATGTTGGTTTATTTGGTTTAGGTGTGGGGTTTTTTGGTTGGTTTTGTAAGTCTATTAGTACTGTATAAAGGTATGGCAAATCTTGCTATATTCCTGCTTAGAAGCAGCCCAAAATCATCTGCTGCAATTACCAACCATATTGCTTCATTATTAACTTGGATAACACCACTCTTGTTTCTGAGAGCTGTAAGCTAGATCTTGTGGGCCTTGATGAACTGTGCTTACTGAAGCTGAAATCTAAACTACCTGTTTTCAGAACACCATATTGCAATTTGATTACAGTAGGTATTGCTTTCAGTTGTTTGGGTTGATTTGGTTTCACTTTTTTTATTGGACATTTATGAAATAACAGTGTCTTTTGATTATCTAACACTCCAGAATGAAAAATATTATCATTTTGAGCTATGACAAAGAGAAACAGGGAAAGTGGAAAGGTAAAGGAAAGACCTTCACTCAAACGTATCATGCAATTTAGTGAGTTCTAATGAAAATCTCATCAATGGCAGCTTTATGGAAGTGAAGTCAAATCAGCATGCATATGTGTAAAAACAGAGCCACCAGTCACTGTAATGGTAACAGTCCGCAATCTTTCCTGACACCACTGCCATTAATGACATTTATAAATTGGTCCCATTGTGTCTCTCAAGGAAGTGGGGTGGGCAGATGTGCTCTGATGTGTCTGTTACCTCTGCTGGTTTGGAAATGGGGGAATGATGGAGGAATAGCAAGGCAATAGACACTGCAGTAATTTTTCTTCCCCTTTTCAACACAAAATAGCCATATTTAGCATCTAACCTGTACTTTTCTGAGGAATTGTTTTAAAGCTCATGATTTTTTTACTAATTTTGATATGTTGCCCGTGCTTTGCAAAAATAGTGATAGTGTTCCAGTCATCAGTTTCTATTCACAGGAGTACCCCTGGACTCTGAATGTGTTCGTTTTCTTCCCAAGTAGGATATCATTTTGTTTTCACAATTAATTATCCAGCCTAGGTTTTGTTTTCTTATTTCTGCCCTGCATCGAGTATCTTTAATTTTCCATAATTTTCTGTCTTCCTAGTAGTCTTTCTAATAATCCCAGGAGAGGTCTTTTATTAATTGTTCTCAGTATATGGACTTTGATGCCCTTTTGCAAATTCACTTTAAATAAGCTTTTTCCTGCAGCCTCTTGTTAAGCAATAGAAATCAAATACATATGAATTATCCTAAGTGTAATTTGCCCAGTTTTACATCTGCTTATAGACATAAGCCCTCTGAATTCCTTTTGACACTAACCCAGATGCAACCACAGCAAGGAGAGTTTTTGACCTTGGGTGGAATGAAAGATGCACAGGATCAACATTTTTTCAAGATTTGGTCCCCTGGATAAAAAACCCAAAAAAACAACAACCAAAAAACCCCCACAAACCCCAAACCTCAACAAAACCAAAATCAAAAAACTCCAAATAAAACCAAGTCCAGACAAAGAAACACAAAAGCCGTCTCTGAGAAGTTCCAGCAATGCCATAAAGCAGCAGGTGAGATGCCCAGCGTAGGAGCTTTCCCTGGGGCAGTGCCTCACCTTTGCAGCTGCCCTGCTCCCACAGGCTGCCCCGGTGAGGGATTCACTGCACCCTCAGGTAACCCCCCACCACATAGTTTACTTGCTAAGAGTTAGAACTGAGCAGCCCAACTCTGGATGATTCTCCTGCTCCATCACAGAGGACAGTTCCTTGGTTTGGGATCTGTGACTTGGCAAGGCAGTGAACTCTGCGGGAAAAAAATGATTTCTGACAGAATGATTGCCCAGTGGCAACAACTTTATGTGCCCTGGAGCCATGGGCAAGTGTGCCCATGTGGAGCTGGTCTGGGCAGGCAAGGGAGGGCACCTGGAGGGATTCAATCCTTCCTCCAGCCATGGCTCAACAGCTACCCCAGCGAGGGCGGACAACCACTGCCACCACCAGGGACTTGCCCTCCAGCTTCTCTGCAGCTCTTCCAGACACTCCTGGCTGGGGCAGGCTGAGAGACTACGTGTCCAGCCACTGCTGCTATCTATTCCAGGACTGCAAAAGGTACAAATTTGATCTTGGCAGACAAGAGAGGCAGCTCCAGCAACTTTTTCATACATACATATTTTGGACTCCCACTGAGAGTTATTAGTTATTAAAAAGCAATCAAATGAGGCTGGCTTTGGAGCACATTTGTTAACCATATGATATCAATTAGGCCCCAGTCTCCTGACTGCAAGGAGTTGACGTTACCTCATACACAAGCAGGATTAAATTCCTTCTCTCTCTCCCCCTCTTTGAAGCTGGTAATGTCAAATATCTCCCACATTCCTGGGGAAAAGGTTGCATCTATCCTGAGCATGTGGATGCTTTCAATTTGTAATTAATAGGTCTGCATAGCAAATACCTGTGCTGGGGGAGCAGCAGCAGTGAAGGAGTCACTTGGCTGTGCAGTGCTAAACACCCTGGTGGTCAGTGCCCTGTCTGGCTGAGCAGCTGCCCACCAAGCCCCGGTGGCCCAGCTGGGATGTCGTGCCCTTTGCTAACTGCCAGAGAAAGGGAGGGTTTTCTTCACTCACAAATGGGAGCCTGCCACTGACAGCAAACCTGCTCTTTCTCAGTGCCAGGCACAACCCAAGACAGAGCTAAGAAAGGAGTGGTAAGTTTCCACCCTCTCACACTGGAATTCATATCCCAAACACCCCATCTGACATCAACTGAAAACGCCAACAGAAGGCTGAGGCTTGTATTGGCACTATTGCTACTCTTCTGTCAGGTTTTTAAATCTCCCAAATAAGCTTTGCTTAGATTTCAGTGCAAATCTATTTGTTTGCTTAGCAGGTATGACATGGCAGTGCTTCTGTGATACTGAGAATCAGGATCTTTCTCTCTGGTACCTCTGTGCTTGTCGAACTCTCCTGGACATACCAGCAACCCAATCTGCCAAAGTGACACAAGACCCTGCAAAGATTGTTTTGGACACAAAGAAATTGCTTAAGTGAATTCTATATTTCCTTCACAAGGCAATTTTATCTCTTCGTGATTTGTTTTTATCAAGCTCGTCCATTTTAATGTAAATGCTGCAATTTAAGATTAAAAAAAGGAGAGTACTTTTATCAGCCAAGCTGACAGAGGTTTAGTATTTATTTATGCAAATTACATATTCCGTCAGAGTGCAAAATCACAATGAATTGCCAAACCAATTAAATTAACATATTTTAAATAAATAGCTCTTCCCAATTAGTGAAAAAATACCCATTTTCAATTGCAGTGGAAGAAAATATTTTTTCATAGGTATGTTAAACATACAGATAGTTTTATAAGTGAGAAAACTACCTTATAAAAAACCTGCTATAAACATTCCAGTTCAAAACATGGATATTCAGGGTTATGAACTGTGGTTTTAAGAGCAGACTTGCTAAAAGCAACAAATCACTGTGTAACATTTTTGTAGATGGGGAGCATGTATACTCTACACATAAACCTGCATGCCTGGCATACCCCATAATGAGATTATATAAAAATGTTTTTATATATATTTTTATATGTACTATGCATAGAAATTTTTACGAAATTAATGCTTGCTGGAAATTAGTTTCTTTGCATTTCAGTGACAGCATCTTCATTGCTTTGTCCCATTTCTATGACTTGAAAGAGTTTATTGCCAAATAGTTCACTGTATTGGAACTCCTACAACATTTTGGACAGATTTACTGCACCATAGACAAGATTTATCAGTATATCACGTATTTATTATTTCCATCAGTTAGGACCAGGGCTTAAGTGTTGCCTCTGGGATGAGTTTCTCAGGTGTACCCAGATTTATTAGTGGCAAATGGGGCTTTTTCCACCATCCTAAAGAAAAGACCTATCTGCAAGTCCTAACTTCCCGAGGCCTGTGGGTGGAGGGGTTTTCACTTCCTCTTCAGGTCCGGTTCAGGGACTGAGGTAATACTGACGGCTTTGATGAGGTTCCATGCAACTGGATGGAAGCCAAAGATGAGACATTTCTGTCTGAAAGGACCCAGCTGGTGAAGAAAACACCAAGACCAGAAAAACCAGAGGTCCAGCTGTTCTTACATTCTCCTGGAAGGCCTTTTTGCTTTAAAAAGTCTTTTCCATCATAACCTGGCATGAAGGAAAGGTGATAATACTCACCTTCACCCTCTCCCCAACATATTCTCGGGAGCAGGTCACATCATCCTCAGAGCTGGGCAAAGCCAAGGGCTCTGTGACCTCAGCTGTACTTGCGAGTGTGCCAAAAGCTGCCACCACAGAGGACTCCTCATGGAGGATAAAAGGCTCCCCATTTGCCACTGTCACAGGGATTTTAATGAGGTGTTTTAATGAGGTTTTGAAGCATCAAGGTGATGTTCAAACATATTTGGTGCTAATATCACCAAACATGTCTGTAATCAATATGTCTTCCATTCAATGGTATAAGTTGTCCAAATAGCCTTAGGTTTGACATTCTTGAACTTTGGACTGCTTGATTTTCTAAAAGTAATGTAAAAAAACCTGAAAGACAACAATGTTTGTCACCAAGGGGAGGTTTTTGGGAAGAATTCCCAGCATCTATTTTTTTTTTATGGCTATTTTCATGTCTATACCTACAACTCCAAGTAGGAAGAGCTGCAACAAACTTTTCATGGGAGCAACTCCTATTCCAGATCACTAAACCAACTTCCAAAAGCTTTAGCCCAAGCTTATGTACTTTGGAGTTGAATTTTTAAAAAATAAAAATGCCAGAGCCAATATACAGTTCAGAGCAGACAGAGGGTCTATCATTTTCTTATTTTATTATTCTGCTGCCAGAGAGAACCTTTTATCATAACTGTGCTGTCATTGTTGCATTCATTAAAGAAGAAAAAAGGAGGGAAATTATATTGCTCAGGCAGTGCTTCATTTCTGATGATGGATCTCACACAGCCCGGGAGCTCAGAGTCAGGCAGGGACATGAAAACCCCCGGAGCTGCCCGTGGCGCTGGGTGGCCTCAGCAGCACGAAGGGGGTAATCCCCACTTAACCACTGCACGTGTTTGAATGGCCAAGCTGGGTAGTGGTCTGGGCTGTTCCCTGATGGGATTTTAGGCTACAAATAGGCAGCAGCAGGAGTGGAGCTCGACTCACTGCCCAGAGCCCCAGCTCGTGCCCAGAGGATGGCTGTGGATGCTGAGCAGGCATAACCCAGCAGCTGTGTGTTGGTGTGAGCCTGGGGGCACGGTGAGACAGAAAATACATCTTTTTCTCTGAATAAACTCTCTTTTCTTCCTCAAATGGACTGTGTGAAGAGAGGAGTTGCTCACTTGAGCAACAAATTGCTCAGTGGTTGGTTTTTGTCCCAGTGAAAGAGCCAAAATTTAGGATTCTTTAAGCTGAGCATCTCCTGACCTGTGCCTGCTGCTGCCTGCTTTGGGCATCACTGGCTGGGCCAGCAGGAGCTGCAGCACACCTTTCAGGCTGGATCATCCTGGCGTTTACGGGAAGTAAGGGGGATTTAAGGTAAAATCACAACATGAGTGAAGCAGCCTGGCTGTGTGTAAGTCCCCATCAGATGGCACACGGTTTCCAAAGGAATGCAGGATATATCCTTGCACCTTCTGGGACAGTGATTGAAAGCAGACTGTGAGAGTGCTCATCCTTCCGAGTTCTGGCACCCACAGGGGACTGGAGGGCTCAGGAAGCCTGGGAGCACGTGGAGACGGCAGGTCACTGCAGCCATGGGGATGGGCACATCGGCACTTGAGCACTGAGACATTCTTTGGGAGAGGAAGCTTTCTAATGAGAGGAAAGATAATAGTCTATTTTTTAAGTTGAAAAGATGACTGAAGAATTTTAGAAATGTTTCATCTAAATGCTGAGCTCTCAAGAAGCTGCACCTAGCCTCCTGCCCACTCTGTGTATGCACTTAAAGAAGTGTAGGTGGAAAGAATCTTTTGGAGTATATTGGCTTTTAATAAAACAAACCTTTTCTGGAACAATCTCAAATCGATTTATTTCTGTGCCCTTAGGATTATCAGGAACCAGCTTTTTCTGCATTACTAAATATTTGGAAGACAGTATTACTACTTCCTGCAGCTGAGGCCAAATTAAAAAAAAAATGTTCAGATACCTCATTCTCCCTAAACCTAGTATTTGCTAATTAGCATGTATTTATCTTCACACATAGATACATAATTAGCATATTTCTGATGCCCTGCACAAGCGTATGCCTTGGTCTCCAGACATTGTTTAGAAATTAGAGAAGTTGAGGAGGTACCTGCAGGTCAATTCGCATCCCAAATTAGTGCTCCTGGATACCAGTTGTTCTAGGTCCAGACACAGCTGGACTTTTCCTCATGGAAGTTTGATCCTGCAGTAAGGTGAGCAGGTGACCTGTCTCTGCCCTTGCCCTCTTCAAATTTAATCTTTAGAGGGTTGAAGATATGTTTATGGGATTGGGGAAATTGTTGTGGTGATTAAGGGGAAAAGACATCAAAATTAGGATGAAACTAATGCACACAGTGTCTTCAAAAATGTGTATTTTCGTGTTGTACAGTGACTAAGAAGAAAGACCCTATCTTCTGCCCTCTTTTTCTTCATTGCACATTTCAGATCAAATCCAGCACTGGTCTAATCTTTGGAAGTTCCTATATCTTTTACAGCTGAGATTTCAACGTATTTCCAGCAAGGTAAGCTGCTTTTTATGTGCTAGGAAGGGCGGTGGATGATGAAAATAGCCAGATTTTCTCCTTTCCTTCAGGGTGATGTAGATAAAGTGTGACTCCTCTGAAGCTGGTGCAGGACCTGCAGCAGAGGATATGGGTAGATGCAAGATAGGGCTGATTCTCCTCCCATGGTTTATATCTGAGCCACCACTTTGGACTCACAGAGAAGAATTGGGGAGTGTGGGGTTTTGGAAAGAGGAACAAAGGAGGCAATTCTGTGTCAGCTGTTAGGGGGTGGCAGGATGCTCAGACGCTGCTAGCTGGGCACTTTGGCTGATCCACTGAGCAGCTTTCCCTGAGCCACTGAGGTTTTGTGTGCTGCTCATGTGCACAGCTCACGGGGCTGTGTTTGCCAGCTGACCCCACAGAGTGGTGGGCACTGACCGTGGCTGCTGTGAGCTCTGATGGTTGCTTGCCAGGGCAGAGCCTTTTTCTGTTGCTTGTCAGCAAACCCTGGCACTGCTGAAGGGTTGCCTGGCCCAAAAGCACAGCAAGGACCACGTTGGATTGCCCATGTGCTCCAGAGCTGCTGCACAGGCATGGAGCAACTGATCACTGTGATTTCTTTCCTGCTGACATTGTGCTCTACAAATTACAAGATGTAAAAGAAAAATATGTGGGGAAGTTTTAGGGTCAATTAAAGGACTGCGTTAAATTCATGCATCCATTTCCCAGTAACAGCAGCAATGCCTGACAGCAGGGCTGGATCCTTTTATGTGTGTACCTGCATATTTCCGTCAAAGGCAATCATTAGTCGTTTTAAGCTTGAGCAGGTTTTTGCCCTAAAGTTCCTGTAAAAAGCCTCTTTTTAGAGCGATTTTTTTCTTTTCTGTTGAAAGTTGGGCTGTTCCTAAAGACGGTTATGCTTGTGGCAGCTGGAAAGAATTTGGGGTAATTGTTTACCCTTACTGATTTTATGGACAAAGCATAAAACAGAGTAGTGATGTGGGGCACAGCTTGTGTCTCTGTTTCAGAAAGGATGTGTTCTCTGTTGGGGTACAGCCCTGAAGGAAATGCACAGGTACACAGAAATACGTGAAATGTCACCAAAACAGTGTCCCCTCAGCAACCTCCCAGAGCACAGTCCTGCAAGGAGCTGCTGAGGCACCCTGAGAGCTCACCGTGCTTCAGCCTCGTGCTAAAATGCAACTGGTGTTGTCCTAAAGCCAACCCAATAAACAAAGGCTTTGTTGATAATATTTCAATGGGCTGGCATTGACTGTGGCCATGCCAGGCTGTAGCCAGGACTGGTGTGTGTTTCATGGCCCTGACTGAGTGTCCAGAGATGACTGCCATCACTTTCATGATTGGCACCCAGAGGTGCTGTCACAATCAGATCTTGCATCTTTGTGAGGTATTAAATAGCCATCATACATCTCACTGGAGAAGACGAAGAGAGCGTTGGGTCTTCTAATCCAGCTGGTACTAAAACCAGCTTTTCTTACCAGGATTCTCCCACTTTATGCTGGATAATCATCTTGTACAGAGACCCTTTTCATCTTTATTTTCAGAGCAGGAGATGGCCAGTGACAGGAAGGACCATAATGTGCCCTTAGGAAAAAAAAAAAAGGCAAATGATAGGTCTGTGATTTCAGTCCTTTGAATATCACTTATTGTCAAGGTGGAAGTTTGGAGTCACAGAGCAGTGCAGGCAGCAAGCCTGCTTGAACTTCTGTCCCTCTGAGCCAAGGAATACTCTAATTATTTTATGCAACATGTGGCCCTTTGATTCTGGCAAGCAGAAGCAGAGAGAAAGTTGCTATGCAACCAGGAAAGCAGCTGCTGAGCCAAGGAGTCCAAGAACTGGGAACTTCAACAAACACAAATTGTCTTGAAAAATACAAACGGGCAGAATTTTATGGTTACTTCCAATTTTTGTGTTTGTCATCATCTTCCTTCTGAATTCATTTAGTCAATGTTGGTGAAGAGTCATAGAAATGTTGCCTCAGGTGCAGGCTGGCAGCCTGTTTTGGGGGCTGTAAAACTGTGGGAATTTGGCTTTGGTGACAGTGACATTCTGTCCATGCAGCTGACAAGGGATTTTAATTATTTTAGTCTAGGCTTGCACTGGGCCCAGAGCACTCCCCCTGTGGCTGCAGTGCTGGCTGGGGCACGATGTCTCTCTGGCAGCCGTGCCAGGTCCCCCCGAGGTTGTGCCCAAGGCCACGGCTGGCAGGGGTGAGCTGTGCAAGGGACATCCCAAACTGCCTTTGTTCCTGAACCAAAATGAGCTCCAGGGTCCCTGCAGGGACCATCACCCTGGGGCCAACCTTTGTTCAGATAAATGGTTGGATTTTGCTCATGTTTTCTGTGAAAATAAATGTGGCTGTCTTCTCAAAGACTGGGCAACCAGCAAACCAGTGCTGCTCCTCTGCTCAGATGTAGTCCTAGTGCTAGCAGGGAGGCCTGTCTGGCATTAGCTTTTTATTAAATAAATAACTGAATAAATGGTAGTGAAGAACAAGTTCCCTTTCCTTCCCTCAAATATACACAATGAACTAGCAAAGGTCGCTGACAATCTTTTTAGTGGAGTTACAACTGAATTACGACTGGACACAAAACACAAGCTCTGACTACCTCTTGGGCTATTTGTCTACTTAATAAATTCCAAGAGAAGTGTGCATTCAGGGCTGTAAACAAGTTATAAAACCAGCCCTTCCCATACTGGCTGTAGACACTGTTTAGACACTCTGACTTGGAAATAATATAGTGGAATAATCACTTCTCCCCCTGCACCACTACCTAATTCATTGCATGACAGACAGGGGCATTAGGCAAAGTCCCTGCAGAGGAAGATCGATGGTTAAAGAACTGCCAAGTAGGGCCACAAATCCTTCATCAAATTACAGCCAGGGTGTTCAGGCTACTTCCTCTGGCTCTTATTGATAAAATCCAGACAGCAAATTATCATATCAAAGTATAAATTCAAAGCAGCAGAGCGATAATCATCTCCAATTCCTGGTGGATAAGCAACTAATGAGAGATCTGATGAACTACGAATGCAGGAGATAACAAAATAATTACAAAATGGCAAACTGCTGGAGACTTTTAGGAAGAAGGACAAGGAGAAATTTTTTAAGAAGTACTTTTAATAAGGAAAACATGTATCAACAGTCCATCTTTGACCAGATACATTAGGAAAACTATAGGGAAGCATGCTGGAAAGTGTTCAAGGCCAGGTTGGAGGGAGCTCTGAGCAATCTGGTCTAGTGGAAGGTGTTCTTGCCCATGGCAAGGGGGTTGGAACTAGATGAGTTTTAAGGTGCCTTCCAACCCAAATTAATTTATGATCGTGTCCAGTCGGTGCTTTTCTTTGTTCTGCATGCTTCTTAAATTTTATTCCAGCAAGAGACCATTGTGATTTTTTAATAGTAAAGCTTGTTTTCCTGTTGCAGTAATTAAGAGTCTAACTTGTCTGATGATGGTTTTGGATGATCAGAGTAAGCACTGTGAGTGGATAAAGGTGCAGGCACCTGGGAAGCCTTTCAGTCCAAAAGGCTCCTAAAATTATCTGTTATGTTAAATCAACAAAGGAGGTGAAGGGGGAAAATTACAGAGGTTTCTGCCTGTGAAGCTGCAAAATGTCTGCCTGGAGCTGGGAATCAGTGAATGATGAGGGAGCGGGTTTGGGTTTGCTGGTGCAGGTTTGTGTCATGCAGAGATCTGCTGAAGGTGCCTGAAAGGGGATGAGCTACGAGGTTGGGTTTTTGAGATGAGATTGTATTAGATGAGAGATGTAGTGCTGGTGAAATTTTTTTAATGGCTCAATATATAAGAAAATTGCATCTTACAGATATCATGCAGCCGGAATCTGCAAAATGAAGCCATGCCCTGACCCTAGAGAGGTGAGATGGAGCCTGTGCTCAGGCCCTGGCTCTGTCTGCCTGAGGGCGCCGTGCTGGTTGCAGTGGGGACTGAAGCAGCTAAGGGAGGTTTGGAAAGGGGCTGGAGGGAGGGCTGGGGCTCTGCATGGCAGGGTGTTGCCTGTAGTGAGGAGAAGGCACCAGGAACTGCCTGAGCGGCTCAGAGTTGAATTTGGGCAGAAACCAAACAGGTGGGTGACAGCAAAAAGGCAAGGGGGGGCTGAGTTGTGCTCTAGGAGTGAATCCCTCACAGTTGGGCTGCAGGATGAGGAATCCCTCATTTACTCTGTGACCTTACTAATGCTGGGTGACAGCTCGGGGCAGCAAACCACTCCCCGGGGAGAGGAAAGTGCTGTTCCACGTGCCTGTGAAGCCAGCACTTGTCTCCTGGTGAGTGCAGCTTTGGTGGCTGATTTCTGGAGACTCTGACCTTTTTCCAAACACTGGAAATTGTTGGAAATCCTTGTTCCAAGGGGCTTGCAGTCAGAATCAAAAGAATACAGAGGCAGTTCAAAAGAAACAAGGATAAGGGAAATTTAAGTGAATGGAATATTCAAGATGTCATTAATTTTAAATAATGATTTGCCTGACTTTGGCACTGCTCCCAGGAAGTCACACCAGGCTCAGAAATGCAACACGATGACGCACGACTTGAAAATACTATGTCAAACCCCGCCTGGTTCCTGTTAGCTGAAGGTCTTGTTGACATTGCTCATTCTTCACTAAACTCAAAACTCATGGACTCATTGAAGGATGCAGCTTGGTGGAACTGCTTGGCAAACCCTAACAGTTTTTAAAGGTTTAATAAATTACTAATTAAAGGAGGAGGAAAAACAGAGCTTGGAAATGTCTGCAAACATGTGCATTAGGTTTTTTTCAACATTTTGTAAATTAAGTAATTTAAATTGATTGATGAAAACGGTTTCCTTTTTTTTTTTTTTTTTCCCAATGTGGGATGTTTATGGAAACTACTTTGGTAGGCAGGCCCAAATACTGGCAATATTCCTTGTGTCTTCCTCAAGGACCTCATCATAGCTTGTGTAGATAAGATTTCTCAGAAACCTGCAAGTGAATCACACCAACCTATTTTTTGAACCAGAGCTTCATGGGGGTGCCCTCTAAAAGCCCAGCTAACAACAGATACAATGTTCACGAAGTACTGACTATCCATATTTGTTTTTTTTTTTGAGGAGTATGCATTGAATATCTTTTCATATCTCTTACACAAATATAGAGAAGCATTTTAACTGCTGTCATCCCTCTTAGCCTCCTGAAGATCATCTGATCTATCAGCTTTGTTTGCTATTGCTGCAAAACTGGAGTTTACCTTCATGAATGAACTTTGAGGTGAGATGAGGGAAGATACTGAGGTGGAAGGCATCGCCTCACAGATTCATGAGCTGTTTTGTCCCCTTTAAAAAACCATATAATTTTCTTAAATAATAGTGGGCTGATGTTTGCTCTTATTTCCTTTCCCTGTGGGGAGACATTCTGGACTCCTATAACATTTTGTGTGTTGCGGGAGCAGGTCATGCACACATGGATATTTATGCCTTTCTGCCACAGATTGCTATCACAGGTTGCTACATACTCCTGATGGAGAAAGCACGGCTAAAATGCAGCTAGAAAGATACAGGAAGCTGGAGAGCCTGGTGGCAAGAATTAGCATCTCTTGAGGAGTGACTCCATGTTCCTGAGCTGACCCCCTAGGTAAATAGAACACACTTTGCTAGAAATCTTCTGAGCCAAGCTTGTCTCCTCTGGTTGTGCAAATGAACTCTGATAATGAAACAGTTGTGGTTTTCAAGTTTGACGCATCTAATGAACCTCTGCTCCTTCAAATCTGTGCTGAACATCTTCTCCATGTAACCAGTGAGTAAGAAGGGACATATTTCAAGTATCTTCCCTCATCCTATTTGCTGATAAGATACATAAATATCACCAAGTTTCTTTTTTGAGAGAAAATACAGTACTCTGGCTTTCAATGAGCCGTTGTGAAATAAACTTTCCTCTGTTTTTTAAAAATACCAGTTGTAGCTAATCAAATAACAAATGGGAGGAGGACCACATAGTTCCTTCTGAGGCCTCAAGAGATTGTGGCTCAAAAACTCAGTAAAATCAACCCCAAAACAATCTCAAATGATGACACATCACATAGTGCTGAATGGAATGGCAGGGATTGTTCTGAATGTCTGAAGTTCTACAGGAATTGATGTTTCTGAGTCATCCGAGATCCCCTATTGGTAAGCAAAATAACAAAATGGAAAAAATGCCTGGAGTACCATCCATTAGAAAACAAACAAATCATAGAGAACTTTGCCAAGATGTAACTCAGACAGGCAATTAAACGGGGAAAGCATTCCTGCCTTAATCTTACTGTGTGTTTGTTGGTCTTAAACTAGAATTAGAACTTGTAGATTTATGACCTGTATATAAAATGAATAAAAAAATCCCTGCTAGAAGAGAGATTCCTTTTGCATGAAAAGTGATGTTTGGCAGAGATGACTGTGCAGTAGAAGATTTGACTTTCAAATATTCTCACAAATCAAAGCAATTTCTTGATGAACCAGTTTTACTATTCTGAACCCCAAAGAAAAGCATCCCCAGGTGATGCAAACTGAAACCCTGACCAGAACAGCTGCAGCTGAAGCCAGTTTCAGCTGACAATTGGAATTCATTAAGCCAGGCCAAGAAGGGCAACAGGAGCATGGCAAAAGAGTAAAGACCAAAATACCCTAAAACCAAGCCAACCCTTCCCTCCTCTTGCCCTTAGTCCCCAGATCCCTAGAGATCCTTCTTTCTAAATTAGTGTTCCTCCTTTAGGCTCAAAACTCTTAAATACCTATAGGTATTTGAGGCTCAAAACTTTTAAATACCTGAACCATCTCCCGACCCATTTTTAAAAACATTTTTCAGCTTTTGCTACTAAAACTCTGCCTTTTTTTTTTTTCTGGGCCAGAGTGACAAAGCCTGGGTTGGAAAGAATTTCTTCAGTTTGTAAAATTTCCTGACTTTTCTCAGGTGCTTTGCACCCAGAGGAGGGAGGGTATCTCAATCTGCTGGATGAGTCAGAACCTGGCCATGAAAGAAAGGGCTGGGTGACAAAGAAGAGTGTTGCTGGTGTCGCTGTGCAGCTCTCCTGCCTTCAGCACTGCGAAGTTTCCCTGGAATTGGTTCCTGTATCTAGGGAGCCATGGGCAGTAACTATCTGCCATTAAGAGAAGGGAATCAGGAAAGTTGGACGCTGCCCCGAGTGCCTCTGATGCCTCTGCACACTCCCAAACCATGGGGACTCTCAGGGCTTAGCAGAGACGCGGGCTGCAGGAAATCTGAGCTGGTGAATGACCAACAACATCCAAACTTCTGCAACTTCATGTGAAAGTACCAAAACCCAGGGTGGATATGGAGTCACAAAAAAGCTCTGTTTCTAGAGGCACTTTTCAGTAGAACCTCATTTTAAGGCAACACTAGCCCTGAAAATAACTTATTGCACTTATTTTTAAGATGCTCATGAATAATTTATACTACATTAACTTGTAAATGTGATAGCTTTTGAAATCATTAGGCTCCAGTAGCTTGCTTTCTAAGTCCATGGGCTGGATCTCATTATTAAAAGCTAATTAGCTCATTCAACTGGAACACATTGTGTCAAATAGCTATGCCAGTACTCTCCTTTTTATTACAATGGATTATATTAATTCTAAAAATATTCCAGAAATGGCATTATGGAAATATTTAATAATAAAGATATAACATTCTATACAAGTAGATAATTTCATTACAACTTCAAAAAGTTTTCCAAGACTGGGTAAATGAGGTTTCAGGGTTGTGATTATTTTTATGAATATATAGTATTAGAAATCTCTGATATATATGTAATTTATTTAAATATTGAAGATTATAGCTTATACATTGGAGGGATGTTTTTGAAATGTTCATTTGGATGTGTGAGAAGCTTGGATCTTTGTTTAAAAAGTTATGCTGCTAAAATTAGATTCCTAAGCCATGTTAGGCACTAGAAAGGAGGCAGATCACAAGTAAGTGTGAGCAACGTACCCACAACAACAGGGTCAAGGGGTGGGGCAGTACCTGAGGCTTCTCTTGTCCCAGTCACAGGGAAATACTGTGGCCATCAGTCAGTTGCAGTCTATTTTTTTTTTCCACCAAAGTATAATTTATTTGCTGTTGAATTTTAATACAGAGAAAACACTGCATTTTCCTTCTCCACTGTTCTTCCTATGGGTGTAATTCCAGACATCGTGCAGAGAAATTCGAGGAGGAGAGGAAAAATAGGCACTGACTGAGCATTTCCCACCTCTGGCACTGGACCAGGAGTCACAGCCAGCAGAGCTCCGCAAGTGCCAAACCCAGGTGTCAGAAACAGCCCAAGAACCACCTGGGCAGTACCATGGGTAAATTTATCTTTGCACAAATGATTTGTTCCCCAGTCCTCCCATCCCACCCTCACTATGAAAAAAATCACAGTGTACCCATCCAGCACAATATCAGAGGACATGTTCTGTAGAATGTGTCTTTTTTCAGAATAAAGCAAAATGTCATTTAGGTCCATTTCTGCTAAAACTCTGGCTTTGGGAGAAGAACCTCCATAGGAAAAACAATTTCCACTGGGTATAAGAAAATCTAACTGGTCAGATTTTCTAATTATCTGTTATTGGATTTGTAAAGTATTTGCTATATAAATTATCCAAACATTCTCTTTTTTTCCCCAATATTTTGGGTTTATATTTGTCTTTCCTTCAAATTTAAACATTTTTAAACTTCAGTACTTTAAAATCTCTATTACCAGCTTTTAAAGGGATTAGGGTAAAAGGCTTTTATTCTGCAGTCACAATACTATTGCTTTCAAATACATCTTGGATTTCCTGTTCAGAAGAAAAAAAAAAAAGAAGGAATTTAAATAATTCACAGCAAATCTACAATGTCTGCTTCTGCCTTGATGAATGTTTCCCTTTAGGAAAGGCAGTTCGCTTGTTAATATAACATCTGGCTTTCATCTCGAATAAATACAACAACTCAAAAGCAAGAGAAAAAGAGTAGAAAAATGTGAATTTTCTGGCATATCAAGCCGCCCAAAGACCTAATTGATAGAAATAATACCTTACAAGCAAGGCTGCTTGGCAAACTGCCATAAATTAATCTTATGGGAGAAGGGGTTTCAGGGGTCCACTTGGTCACCTGGAGAGTTGAGAGGGATGGCAAGAGAAGCAGCACACAGCTCAGATTTGGGGCTCTGCAGGGCCCTGCAAGAGCCTTCCCTGCAGGAAGTGCAGCAGGAAAGCTGTGCAGTGCCACTGGCAGCTCTGGGCCACAGCCACTCCAGTCTGGCACGTGCAGCTGCCCTTGGCTGCCCTTTGCCCTTGTCAGACAACGTCCCCTCCTGCAGGACCCATCTCCAGGGCCTCTTGCCATCTAAAATGCAGTTTTGAGAGCTAGACTTAGTTTTTAGAGAGAAAGTGAAGAAGTTATTTAATAATTTTAGACTTTACTCAGTTAAATAAAGAAAAAACCCCAAACAAATGAAAAATAAAACCTAGGGAAAAAAATAATCCTCCAGAAAAGCAGTGAGGAGGGCAGGGACTTGAGACATGTCCCAGAATCATTTTGTTTCCCTAGCTGCAGAGTGGGAGAGTGGGTATATGCACATACTCCTGATGGATGTATGGACCCAAATCAGGAGGTGCCATGAGCAGGGTCTCTCTGGATTGAACCCAGTTCATATTTCTTGCCTCTCTCCTTTCCTGTGGCGAGTGCATTGATCTGCCCTCGTGCATTGCTGAGCAGACAGACCAGGCTGGCCAGAGCAGTGCAGTTGGGTTTTTATGTGCTGGCAGTCCCCAGTTGTTATCCCTGCTGGGTGTGAGTGCTCTGGACATGCCACAATGGGCAGGAACTGCAGCTCTGCTGGGATGGCAACTGCAGCATGGGGGTGACAGCACAGGGACCTCCTCAGCTGCTGGGAGGTTGCTGAGCAGAGTTTGTTGCAGCTTAGAATGTCGTTGTGTTCACTGCAGCTCTGACTGGAAGCTGAGCCCAGCCTGCACAGGAGGGGTTGGCAGGACGGCAGTTGGGTATAAATGCCTTTTTATTTCTATTCCATTTGAGCTACTGGGTAGCACTTTGATCTGAAAACTCTCATAATTTAGAAGTTTTAAATTTAATGTTATGACTTTGAGAGGCAGCTAATCTCACGTTTAACTTTCATGAAGACTTATCTATTTTTTTTTTTTTTTAATAAATTCTTTTGGCCTTGCACTGTGAGGGCAAAATCCTGGGAAATTTACCCAAGACCTGGATCTGTCTCAAGGTCTTGTATCTTCTCCCTTTATTAGGTCTACTCCTGTCACCCTTAAAACTCTGCAGCTTCACAGCATGCCCCTATAAGGTAAAATTCAATTCCTCCTTTCTGTGGAAGGAAAGACTGATGCACAGAGCAGATAAATTACCTGCCCAAGGTCAGAGTGTGACAGAGGGAGCACTAGAGCACTGATGAAACCATTTCTATCCCTTTTTGATAAGCCTGAAAGTTGTTCTTGCTGGGAAGCACTGGAATGGAATATCTGTAGCAATGGGAAAATATCTTTTTACCCCTTTCTCATGCGTACCTTTAATTTTTTGCAGCAAACCTTTACATAAGCCTTGGTGGTAAATTTTAGCTACTAGTGGATAAACATGAATGAAAAAAAGTAAATTTATAGGGAGCAGGCAAAATGTTGCAAATAAATTTGCAAGAATGCTCTGTCTTCTATCCTGCAAGACCACAGGGACCAAGCCTGCCCCAGCCTGCCGTACAGAATTCCCACTCGCACAGATTGCTGTCTTTCAGCAGTTTCTGAAGTGAGTGACACCAGGAGGATACAGTCAAGTTTTCTCATGATGGCCTGTTTCCATTTACTCACAAGCCAAGATCTTACGTTTCCAGAAGTTTTTAGTCAACTTGACTTTTGCTTCACAGATACAATATCGTTAATGAAAAGGGAGGAGCCATTTTGTCACAATGGTGAAAATACAGAGAAAGATTTCTGTTGTGGGTTAGACTTGTTTCCTTCAGCGAAAAAACCAGTATCTTGTATCTTATGACTCTTTTCTTCCTAATCATATAAACATTGGTTGCCCAGAAAAGTGACATCAGAATGAAAGGAGACATTTCAGTCATCCTCAGCCACATGTCAAAGCAGTGGAATTTTCAGTGCATTCTTTTATTTCTCTAGCACCTGTTTTCTTGTGGTTTCACCTCTGGCCCCTGACAGCCAGGCAAGTCACTCACTTGTCTGCATCTTCACCTTCCTTCCCTGTCAGCTCTCAGAGCAACTCAGTGGGCTGGTTCTTGCACTTCAGTGTATTTTGCTGATAATTCTCATCTGGTGATATGTTTTAGAGCACTAGATTGCTAAAAAGAACTCTTGGTGAAATAGCATGTTTAAAACAGTGATTATTTGAAAACTCTCTGGAGAAGGAATTTAGTTTAACAGAGATTCACAACTCCTTTGAGAACCTATCCCAGCTCCCCCCATCATCTGGGGGGATGCTCTCACGGAGCCCAGACAGAACACAGTGAGGTGCTCAGTGCGCTGTGAATGCTGCTGAATCCTTAGGTGGGACCAAGAAAACACACACTCTCAGGAGTAATTGCAGCTCTGGAGATCTTGTGCAATTAGGATGAAAATGCATTCCTGGACTCAGATACTGATACTCTGAGGTTTACTTTCTCATCTTGAAAGTCATAAAGACCACGACGGTGGTTTTAACTGGAAGACGTACAAGCTGATTTTTCCCACTGTCCCTGTATGTCTGCAGGAAATTACAACCGAGAAAGAGCCAAGCTGTGATAATTCCATCACCGCAAGGGTTTGTCTCTTGCTGCCTTTAGCCCTCCATTCTGATGTGTTTGTGTTAACCTCCTCTTCTCCTTCCAATTACAGCTCTGGCCCTGGAGCTGGGAGCAGCAGCGCTGTCCCTGCGGCACTGGTGGTATCAAATCGCCCTGATGATGATGGGGAAAGCAGCAGCAGGAAATGTGAGGAATTCTTCCTAGTCACGGGACTTTCTGAGCAGCAGGTATTATTCAATCTTTCCATTTGTAATCATCACAGACTGAGTCTTTCCTTACAAGAAAGAGAGGCACAGTCCTGCTGACACTGAATGTTCTGGCAGAGGGCTGCAGACATCAGTGGGGAAAAGACCATATTTTAATGGGTTTTGTCTCTTAAGTAAAACCTCAAAATGAATTATTTTTTCCTTGTGTATAATCATCTCAGTAATCTGAAAACATTTATTTCTGTCACCAACAGAATAATTCTTCCCTTTGACAGGGAGAGAAGCGAAGTTCATGGTCTGTAGAGGTATCCTTCTTTTGGGGAAAAGAAAGCCTCAAAGGCACTTGTCTAGAGTGATTAGTGTAACTCCCGGGTAGCCCAACTGCACTCAGATGTCACCTCACTCAGGGGCTGCCCCACTACTGTGGTCATTAAAGAACAGCTCAGCATTTACAATGAGGCTGGGTTAAAACTCATCTTTGTGAAAGACTGCATTATTTAAAAAAATCCTCACAGCTCAGCATCATTCTTGAAATCAGTCATCTAATGGGCTTTTGGATTTTTAATTAGCATTATTTTTGACTGTGTCACTAGCTGTACCGAAATAAGGAGAAGGTGATCTCTTGTGCTAAGCTTCTTTGCTGCAATAATGGAAATTAGCTTGTATAATAATTGCCTTTTGCTTGGCTACTTGCTCTGTTTTCACATAAGAAAGCTGTTATAAAAAACTTTTAAAACCACATTGCAAAAGTTTTAATATTATTGCCAAATTAATTATTAAACTATTGGTAGTCTCTTGATCTTTGCAGAAACTTTCTCTTCAGCCTTCTGAGGAAGGTAGAGAGCAGAGGATGGAGCCACTTCAAGAGCTGAGCATTCTCAAATAAAATGACCTGAAGATCCAAACCCCCATGGCAGATAATGGCTGCAGCCATGGGACCACCACTGTCTCAGCTGTTTTCTCTGGAGGCATCCTGTACATAAATTCTCTAGGTCTTGCTTTGCTCATGGCTTGGAATACCATGAATCACTACTAGTGCTTGTGCCTTCAGTGGAACTCATTTTGTCTCTGGTATCTTTAAATGGGAGTGAAAATTATATTGGTGGAACCCATCAATGCAATGGAAGAGTTTTAGTGCACAGGCAGACACTGGGCATTTAGTATTTTCCCAAATCTATTTAATAACAATCCCTTGTATAACATGGTCTACTCCCACTGTTTATTAAAATCTGTGATTTGGGGGAAGAAAAAAAAAAAAGCAATATGTTTGAGCCTCAAAGGGTTTCAGCAGGGTTCAGTTTGTTTAAGCTGTCAAATGTTTATTAATTTCTTTCAGAAGAAAATCCTTATGCTTTGTTGCAGAAGGATGTTTTATTAAGTTCAGACAAACTGAACCGGCTTTCAGCAAATAGCATTTGGCTCTTGAACCAGGAGGAAATAGCTTGGTATGGTGTCATCATATTACAAAAGTGATATTGTGGCTAGAGGTCAGAAATTCTGGTGTTTGTTCATTTGTATTGAATGTATTGAATTTATGATGCATTATCTGAGTCCCTGTCAGTGCTTTTCTCAATCAGAATTTCACCCTAGTCCAGAAGGAAATGCAATCAATGTGTGGTCTGTGCTCCTAGAAACAAAGGGCTTCTGAAAATGTTGCTATCAGCGTGGGTGGGTCCAGGACATGAGCTGCTCTGAGTGTGCTGAACACCTGGCCTGCCTGCCCTGGGACTCTGAGTCTCATAAAGGCAGGCAGCTGTTGCTCACCCTGAACGGGTGAGAGATACGACCTGCAGGGACTACTGGCATGTTCATCACTTTGGGACAGCCACCCATGAAAGGCTCTTTCTCCCTAAGCTTAGAATTTGGCTATAAGACCCCCAGACCCCTACAATGGTTAATGTGCCAGTTAACTTTTCCTCATCTTGGGCTGCTGAATTTCTTGGCGCCTTCACTGCATGTCCCGCTGAGGCCTTTTTGCTGCTGCTTACCTTAGACCCCAAGGAGCTGCATGTGCAATTATCGATGGCTTCTCTGCCAATTATGCCTGTCCAGGCCAAGGGGAGCATGGCTTGCACTTGCTTCCTGTAAAATAATGTCACTAGCTCTTCCCAGGAAGTGTTCAAGGCCAACCTGGATGGGGCACTAAGCAGCCTGGTCTAATGGAAGGTGTCCCTGCCCATGGCAGGGGGGTTGAAACTGGATGATCTCTGAGGTCCCTTCTGACCCAGGCCATTCTGTGATTTGATGAAATTCAAATCAATTGCTCATTTTCATAAGCCACCCAAAATTGTTTCTCCTCCTGTGGTGGAAAGGTCCCTGTGTCATGTCTCCCTGTGGATTTGCTGGCAGGGTGAGAACATCTGCTGCTGCTTTCCATTCCTAAACACCAGTGTATGTTGAGACAGACTCCGCTGGTGGTGTTTTCATACATTTATGATAGAACAACCTCATGGGCAAGGATGAAGTGAAGGGAGGGGGGAGATAACAGCATAATTCTGGTTGGTTATATTTTATTTTCTTGTATAAATATTAATTATTTCACCAAGAATTGCAACTGATTTATTCACAGTTATCCACAGTTTATTAGATTTAATATTTTCTAAACAATATTAACAAAAGCAAAACTGAGGGAATCTCTGTGACAAGTGACCAACAGATAATTAATTAGGATTCTGAATCTCAACTGCTGGAATCTTAGGGCTCTTTGCGTCTCTAGATTAAGTTACATTAAACTCTTCATTGAAGAGAGCAGGGATCTTGGCACTGGAATCAAGCCCACATCTGCACCTGGGTTTTCCTATTAAAAGTGGATAGAGTGAAAAGAATGTTAAATCTTTTTATCCAAGATTCAAGACATGCAAGACAGGATGCAGAAAAGATGTTTTCTTTTTTAGGGTTTATAATTTTGAGTGTTTACCTACCATGGATTTACAGAGGGGATTTTTCCTGTTTGTTTTGGAGTGTTTTGTGTGTTTTTTGATGCTTAGAACACATCCTTTATTACCAATTGCCTGTCTGGGATCCCAGGATGAATGTTTGTCTTGTATTTTTAATGAGGCTGAAGTTAACATGGGCATGTTTGTTTAGCAACAACATACCCAACTCTTTGCATGTCAAGGCGCCTTTGTTTGTGTTCCACCATCATCAGCCCTTTCAGCAGGATCAGGGAATAAAGCTGGTAGTTAACTTCTCATGTGGATGGAAAATGAAGCATTGAACCTGAATCTCCTCTCATTCATGTTGCTATAAAGTATGAGTAACTCTTAAGTCAGCTGAATTATATCAGAAAGAGGCAATTTGGCCAATGTAATTCACAGTTGTGCACAAACAAGATATTTGAGTCTGGTCTAAGGATCAGCTCCTGATTTTTGAACATTTAGCAGTAAGTCTTCAAGGAGGTACAATGACAGAGTAATTAAAAAAAAAAGAAAAAAAGAAAAAAGGAAAATAAAAAAGGAAGTGTTCTCCAGATTTCAGAGGGTATTGGAGGGGACATCATCCCCTCTCTCTATTCAATAGTGAATTTCTTCCTAGGAAATTCAGTTTCTGAAAATAAATGAAGTGCTGTATCAAACCAATTGGCAGCACGGCACAAGAGCAGTGGTTTCTGTTCCTGTGTGCTTGTGTGACAGTCAGACCTTGTGGCTGTCTGCTTCAGAATCAGGATGGAGAGTTCGGAGATGGGGTGGCAATTTTGAGCTCTTTCAAAGATTTCTCCCTGTAAGGCTCAGTAACTCACTCTGCTTTGATTTTCTACATAGGAAAATAGAGTTTGCCATCCCCTTCTTCCTGTCATGGTTCCTTGGGCGCTGGTCAAGGACAGTGATGAAGACACTGCTACCTAATCTGGCAGTATCCAGGGTAGGAGCTACCTACCCCTGGGCTTGTATTATGTCTGGTGCACTGGCTCTTGATCTCATCTGGGACTTTGGAGCACTGCCTTGAACCTGATCAATTTTACGTGTTGTACATAACTCAGCAGAGTCCGAGTACCCTCCAGCCCTGGCCAGCAGCACTGGGGAGCCCCCTTGTGTGTTCCAGTGCACGTTTCTGGATGCTGTGTGCTTCTGAAAAATGTTTCTGTGACAGAAAGACCCTCAGCTTTTCTTTTAAAATATCACTATTAAACCAATATTTCTGAGACATGCCTGAGTAGTGGTTATGTGGTGGTTGCTAATATTTGGATGTTACAGTGTTTGTCTGAGAGCTGTCTTCATTCTTCCACAAAAGTAGCTGGATGAATGTCCTGCACAGCTCACTGCACAGCTATGTATCCCTCCATAAAACAGAAAGGGGGAAGAGCCCTGGCAGCTCCCTATCTGCTGATGCTTTGCAGCTGCTGAAGACTGCTCTTCCTCAAGTGCTGTCACAGAATCAGGACAGCCTGGGAGATGTGGTGTGTGAGAACAGGGAGTTAAGACTCCTGCACTCCCATGGTGCTCAATAATGTCTCTTCTCTCTATATTTATGTCTTTCAAGCATAGCCCAAAGATTTGTGTTGCTGTGCAGGGCAGTGTCAAGAAGCTGCGTGGTACTGAGGGCACTGAGTGGCCTGTGCAGCAGAGAGCTGGGGCAGGGCCTCCAGCTGACTGCTGCCAAATAATAAGGGGAAAAATAGATGAGTTTGCTGGACTTGAGGAAGTTTTTAACCTCTTTTATGGATAAAGGTTATACAGAGGCTTTCAAAACTTGCAAAATCGTTTCAGCTCAAGCAGGGACAGATATAAGATGAAAGCCTCCAATGTGTTTATAGCCAAGGAATATCTTGGAGCTGGAGGAAGGAACTCTGGGGTGCCAGTCCCGTGCCTGGCAGCAGCCCCACAGAGCCACCATGCCATGTGCCAGTGCTAACAATGTCCTCTGCAGGACTCCAGATGATTTTAGAAATGGTTTTACTTTCTGAAAACATCAGTGTTTGTGTGTCTCATTGGTGAGCTTTGCCTTCTCTTGGAGCAGGGCTTTTGATCACAGTGCAGTGAAAAGACACGGGCAAAGATGAGTGTTCTCAGTTGCTTCTGCCCTCCATGTTTTATTTCCTGCTGCTGTTCATTCTGCTCCTCCACCGAGGATGGTGCTGACTCGTTCCTCTGCCCTCTGGGGAGATGCACACTCAGCACCACGATCCTGACCCCATCCCGCAGCAGAGACAGGAATGGGATGTTGGTCTCTGGATTGTGCTCCCACCAGGCCTTGTCAGCAAGGCATGGGGAAGGCCATGCGAGTGCTGGTCACCTCGGGATAGGACAAGGGGGAATGGCTTTCAGGCGGAGAAGGGAACACAGGTGACCTTGTCCCTCGTAAGTAACAGCTTGCTCATTACCCAATGTCGCCTCACCCCTGCTGAGTCACAGCTACATCCAATAAAGATAAGGGTGATAAAACGGAGTGGGTTAGCTGGTGAGGGAGGATCATGACGAAGAATCGGGATCCTGGGGAGAGAGAATCACTGCTGTGGGGTCAGTCTGGGACTGCAGTTAGAGCTTGTTGTTGGAACCTGCAGTCACAGCCTAGCTGGGGAAAAGCCTGCAGTCAGAGTCTGCAAACAGTACCTGCAGTCAGAGTTCGGCAGGAAATAACCAGCAGTCAGAGGCTGAAGGGAAGCCTACAGCAGGAGCTTGCTGCAAGCAGAGTCAGTGAAGGGTTGGAGTCAGGATGGCTGAGCTGTAAAGAGGAATAAACCAGGACCCTTTTCATGCTGTGATAAACAAGAAGTCTGTGTCTTGGCTCATTTCTACCCTCCAACAACAGGGCTGTTGCAACAGCTTTTAACAGAAACAGAGTAGGTTTAGATTAGATATTAGGAAATAATTCTTTACTGTAAGGGTGGTGAAACAAGTTGCTCAGAGAAGCTGTGGCTGCCCCATCCCTGAGAATGTTCAAGGCTAGGCTGGAGAGGCTCTGAGCAACCTGATGTAGTGGAAAGAGGACATGGAACTAGCTGATCTTCGAGTTCCCTTCTAACCCAAACCATTCTGTGATCACGCATTTGTGCTTCCTAACAGAGTAGGGGAAGTAACAAAAACATTTGAATTTGGGGCCTCTTTGACATCTCCCTGAAAATACTTTTCAAAGGTGTGAATAGCTCTGTAAACACATAGCAGTGGAAAGCCTGCATTAGGATTTAAACCACTCAGATCTCAACATCACAGTGAATTAAAGCCAAAATAACTGTGCGGTTCATTTAATCAAACAAGGTCTATTTCAAGGAAAGCTTTGATTTTTTTTTTCCTTTATGGCTTTTTCTGCTTTTTGTTTAAATACTCTCTGGCCATATTCTGCCTCTGACTGCTACAGTCTGATGGTCTCTTTGGAAAGACTTTTGATGGTTTTGGAAGAATTTGTGTATTTCTACTTCTAATTCTACAACTCAATAAATATTTTAATTTCTGATTCAGTTAGGTCTGGCTGTAACCCAACCTGAATGTCTCTAGGCCTCAGAGATGACATTTAATTTTGAAAGCATTTTTCCAGGCTTGGCAAGGTAGGAAAAACAAAGCTCTCTTTAAACATAGGAAGGCAACATGTTGTTTGGTTTGCAGTTTAATACTATGGTTTCCAAACAGCTTCTCAAGGAGTGGCTTTGTGCTTGTACAACAAAAGCATTCCTGCTTCTATGTGTTTGCAGAAAAGCTTTGCAGGAATAAAGCAAGAAATGCTATTCGCAGGAAACAGGATGTCCCCAGACCCCATACAGAATATATGTGCATAATTTACTGAAATAATGTGAGTTTTTCAAGGTGGTCACTTTTCACACTCTCAGCAGTCCATCAAGGCATAGAAAGAGCAAAACAGAAAGGCTCAATAAAAAACAACTGGAAAAAAAAATTAAGGACTGAAAGGTGAAGAAAAATTCTATAAGGCAGAAATCAAACACTACATTTGTTATCTTGGAATGCCCTTTTAACCCCTGTGCCTGGTTTGTTTGGTAACTGCCTCAGAGTTACCTGCATTCATCACCAGTGGCATTTGGCTGGTCATGGGAATTCTGGCTTTTCCTCCATTACTGTACATAAAATAGACAGTTTTCTTTGTCTCCTGCTGCTCATTACCTGATTTGATGGGGTAATTTATGAATATTTCTCTCATTTGTTCTTTTCCTTGGGGATAAAATATAATGCTTGTCAGTGTGGCAGCTAGAACAGCAAGTACACAATTATGTGATTTTATGTCTTTAAGCAACACCCTTCTGAGGAATGTGGCTATGTAGTATAGCCAGTGTTACACTCTGTGATAATTTAATGTTTAAATGATCTGTAGAATGAATGATCTGAAGCCCAGCTCAGGAAGGTTCCTTCCCAGCCTGCAGAACTCATCCTTCTCCTTGTTGGTGCTGCATCACTCTGGGTTAATATAAATAAATTTTTCATGCTAAAAACAAGGTTGTGTCAGCTCCCTGATGGGATGTGGTGCACATTTCCTAAGTGTGTACCCAAAAATTAGTTGATGGAGAGTTCTATTCTGGAATTGTAGAGAACAGGCTGTTGAAATATTTTTAGATGCTTAAACAGGGAGATTCCTTGAGGGATTTTTGAGCCTTTCCTAGGATCTCTGATAACGTGATCCAACACCTTCAGAAGTCTGTTTGTGTTGTTGTTTTCCCTGAGTCTCAGAGAGCCCCTTGGAGGTAGCACAGAAATCATTCTTTATCACACTGGAAGTTTTCTGCTACCTGCCAGATGCGCAAGTCAGCTTTGAGCAGAAGCCACTGTCTGCTGGGTTGGAGGAGCCTGAGATTGTTACACGGGGAAAAGTTTGTGTCATTATTCAGTATTTTGCTGACAACATAAACCCAGAAACATGATTTCATGGACTTTATTTCACAAAGTAGCCAATGCAAATATAGAAAAGTGATACTGCCAAACTTGTAGATGGGAGTCAATGGGGCCCACATGGCCAGTAATGCTGGCCAAAAACTCTGCCAGGGAGAGGAAAGCCCACTGCAGACATGGATGACTCTTTTCTCATGCTTAGCCCTGTTCTCTGGACACCACTGGTGCCAAATAGGGCTTTGAGAGTCACCTGGGGTGCTTTGCTAAAATGTGCTGAAGGCCACCACAAGAAGCTGCAGTGGCATCTGATCTTACCTGGTGGCACAGATCACAGCCACAGTTAGGTCCTGTTTGCCAGTGCCATTCCATCTGTTTCCCCATTCACCACCACCACAATTTGCGCTGACAAGTCTTCCTCTCGTGGTGCTTCAGTACTTGACAGTGAAGTGGCATTTCATTAACTCCACTCCTTTTCATAACATTCTCCTCAGTGACACTGATAAACTGTAGAGCTACTGCAGAACTATCTTAACTATGTTACTTTAGCTAATTTACTCTACTAATCATCTTCAGGTACTTTCTATTATTTAAATGTGCATGGTTTAATGGATGACAACAGGCAATAAATTTTGCCTTGCTGCTGGTACCAAAACAGCCACCTAAGAGTTCACTCCATCCTTCAGCTGCCACTGCAGTGCTGAAATGCACACAGAGAAATCAGATCACTGCAACTCATCCTGTTGCCATAAAACATAACATTTTCAATCCATTTCTCAGCAAATCGCTATTAATTACCTGAAACAGGCAATATTTGTGAACATTGCATAGAAAATATAGTAAGATGTATCAAATTCTGGACATTTTTTTGAGGCTATTATTTATTGTAAGTACTACCAACTTAATGAGAGCAAATGAGTTTATTTAGTTGAGTAATCCCAATGCCAATAGTCAAAATCCCAATCCCAATGCCAAAGAGAGCAACCTTCTGTAAGTGAGCAGGATTAGTGCAGGGTATTATTTTTCCAGTAGTATCAGTGTGGTACCTTCAAATTTGATGGACTATGAAGAAAGACAGTGAGCCTTTGTATAACAACAGATCAGTGACACAAGCTGGGGTGTGTTAGTGATGGACGGGATTTAGGCATTCCCAGCTAGTGAGCAGAGTGAGTGCTGTGAGGCAAAAAATCTGTCCAGCTCTGTGTCTGACCACATGGCAAGTGTTTCTGGAGTTCAACTCTATGTACAAATTATATTTCCAGTGCCTAAAATTCCTATTCAAATGGAGTAACTTTGGGAAAACTTTTTTTTTTAACCAAAGAAGTTAAGAACAAAGACATGCAAATATGTGACACTGATGATGCCCATGGATCCCTAGGTAGAACATCTTTCCTCTGCAAACAGAAAAAAAAGCTTTTCATTGGAGTAAAGCCTTTAAGAGGAATGTTTCTACATAAATGGTGGGGGTGGGGGTGGTAAGAAGAGGCTGTTTTATTCCATTTACGACTCTTTTCTAAAAATGGATTATGATAGAGACAGGAAACTGGCACTGGCATTATGAGTAAGATTATTTGTTCCTTGCTGATGGCCATTAACATTGTCAGCAAATTACATACAGAAAAAAACTCAGCTGCCTCCCCTGCTGAGATTTCAACCTGAATCCATCATTGACAGAGCACCTCAGACACCTCACAGTAAATTCAAAACCACAGTAGATCAACTTTCAAAGAGTTAAGGGCTTTAGTTAGGATTTTATCTGCAGCACGTGTTAGCCTTTTTAATGAGACCAGGTGCCTTTCAGTGTAAACAAAGGGACTTGAATCCAGACTGTTTGAGGTAATACCTCAGCCATAGCCTCCAAGTGGACTTGTTTTTCCTCCTGCAGACAGCTCAAACCAGATAAAGGCATAAAACAACCCAAAAACCCCCAGAAACTACTGACACCAGAAAAAAATCTGACAAGGCTGCTCAGCTTGGGAATTCAAATCAGGCCTTGTTTTCTTTAATTAGTTGAACATACATGGCTGGAAATTACCTAGAATGGGATGAAAAATGCTGGTGGATGGGATGCAAACACATATTTACCTTCTCTCTCCTGGGTTAGTGGCCCCATGAAGGCTTTCACTGAACATTTGGGAGGGGGATGAGCATGTTGGCTGGGTGGGCAACTGTGTCTGTGCAACCTGGGGCTGTGGCTGGGGACACACAGCACCCACTCACCCTCCTGATAGGGGCTGGGGGAATGGGGTGCAGCCATGCATGGACAGACACCATGGATAGACCCTTGCACCCCACCTGTCCAAAGGCTCTTTGTTCTCCTAAACTACATTGTAATTATTATTGGCCCGGTCTTCACTGCCACCACTCGAGTTCTGCATGGCAGATATGCGCCATTATGCCCCAGGAAAGGACTTCAGTCCTCTGTTCCTGCTGCTGTCAACAGTGCACTGGGTGTCAATGATCTGTTCTTATTACTTTTCTACCCTCACTTATCTTATGGAATTTCTATCACCTATTGCCCTTTTTATTTCCTGTATCTTCTTCAATTCCATTTCAATTTTTAATCCCCCTCAAGGAATGACCTACTTAACCTATGGGTCACCTACTCTGTGTAGCACTTCCTTTGTACCATCATGACATCCACATATAAAGTCAACCTTACCTGTTAGTGCCTGTCTGTAAGATTGAAACACCTTTTTTNAGGTTGTAGTATATTTCACTGTTTAAAATTTTCGTTTTATTAATAGACCTTCATAAAGACAGGAAAATGTCTTTGGTATACATCCATCCACTTTTCTAACAGGGTGTTGGGGCTGCCTTTTAATATTATTTCAAAATAGGCATGAGCTCAGGAAAACTAGTATTTTTTTCATCTCAGATCATCTTTTATTGCGGAAACCAGCTGGCCTGTGCAGCATCATATCAGTTGTACCTTCATAAAACTCTGCAGCCTCTCTGGAGAGATTTTAATGTGTAATCCATTTTTCATGGTAGAACACAGATAATCAAAACAAATTAGGCACGCAGATAACTTAAATTCTTATAGAAGATGTGACCTTATTTCTAAAAAAACCCCCAAATAGTCAGAATAACATCTTCAAACTTAGTAGAAGAAAGATAACTAAGTCTGGATTTTCCCAACAATTGCATGTCCCAGATGAGTAGCATTTTCCTGTCTTTAAGTTCAAGCACATAAATGCTTTCTGAAATCTCTCTTGGCCCCTCTCCCTGCCCCAGAAATGTTCTGGCTCTTAAGTTTTCTGTTTAGCACCTAAATCTGAAATGCCTGGTTTCTGAGTGCAGCTGTGCTGGTACAACAGCCACTGCCAGCACTCCAGGGAAAAAGTTGCCATTGAAATACTTGGGCTTGGCTTTTCAGAGCTATCTTTAAGTGCATTTCTTCCAGTGTTTATCCAAATGGAGACTCTGTGGTCCTGGCCGTTTCCTACCACAAGAAGGGGGAATTTCTGCAGGCTGCAGCAGGCAGCTTTTGCTCCCCAGAGACAGGCCTGTCTTAGAAGCATCTTGCCCATGCCAGTAGCTCGTGGAGGCTCTGGCGTCCCCTGGGCAGTTCTCAGGTGTCAGCATATGCAGGGATTTCCTATGGCAAGGTCTTGGAGTGTTAAGGAGCTCCTGGTACTGCAACCACCCGTTTGCTCTTGTTCAGTAATGACTGCTGGTGGAAAGGTCTTGTGGAGACATTTAGAAACTGGAGAGGATGCTGCCTTTGAGGCTGGCCCTGCCCCTTTGCCCTCACCACTGGCTCTGTCTGGCCTGCTTGCAGGAAGACAACGCTAAATTCCTTCCATTTCTATGGGTTTGAAGGATTGGCTTTAGACAGAAGGGCTGGAGCACTTCAGTCTGAAAAATGATGGTGGGCACTGTGTTGAGAAGGATGCCTGGCAGCAGTGGGACAAGGTGCAGAAAATGTCTGTGGCATGAGATCTCCCATCCACTTTACTTTGTTTTGCAAGATGGGACAAAATGGGAGTGGGATTAAGGTAACTATTTCATGATTTCGTAACTATAAGTTAATGAAGAAACGACAATGAAAGTATACAACTACTTTCTGCAGATCTTGCAGACTCTCATTTGATAACTCGGTATTTAATGCCCCAATATCTGTCAAGGTAAACAGCAAATGCATAACTCTGCAACCACTGGCCAGTTACAGAGGGGTGATGACTTAACACTTGCAGATATGTTGCAGAAGTCCTATGCCCATCCTGTGGTTTTGCTTCCATGGTCACGGATGCAGCTTTGTACACTGGGGGCTGTGTCCTGTGTGATGGAAGCAGTTACACATCAAAAGGCAATCCTGACTGCTCTCCAAAGCAACGCTGAAGTGCTGTGTGCTCCCAGCCCAGAGCCCTTTCTTTACAGCCTTTGTCAGAAGCAAATCAGCTGGTGCTTCCAGTGCTGGCCCAAATTGTGACATTAAGAAGTGAACTGCTGGTTACTGCTTCGGCTGTAACAGCACAGAGGATTTCAAAGCAACAGTAAAGTTATTTGAGAAGTAAAATAGAAAATGGGCAAACGAGCAAACCCCAAAGGGGGACAATCACTTGGAAGCTTACCCTTGCCCTGCGCCTGGCTATATTTGGAATCACTTTCTGTCAGTCCTGTTTTGAAGGGCTGAGTATGTGATTATTGCAGCCTGCCCACAGCAGCACAGGATATAAATGTATAGATGAGTTTGTGGCATTTTCCTCCTTAGCTCTGCTGTGGTTTTGGTGGCTTCTGGTGGCAGCACTGTGGGTATTGAAAAGAATTGGCATGTGCCCAGCAGCTGCTGCTCTCCTGCTCAGAAGACTAACAACTGCTTAGTGTTGGCAAGCTCACAAGCAGCACTGTTTTGGGAAATGCAGTAAAAGAAATAACTTGAACATACACAGTCTGTCGTTCCCTTGACTTCAAAGGGAGCTGGAAGCTCAGTTCAACCATGCACAACTCTGCTCTACTTCCACGTCACTCTTGAAAAAGCAAGACAAGTATCGTGCCAGTGGGAGTATATCTCTTTGGAGACAGCAAGAAGAAGGGATGAAAGCCAGGACCTGACAGCTGTACAGGGCTGACAAGGCTATAACATTGCCTTCAGTTGTGACTTTTTGAGGTTCAAGTATCTCTGAGATTGATCAGCCTGATGTGTGCAGCAAAAAATGCGATTCATTCACTATTAGCTAATTTACTTCTGGAAATTAATTACAGTACATTTTTAAAGTGTTCTGTAATATTGTGATGGGCTTCTAGTTAAGTAAAAGAGCTGAAGCAGTCTGGTGAAAGATGGAGTATGATTCTGCATTGTTTTTCTTTACCCTGAGCAAAGCATGGCTGGGAGTTGTTCACAAATCTGTATTACTTCTAATGACATGGAAATTTTCAACTGGAGAAGAATAATTCAAGTAGTTGCATATTAAGGACCCCACTTTTATAAGCATCCTAATCTCTTTTTTTCCCCCAAATTTCACATTTTGAAACACAAATACCAGGTTTTGCTTTTAGCGGCTGCCTGAACTGGCATTCCTACAGCTCACACTGGTTTTAGGATACATATTACTCAGAATCTGCTGTACTTTCTGATAGTCACTTGACTCAACTTCTTTTTTAACATACACTTCACACACTGCAGAGCTTAAATTCACTTTCCTTTCCAAGTCTGTTTCAATGAGCAGATAAATGAACAGTAATATTGTGTTGATTTTAGCTCAGAATTTTTCCTCAGGCTGGCTATCTCCCTGACTGCTTCCAGAAAGGGCTGTACTACTCATTCCCTTGCTGTAGACAGCTACAGTGGTCTGCCTTAAATCTGGGAAGGTTCAGCAGGCCGGAAGAAAATACTTAATATTCCTTGATATCAGCACATGCCAAGGGGGGTAAATTTTTTTTTCCAGCCAAACTCTGTCTCTTATATTCTCTGATGTAGCACAGAAATATGGCAGTTAATTTACAGGTTTTTGTCTTGGCTGAAGGCCTCTTAAAAATGACACTCTTATCTGTTATCCATCAAAGAGTGTCAAAGGCCAGATCCAAAGTAAGCAGATTTCTAGGGTTTGCGTTCTTTCTGTCCAGAAGTGATCCAGGGCTTGAGGACGTGCCAGACAATACATAAGTTTTCAAAATTGTACTGTTTTTATCTATGCATACAGACAAATAAAATGCAAACAAAATGCATATATGTGCTGTAGTTGCTACATCAACAAGTAAAAAAAAATCTAGATAAGAAAGCTTTTTTTTTTTTTTTTGCTATGAGTGAATGCAGTCCTACAATTCTTCTGAATATGTATTAATTTTTATCATTGTGCTGGAGAACACTATTTTTTTCCACTATATATTTCTTTCTCCCAATAGAAGCAGATGATTTTTTTTTTAACTTGTCCAGCCGTTGTCTGGTACAGTAATATGATTCATCCCCCAAATCCTGGGATATAGAGTAAATTGTCTGCAATCCACATTTACAGCCATTCATTCTCAATAGCAGTTCCAAGGAGAGCTAATCCTTTATATTTTTTTCAGGAGAAAGTGAGTGTTTTCCTTTGGAAATATCTTCACTGGTCATTGAATGCCTTTCCTGTTCACTTTTGAAAGAACACAATTAAATAACTGATTAGATCTGTCAGCACACTCAAGAGAGCAGGAAGTCATGGCCAAGCAGAACTACGTTTCTACAGCAGCAACAACTCATTTACTCCTGGGATCCATCAGCCACACACTGCTGCTATAACAATGAACCCAAACAAATGCTGAATGATATTTTAAATATGCTTTAATTGATGGTATTTTACTTTTCCTCAAAAGGAAAAAAATAATGTTTGCCAGCTGGGATAGTTGGGATGCTTTCCTCTGTCTGTGGGGTTGGCTTTGGTTAGAGCTGCTCAAGGAACAGTTTGCTGGCCTGGACAAACGCTCACTCCTGGCTTTTCCCTGCCTCCCGCCCAGCTGTGAGCCCTCAGCACACCCTTCAGTGGTGGCAATGGATGTCCAGGGATTGTGCCATGGGATCCCGTGTGCTGCACAGGTCCCTTGGCTCAGCACCAGGACTTGGGACTGAGCTGAAAGGAGTGGGTTGGGCCTGGCTGGCTCCCTTGGTTTCCACACCAGTCAGTTTGTCCTGTCCCTTCCTCCCCAGGCCAGCAACAAGTACCAGAATTCAGCCATATGAAGCTGATATGGACCTGTTGGAGCAAGTCCAGAGAAGGCCACCAAGTTGATTAGAGGGATGGAGCACTTGTCCTAACAGGAAAGTCTGAGAGAATTGTGATTGTTCAGCCTGAAGAAGAGAAGGCTTTGGGGTGATCTGATTGTGCTCTTTACTCCTGTAAAGAGCATGTAGTGACAGGACAAGGGGAAATGGCAAATGTCCATTAATTTTCTGGTGATGCTGAAGAAAGGAGGCTGACAATAAATCTACAGAGTAACTTTCTAACTAAGTGATCTGGAACTTGTATCAAACTATTACTTAATGTCTATAGATAACCTTATTTTTGGTTTGTTTTGGATGAGTCTATCTTAAATATCTTTATTACTTGCTTTAGTTTTAGCTGGTTTGGGTGGTTTGCAACATACATGGACAATTATTTCTTTATCTACATTATGTGCTGCATTTATGTACTACCATAACGTTATAAGGTTTGTTAAAGTTGTAAAATATAGTTGTCAGTTACATAACCCAAAGGGTGAAACACCAAGTGGTTGGAAGTCTTCATTTAAGTATTCAATTCTCTCACATTTAGATTTATTTAACTTTTGAAAGAGTGTTTTACTTTGATGACATTTGTGACCTCTGTACATTGAAACCCAACGTAACCTTGCTTTATCACCTTTTACCACAGTGGTGAGTGTATTTGTGGGTATTGCTGGATATTTGTATATGTTATCCTTAATGCATGTTTAGGTTCAAATCAAACTGGATGTGGGTTTGAAGTCTCTGCAGTGTGTGACATGGAGGAATTGGCCCATAGCAAGGTACATTTTTAAAGTGCTGATCATCCCCAGGGTTTGTTAAGCACTCCTCAGACAAATATGCAGACACTAAACAGATTCTTGCATCTTCCTCAGACAAATGTTGCAGCTGTTTGGAAACACACAGCAGCTGTATGTGATCCTTGAGAAAGGGAAGTGCAAGATGCCTTTTCTTTTGACTTTCCAGAGCATTTAGGGCAGGCTGCATTAAATTACACGTTATACTGTCATCAGTTCTAATCCTCCCTGTCCAGAAATGCTTGGAGCCCTTGTTGACAGGAAGGTCATCAGCCTTTGCTCATTTCAGAGGCTGCAACATAAGCAACCTCTAGGCTTTCTTGCTGTAGTGATGGTAAAGAGTTGGAGTTGGTCATTCCCTCTAGTTCTTGGATGGTTCACCCACATCTGATCTTAACTGGGGAGGTATGAAGCTCATAAAAACTCCTACACCTGTTGGAATACTTAAATTCCTGTCAAAAAATGAGAGTCTGGGCATCATAATTTCTGCTGTATACTGGACATGTTATTGCTGAAGTCCAGAGAGTATCCTGCTGATCAGGTAGTTTCCCCCATCTTTCACCTTGCAGAGGTCCTACCAGCTCATTTATCAGTGTATTTTTTAACACAGCTCCATAAGTATTTAATATTCAGAAAAGTGCAGTAGCTTCAAGAGAAAACTATTCCCTTACAGGTAATCTTGTGGTGCCCATTTTCCACAGAAGCTGCTCTACTTTTCTCAATATAGTCAAACTGGTCAATATAGTCCTGCACAAGCCATAGTAAGGAGTTTCAGCACCCAAGCTCTTGGACAAATTCACGAGCTGAAGTAATTCCCTTGGGAAATAAGAGATGACAGTCCAAACACCCATGCCCTTTATGGATGTAGAGCCTCTTTCTTTCACATTATTTTCATGTTTCTGATATCAAAGACAACTGTGTGTTGTAAGCAACAAGCTTGTTATGCTTGAGTAAATGAAGCAGAGTGGATTTTGATTGGAGTTAATTATTTTAGGGAGACAAATGTGCAACATCATCAGCTTTAGATAGTTCAAGAGACAGGGGAATTAACAGGATGCCTTATGAGGTGAATTAATGTACCCATCAGAAATTATTTTTCACCTTTATTATAGTGTGTGTGCAGATTTTCAGGACTTTGATGATATCTGGATCTATTAATCAAATCCAAATTCACTCAAGGTGAGAAGAAGGGGAAAAGTAAAAGCCATTTCTGATTTGATGTTAGTCACAAGTTCAGTGCTAAGGTCTGGTAATTATTTGAGTAGGACCTCCTTTTGCTAGCTAGTCAGGAGACATTGAATTTTATTAAATGGGATTACTGGGTCATGACATCCACTGTATTGTGAATAGCACTTGATCAAGGAGAATACAATGAAATAACCTTCAGACAAGGTTGTCAACACACAAAGACATTTTAAATGAAAAGCACTTTACTATGAAGCAAATCCAGCAAACTTTGGGAAAATTTTCCTTTGTCTGTAAAAGAAAGACACTCAACTGCAGACTCACAGATCAAGTTCAGAACTCAGAAAAAGGCTTCCATTTTGTATACATCAATAGCTGCTCCACATGGGCTGAATGCAGTGAACAGTCTGGGGGTGGGCTCTGCCTGCAAACCTGAATAGACAGCCAACTTTGATGTCCAATGGGATTTTTCTAAGGAAACCACGGGTTATATTTCCTGTCTTCTCTGCCAAAGCTGGGGTTATCACTCCCTGCTCTGCAGATCACCATTGTACCTACAGAAAGCAGATAAAGAGATGAAAAACCCATTGCAAAAAGAGTAGTATATTTTTTCCCTGCCTAAAGTGTCTTCTCTGTTAGACTGAACTACTTCATCTTCAGGAAACACTGGTAACAATCAGTGGATGATTTCGTAAGTGTTAAGGAGAGGACTAAGATGAAAGTCATTTGCTGTGAGATCACAGACTCAGTTATGGGTGATAAACTGCAGTGAGTGCCCACATGATTGTCACATAACCCAAGCCATCTAATCCAAGTCTATTCAGGTTCCTGAATATTCCTAAAGAGACTGCCCAATGCTGGCTCACCATTTCCATCCAGCCATCAGCTTGAACATAGTTCATGAAATATGAAAACAATTTCTGTTGCTTCCTCCAACTCTGTATAGCAGCTGTTTGTGACACAGCTGGGTACCAGGGCTGGGCCTTCCTTCTGGCTTCTGCAAATGGGGGGTGATACCACCTGAGAGCAGGGAAGGGCTGGCATCATGTCAACTGAAATCCTACGGACCATGTGCAAACACTCTGACCACATCTCAGGACAAGCCATCTGGTGTTAGATGAAGCCATAAAGGTGAATATTTTTGACACACTGTTGGTGCTGAAGCAGAAGTGCTCAGGACAGGCACAATTTTCATTGCCCAGTGAACCACTGTCATGGTAGGACATGAAAAAGATTGACACCATATAGTTGTCAGAAGAGAAAGAAGGCTTTATTTACAATTCCAACAGTTTCTTTTATGACATGCTGTGCTGAAAAGGTATATCATTGGTCCATGGGACTGACACTGCTCTCCATTGGTTAAGGAATAGGAAACAACACCTGGGGAGAGTTGTTAAGGAAAAGGGAACACTGTTTACTTAACCTGCTTTGAGAAACAGAGATGTTTTGAAAAGGGAATAACTGTTGAGAGCTTTCCCTTGGGAAAGGAGCTAGCAGTGGTTAGCAAGCTAAAATTCAGACTCAGAAATGTCAAGCCCACAAACTACCTCAGGCAATAATCAAATTTTGCTGTGGCTGACATCTGGGGGCAGTGCAAAGTGGATGGCTACAGAGGTGATACTGCTGGAGGGGAGGCTGTGCCACAAAGAAAATTGCAACATGGATCATGAGAAAAGATTAGGCAGTGCAATTTAATCATCTTCCAACAGTTGCATGGAGCAGGGTATGGCTGCCTATTGGTCAGGCCGGAGTGTCAAATGAGTGCATTTCAGCCACATGTGTCTCTAATGAACCCAGAATCCAAAATTTTGCAGGATTTTCTGAGTATGTATAAGAAGAAATAATTTGAAGTTGAACAAAATGAACAGTAATGAGGTGAGGAGTAGGGAAAATGGGTTAGGAAATGTTAAAGGCACATTAACAGTTCTGCTCAGGCACAACAGAGAAGTGCAGTGTGTGTGTCAGGAAGAGTGAAATGAGTCACTCAGATAAAACACTGCTATGACCTAAAGCCCCATTTGGTTGCTTTTAATGGCAAAATACTCAGAGCAATTAATTTTTCCTCTCTATAGTAGTTTTGTACAACATGGAAATTGATAAGGATGATGCTGAATGGTCTTTTACCACAGTAGAAAAAGGAACAATTTCATTAATACAGTTATCATTGTGTGGGTGTAAACTGGAGCTGTTTATTTACTTGTGATTTTTTTTTTTTTTTTTAAGATCCTATAAAGTCATCCAAGGGTTCTTAGAAAGTAAAGAAAACAAAGCAAACCCTTAAACAAACAAAGCACTCAGGTGAAGTGAATGTCCAGTGTGCCTGGACTGGTCACATTTAACTTCAAACATCTGGTCATCAGCTTAAAGGACAGCATCAATTAAGACATCTATTCCTCTCTGTCGCTTCTTTTCTTTTCCTCCATGCAGCCTCAGGGCAAACCCTGAGAAAAATGCATAACAGACAAGGATGTTGGGGGTCTCAAAGCTGTGCAATTGCAGCTTTGCTTATTCGTGCAAAGATCTGGGAGCTGAGAAGGGAACCCTTTCATAAGTGGAAGTCATAACGCCAAACACAGCTGTTCCTTGTCTGTTTTTAGCGTGCAGTACCAGTCTCAATTTGTCATGAATATAGTTATTTCATTAGCAACTCAGAAGGTGAAATCGCTCTTTCAAAGCCGAGCCTTTAAAATGAAAACATTTCAGTTCACTGCAGCCAGAAGGCATCACAGCAATAGTGAAGCTCTCTGTGTGACAACCTTCCTTTTCCACTGTGCCTTGAGAAGTCTGAAACAGTTCTGTGAAGAATCATCCCCTAACCTGGTTTAAAATCCATTGCAGGGAAATGCTAATGGCTGGTAATGTGGAGAAACAAAGAAAGAAAAGGCCAGTTCATGAGACACAGCGATGGATCATGGTGTGACACACTATTGGGACTGCAAAGGAATGAGCTCCTCTTAGTTCTCATGGATTCAGTGATTATTTATGACTGCTAACATCCATCACCCAAAGGGCAGGGTAGTGGTGCTGGTGCTGCATCATTTCTGTGCCTATTGGAAACACACAGGAGTGGAGTGAAGAGCTGTCTGAGAGCAGATTCACACACTGGTTCTTTGGACTGACTCTTCTACCATGGCCTGGAAAAGTATTGCATAAGAAAATTATTGCTCATGGCTTTAAACTTGTAGAGGGAGAGCTGTGATATGTGCGAAACAGGTCCACTAGGCCCTACAGCATATGCTGGGAAATACTGACATCAAGAGAATAATGCTCTGCATAGCCCACATTTCTTCCCCTGTCTGTCACCTGGCCCCTTTTCCAAAGTACATGCACATAGAAGGACCATGCCAGGGCTGGCAAAAGACAGACTAAGAGAGGCAAATCTACAGGGGAGAGATGGGATTTGACCCAGAAGTTAGCTCTGCCTTTCTCAGGATCACTACCCTGCTGCTTTGTGACACCTTCAGGTTAGGATACAGGAGGCAAAACCAAAACCAAACCAGCTTTTTTCACTTCTAAACTTTATTGCAAGCACCCTTTATAACTGCATGGCCGTAGATTTGGGGTGGAGGCCACAGCATGTGTAATTCAGTGTAATTTTAGGAAAGTCAGAGAAGAGAGTTTATTGTGGCCAAAGTCTAAGTAATGAATGTTGGAAACTGAAAGGAAAACAACCAGTTAAAAAAAATACCCTTGCATCAACACTGCTAAATTAAAGGACTTATTAGTACCATTGAAATAACCTCATAGCCACTTACATCAAGTTAAAACAACTTCCTTCTTTGATTATCTGCCGTTTCTGGTAATGCTGTTCTTGCTGTGTGCTCCCTGTCACTTGGGACTAGGATACAGCGGGTAGAAGGACGATGGTTTGGCAAAAATGACTCAGTTCTCATTTGTAAACTGACAATTGTGTGCTGGGAAACATGAAGAGCAAACTGAGTTTGCTTTGTAAACAGTGGGAAACCTCAGCAATATCTGGTGTAGCTGTTACGTAACACCAGAGTGAGACACTGATTTCTGGGCGACGCCTGTGATACCATAACAAACACTGAAAAACAGAAAGTCAAAGGGAAAAGGCGATGTGAGTAAGAGGAAAAACAAGCAAACCCATAAAAAACTAGAGAAGCTACTCTAACAGATTACTGAAGAGATTATTAGTAGGTGTTGAACCCAAAAAACACAAGAAGCAAGCGTCGTGTACCAAGAAAAACAATTGCCCATGCTCCTTGATGTGAGTTCCTTTGTGTGAGAGCTGTGGGCCACTCTTAGACATGGGCCAGCTGGGAGGGCAGACCAGAGCCTGCCTTGCTGCCTCGCTGCCCTGCCTGCCTCCCCCAGGGCACAGGCACAGAGCAATTCTGCACGTCTGCTCCGGCAGCTCTGGTCACCCAGCTGTTCTGTGCCTTCTAGGTGGTGAGAAATGCAGCTGTCCCTGAGTTAGACTGGAGTACTTGGCTGTTAAACCAAACAAAGCAGAAGCTTAAAAAGAAGGGAAGGAACTGAACATTTCTATATAAAACAGAAAGCTTGTGGCAGGGATTACTTGGAAAGGCTCAGACTTGAGTGAGCAAGAGCACCTAGCACCCACAGGGATGCTCTTTCCCAAATGGGATATTGCAAGTGCCCCCTCTTCAGTCCTCTTTTTCTTACAATAAAAATAATAAAAGTGAAAATATTGAGCAGAGATTTCTTTTGGCATGACCAAGAGCAATCAGCAGTGATATGAGGCCTCTTTCAATTCAGAACCTACTGGGGGACCTGTCTTTGGCTTTGATATACATGATGTGTATCACACCTCCTTCAGGGATAAGGTATTCTCATGTGCCACAGAGATGGTAAGTTAAGTTGTTTCCTTTCATAATATTGTTGGCACTCTATGTAGTTTTACCTTGTTTTATATTTTTGCTCACATGCTACAATTATCTGCACAGTCAAGGCTCTAAGGGTGGTAGATCAACTAAAGGTAAATCTGAAGTAATTCCAGTAGGGGAGACAAAATGCCTAGATTTGCACAATATTATGGTGTCAGTCAAATATAGCCAGTTTTTGAGGCATGTGCAGTAAGTGGCCTTTTCTGTTATGTCTCTAAAATAGAATGAGGCTCTATTACTGTTCTGCCAGGCTCAAAAAAAAAAAAAAGAATTTAAAAAAAAATAGACTTTAAGTAAAGCAGAAATGAATTGCTGCTGAGCTGCTGCATTGCAGATGAGTCCATGGTTCAGTAAGTCCATGGTGAAGTGGCTGTACAGTGTTAACCCTGTTTAAAAAGTAAAGCAAGAGAGGTATAAAAAAACCTCCCAGCTTTTATTTTCTTTGAAAATAATTTTAAATTCAGGGCCTAAACTTTATCTGTTAAATATGACTACAACCAGGGTTGAAATTTTGGGGTTGTTTAATATAGGTGCAATAAAATATTAATTTGAAAGTATGTAGGCAGGAGCTCCATCTGCTTGTAGTGGTCCCTCTGGCCACGTGGGTTCTTGGCTGTGAGAAGTAGTAAATTGCAGCCATTGTCACGAAACTGGACTTTTATTAACAATAGGGGCAGTTCCATACATCTGATCTGCTAGGGAATGAGTGCATGGCCACACTATTTTCTCCAAGTGAAGCTTTTGTACTGAGAATATTTCTATGACAAAAAGAGCCTCTTTGATTTGTCTTTTCTACCTCTTGCCAATAAAAAATGCCTTTAGAATTTCTCAGACTATCTTTAACCCCGCTACTCCCTTAAGGGCTTCCTGGAATGACCTCTTCTAGAAAGCACCTCCGAAGGTGATCATGAGCTGTAAATCAAATTACTTTTGAGTTTCATTATTTCTATCTGAATTACAACTCATTGACATTTGCACCAATGATTAATTAAGTACAGTTGGGACCAAATACTGAGTCACAACACAGGGTCTTTTCCAGAAAAAATCATGGCACCAATTTCTCAAGATTGAAATTGTAGCAGAGTAACAGATGTTTAAATAGCTATTCTTCTGTGAGGACCTGCACCTCCAGATCAGGTGTTGAAAATTCCCATTTCTTTTTGATTTGCTTGGCTCCTACTTGTCTTGAATGATCAGAATAATTTATGTATCTGAACCATCAATGACTATGCATACACTGTAAATGTGCTATTGCTTTCATTGTTTCTTTGGCTCCTGGTTACTATTAGAAGAAAAAAATCCAATTTTGCAATTATTTTTAGTAGATAGAGAGGGCTAGTCATGGCTAAATCTTACTTTTTGTGGCTTTGTAAGTAATTCCTAATGTGGTGATAGCCTTCCCAAGCTGATGACTTTAAAACAATAGTACTGTACTGCACACTGAGAGTCCCATGCAAGCTTCCTCTGACTCGTGATGTTCCCTAAATACTTAATGGATGTTTTATTCACAAAAAAAAAGGAAGCACAGGAGTAAAATTTAAGAAGAAACAAATGATTTTTGGTGCCTATTTTATGACATATTCTCTGAGTAAAGGCAAATCATAAAATGATTTATTTTCCCACATTGACATTGTTCTAGTTTTGGACTTTTGGATGATTGCTGATTATGATAATTAGCTGGTGTGGCCATGAGCTACACTGGGTAGATTTTCTCCTAATCACACACATACTTCAGGGACCACTTATGTTCAAAGGTTTAGTGCCATTCTCACTAAATCCTATTGTGGGTGCTCTGACCTACCCTGGTTTACAACTAACCAAAAGCAAAAGATGGAACTTTGCAAAACCTGAAGGATCAGATGAGCAGGAGAGATATGGAAGGGGAGAGGGGAGCATTGGCCCAGTTGTCTCTCTCCTGGTGGCACTGGTGTGCGCATTCCTGAGGCCCTGCTGTGGGATGGGACGTGCTGCTGCACCCCTCATCCTGTTGGGCTGCTCCTGTTTGGCCAGGAATGGGCTTCCCCAGCTTCTCAGTTTACTGGTTTGTGTATCAATTTAATACTGCTATGACAGAAGGACATTATGTGAGTTAAGGAATTTGCTAACAGAACTCTTCAAGCTCATCAGTGAAACTCATTACAGGAATTACAAAGCATTACTTCTGAAGATGAGAAAAGGTTGTGCCTTGCTGCATCTCCTGCTGTTTGTTGTCCTTTCCTGCCTCCTTCCCAGTTTTACTCTCTTTGTGCTGTAATACTCTCGGAAGAGTACACGAGGGTTGGCCTTTGTCAGACCAGGTCCTGATGGTGTTGGTTTTCCTGACCCACAGGCATCCAGGAGAGACCACCAAACTTGTTACACTTACATCTATTTCAAAACTAAACTCTGTTTTTAAAGTAAAAGCTAACCATCTAGCCTGATTTGTTTCGGTTTGTTTTTGTTTTCTTTTGGGCATGCCTTGATTCCTAGAGCGCTCTGTAGTGTCCATTGCTGAAAAACTTTGAGACTTGCTCCCTGACAGGAGACTTTTCTCCTAGACATCTTTTCATGGAAACTCATTTTGCTGCTGCCATAATGGTTTTACAATCTGTGTCAGTTTTGTCTTTTGGATTTGATCCTGTGAAGTCTTGCACAGCCTCCACACCTACTCTTATAAGTGGCCAGAATTAGAATTACTCAGCATGTCAGGCATTAGCACTACAGGTACTCAATCTAAGAAAATATTTGGAGAATAAAATAGAAAATGAATCAAAATAAAGTATTAGGGAAGTTGGTGCCAGATAAATGCAGACAGAATTATGACTGCTAGATAGCTGTGTTTCCAGCTTCTAAATTTTATCTTGACTGTGGTGATAAAGACAGACTATCATTATGTGTGTCAGATTTTATGCATGTCTTTCTTTAAAGCGTAAGTTTATGCTGGAAGGATCCTGGAGGTGCCCAATGCTTATCTTAGAAATACAAGTTCAATGGAAATAAAGAAGACAGGAAACAAAACACAAATTATATTTCCAAAACATTTTTTAAAAATTTGATCCTCCCATGTAAACAAGAGACAATAAAACCTTCTGGGAGTCTTGTTAGCCAACAGTCCCCAAACTGCTATGAAAGAAGGATTTCAAAACTATTTCACAATTGCGTTTGGATGAAACATGTGTTTACTGTATGTAAATGAACAAGACATTCTGTTCTTTTAGGGTTGATCAGATCCTCACTGTCTTAGCTGGTTTGGCATGTGCAGGAAAGTGGGTCTTCTTCAGAAGGTGCTGGACAGACAAACAATTGTTTTTTCAGTGGATGTTTCCACACTTTACAAAAAAAACCCCAACTTAAATGCAAATTTTTGTCTCAGAAGTCATTTAACAACCTTGCCTTATTTTTCTTGCTGGAAATAATTATTAAATAAGTTATTTAAGAGAAGAGACATAAAGGCAGAATTTCCCGTGACAATAAATTGCTGTTGCTTAGCTGTCATTGTCAAGCAGCATGTACTCAAAATGTGTCAAGTCCCAACTGCTTGAAGCTGTTGATTTCTGTGTATAAGAATTTCTTTTAATAGCTCGAGTGCCTGCATATAGCCAGGTCCTGGCATGGCATGTGCACCAGCAAGCCTCTTTCCAGTTTGTCAGGGAAAACCCGGGATCCATGGCAGACTGGTAAGATGCACTTTTACTCCAGTCTTTGTGCAAGGAAGCTATGCAGTAATTCACTTTATTTCTTTATTTTTCTGTCCACTGTGATGATACCATTTACTGAGTTAGGGAGGTTTTGCTGTTGTGGTGGTTTACATCTTGGATGTTTTATCTGCGTGCAGTCAGAGAAAAAAATCTAATTGGGACTGCAAGTACACAGTACAGAGGCCAAAAAAGGGTGCTCTTTTGTGAGCTGTGCTGCAAAGGGTGACCGCTGTGGATCAGAGCCTGGGGCACGGCATGGGGGTGAGATAAAAAGCATTTCGTTGTTCTTCGGCCTCCTCTGTATTGCTGTGCCACCACCTCCACTGTTGCTGAAATTCCAGCTCAGGCGTATGTGTTCACCTCTGCTGGAACAGAGGATGTGCCTCATGGAAACTGCTGATGGATCTGTTAATCCAGGCTAGCAATGGCCTTGTATAGTGATGAGGAAGAAGTGTGGAGCTAGACAGTGATTTATTGTTCCCAGGCCAGCAAGCAACAACAGTTGTTGTGTGCTTAGGCTGCTGACACAACTCTGTAACCTACAAAATTCCTCAGTCTGAGCTGCCTTTTTTCTTCTTTCCTTGCAGGTACCCTGGCCAGACTTGCCATTCTTGACAGAAGGCTACAAGGAGCTGGGAGGGAGAACAGCACAAGCCATCCCCTGCCCTGGGCAGAGAATCTTAGTGATGTCTTTCATCTTCATCTTCATCTTCATTAATCTTACGACTTCAAATCCCTTCAAGATGATAAGAGCATGTTTGTCATGAAATTTTGCTCTGTGTCATGAAAAGAGTATTTTTTAATTTGTTCGTTCTTTGTGTGAATATTGAATTGATTGTCTAGTTTCTTTCCTTGCCTCAGTCCCGCGTTACTCATATTTCTAGGGAGGGAAAAAAACAAACCTTTTTTTTCCCTTTTACGACTTTATCGCGGGGATGTTTTTCTGCTTAGCAAACACAGTTTAAATTATACAGGCATCTTTCCCAGTTTGCTTTCTCTAAATCTAAATCTCATCTAAATCCATCAAAATACTGCACAATCACCAGTCCAGCAGTGTTTTTTGCAATAACTCTCAATTTCAATATTGCACTAAGGAAAAGTGTAAAATGTACTGACTCCCTTGCAGGGTCCACTGATACCATTTATGAAATGTTAAGATCGTTAAGACCATCATTTCCTCCTCAGGCAAGCTTAAAGTGGCTGGTTTTGTGAGATCCTCAGTATCAAAAAATTCCTTTCTTTTGCGTCTGAGTTCTGCAGGTGTTTTCGATAGGTTGCAGTACTTTAGATTTTACAGGTTATTGTGGACTGGTTGTTTTCAGACTTAGTTTGCTACCTATTTATTTGGCTATCTAGAAATCCAGCACAACACAGAAAATATTTTCAAATAGGAAATGTAACTAAATACCTAATAAATGTCTATGAAACCTCTTCCAACCCATCATAATGTCAGCTGTTTTACCTTCATATAGTAATACACGATAGAGCTACCCAAGAGAGAAAAATCATTTTTAAATAACATGTGAATACTTATTTAGTCATGCCCTGGCAGCTTAGGTACAAAAGCAATGCATGCTTGAAAAATCTTTTTTGACATTAGATACAGGGATTAATCCCAATAGCTACACATAGATGCTTCCCATACCTTGTGGCATTTGAGTAGTTGTCACATACAGAGCATCTTTTAGAAGGACTTAGTTTGGTTTTTGGTATGGATTTTTTATTGTCTTATTTACTTTGCGCCGCCTCCCTTATATTGCTCTATTCCTATCAGTCTGCCTCTTTTTCCATTTATTATATTATTCACACTAAAATATGGATTTTGCAGCATCAGTCTGTTCCAGGATGTTTCCTGCTCTCCTGCCATCTCTTCTGTCTCTTTATCTATTTTATTGTTTTGCAATCTTTTACCCATGTCTTATGTAAGCCAAGTTTGGGGATTTTGCTGTCATACCCTGCTGCTCAGCCTGCTTTGTGTAATTGGAGGATGGGTCCCACAGCTTCCAAACAGCCTAAATGTTGAAATGCAGGCACATCACCTCCTTCATGGTCCCAAATACTACAGTAATTGGAAATTGCTTTTAATAAATGTTCAGCATCAGTGATAGCACTATTAGTTATTAGACTGGCTAACAGAGCTTCAACCACAGGTGGTTAAACCATTCTAAAATTATCTTTACACTAGATATAATTTTCAAACATCCTAACTGGGCTGAAGTTTTCAAGAGATGGCAGGACTTGTGCAAGGTTGTTATTTGAGAGCCCTCTGAACTATATGAGCCTAGCCTCCCATTTCATCCAGTTCCCACTCCCTTGCTGTCCTTCACCACTCTGGAGGAAAGGGAGTTTCCAGATATTGGATAGAGTCTGTTGTGCTAGTGAAGAAATCTCATTTTATAATAGAATTTATTTCAAATGTGCTCTGTTTCATCTTTTGCCAGAGTGAAGCTTAAAAATGCAGAGTCTATACAGAGGAGGAGGAGGAGCTGGAACTGAAGAACTGGGCTACTGCATCTGTTGTTCGGGGTAGTGCTAACTCAAGCAGCAGTGTGGGTGTCACACATAATCCAGATTTATAGGTATGAGTAGGACACGTGGCCCATGAGGCTCAGCAGTCTGCAGTTCTACACTCTTAGGGTGGTGATAGGGGCTGTGACTCTTAGAGGAGTCCAGGGCCACTGTAATGCCCCTGATGCTGGCTCCAGGGCAGAGGTGTGGCTGCTGAGAAAGCACAGCACAGCATTGCTGACTGTGAGACTTCCCCACATACCTCTATAGCTCTGCATATTTACATACATACACACAGGCCACATAATTTTATGGACTCGTCAGACACTAAGACCGAGGCGGCTGCTGGCACTGAGGATGAGGAAGAGACATTGAAACAGGTCCTAAAAAAATGATTCACACTATCCACATCAGAGGATGTGAAAGGGGAACTTGCCACAGGGTAGGCAGTGACCACATCCTCCAAATGTGCACAATAAAATTATGCTGAAACTGCTTTCCCAGAAATGCCCCAGCAAGTCACTGTCTCCTGACTGGCTCCTTGTCCTCTCTTAGTCGTAACTCTGAGATAGTGAATCTGAATACAGTAACTGGGATGCAGGTTTGGATGAACAAAAACATCAGCATGGCAATTTGAATATGTCTGTGATGGCAATCACAGCAAGAGCAAAGTTTTAAAAAAATATGCAATGAAGAATTAATGACCTTCACAGTCTTTGTCCATTAAACATTTGCTCAGTAATTCTCCAGTATGCACACAACCTGGCCAAAAATTGAACTAAACACATTTTTCAATGTGCAGTTATCAAGACTTTGCTCAGATATCTAAAGCCTGGAGATATTTTAACTGAGAAATCCACTTTTTTAGTGCTACTTGGCCATTAGAGTGAACCAGAATGTTGCTCTTAGTTTTTAGTTGTTTTCATTATTTATTTTTTATAATTATTCTTACTCAACTGTTACTTTTTAATCTGGACCTCTTCTCGTTTTTCAAATTTTAGAATATGTTAAAGTTTCTGTCTCTAAAGCTATAATTAAGAAAGACAGCCAAGTAGAGAACTGATGTAAAAGCAAATAGTTCTGAAATATCAGTGATTGTAGCTTACAATAGACAAAAGTCCATCTGTCACTTTAATTGATAGATGCTAGGCCCGATTTCAAAAATTCAGGGAAATGAATAGAATTCAGTTACTCTGACCTTGCAAAATAAATAGCAATGCTCTGGAGACACACTAAAAACATATCAGGAAGTAGAACTGTTTTCTCTGTTTTAAACAACATTTCATTCAATGGAAAAAAAGCCAAGGAATACATTTTTCCAGATGATTTAAGATGTAGTATGCTGATACTTGTCTTCCAATAGCAACAATTGAAATAGCTTGCTTTTGTAACTACAGTGCAGAAATTATTTCCACTATTAGCCCATACTTCTGTAAGAGCAGGAGTTGCTAAAACACTGCAGTTCTTTCTGTACACAAGAGCATTTGGTTTTTCAGAATATGTATGGGGATTTTTCTCCCCCTCTTTCCCCCAAAAACTCCAACCAGGATAGTAATTAGTGATAAATCCCCACAAGAAAATTCAGCTCAAAACTCCAAATTTGAATGTACTTTTATACTTCAGTCTTCTCAGAATGTTTTAAGGAAGCAGGGTCTGACAAGCTACAACATCTTGCATTGTCAATCAAAGCTTCCCTAAAATCAGAAATGTGCTCAGGTCTAATTTTTTAGTTTGCAATTCTTACCAATAGCACTCTTTAAAACCGATTACAAATAATTTAAAAAATGCTGTGTAAACACAAATGGAGGCTCTCCTCAGTTAAGAAGTGCTTTGCAGGCTCTAGATTTGTATTTGATTTTATTCTGTCAGTTTAATTCTACCAGCCAAATAAATAAGTATGAATTTGAATAAATATGAATCTCTCTGTGATGCAGAGAAAAGCAATTGTTTTGCCTTAGTGCAGGAGGCTGAGTTCATGCTCAAAGAATGAATGCTGCTTCTGCTCAGATGAATAAACAGATGAGAGGACTTCCAGCCCATGCTCCATCAGGAACAGTGGAAAGACGTGCTCATAAAATTTGGAAATGCAGAAATCAGAAAAAAAATTACACTTTCTTTTCAGCCTTTTCAATTTTTCAGTAGGAAGATACAAAGGAAATTTTTTAGAATGATGTCAGAAACCTTCAGGGAATGGTGCTGAAGTTCCATGTGGGAGGTCAGAGAAGCTGCCTTCAACATTCTTGGCAGAAGCTGTATCCCTGTCCTACTGTGGCAGAGGTGGGTATGAAAAAGTTGACTCAGACTGGATCTTCATGGCAGGTGACCATTATTAAAAATCATTATTTCTTAGCATGTATCACTCATTAGTATAAGGTTTTTACCTACATTATCCAACTTTATTTTGCTGTTAACACTGGCTGTTACTTAGTCCCTCAGTTGTTCTTGGCTGCTCATAAAGTCTAAAAGGACCATGGAGAAGCAGAACTGTCCTGGGGCTATTCTACATTGCACCAGGAATGAAATGCCCCACCCCAGAAATTCTGAAAGACAGACATATAATGGTAAGGAAACTTTTTTCCCCTCCTGTTGCAGACACAGTGGCCCCATAGACTTGAGCCAATGTCTCTGGAAGTATCAGTATTGTACTAGAGATTGTGTTTCTTCTGAGACCTCCCCAGACCCACAATTCCATCTGAAATCAGATCTGCCTTTAGCTTTCACCTCCTGAATGAACTGGCTCTCTTGGGCTTTTCTGATATGCTTGGTAGCATTATGAAGTAGTGACTTTTAGACTGTATTAAATAATCTGAGATTTAAAAAAAATTGTAGTAATGTCTTTTATACTGGATTAAATACATCTGAGAATTTTTTACCAGTTCCTAAAGCAGGATGATGCAGCAGTTGATACAGCTCCTATTCCAAATGCTACCCCGTCTCTTTGTTTTGTCAGAAAGATTTATGAAGGAGAGCAGGGGTCATGCTCATTGCAAATGTGCTTCTGCTAAAGCAGCATATTCCTGGAGGAATAAACACAGACAGTGCTGAATTACTTTGTCATCATTAGAAATTGTCAGAGTCCCATAATGTTGGTGAGAGCAGACAGGTTAGAGCTGCACAGACCAGAAAATAAATGCTCACATTGAAAAATACACTGAACTCCTCAGTCCAGTGCAGCCAGCTTTCCTCAGGTGGGAGGAACAAGTGAGCTGGGCTGCTGAAAAGGAGCACAGGTTTTAGCTGCTTCAGTGGCAGAGGGAGGAGGTTTGCCTGCAAAAACACTCTCCTTGGTGTGATAATTTCTCAGTGAATGGCTGAGGAACTTCTTTTCTTTTGAGAAAAAGTAATACTGCAAAGTATTATAAATAATTCTCCAGAAAATTAGGAAAACAGTCTTATAAGTATTAATGGATCATTTCAGTGCTCCAAAGGGAAGTTTCTATGCTTCACATTTCTTGAATGTAAAAATGGGATGTGGTAATCACTGTCCTTTTTAAAGAAGCATGAAGAAAAATCATTTGGCAAGTATCAAATAAATGCTAGTATGTTCTTGTTGCCTCTTCTTCCTTATTTGTAAAATTATTTCAAATACTAGCTCAAACGTTTGCTTTGCTCTTATAATATTGAAAGATTTTGCTTAGCCACTGTCCCACTCTTGAATGATGGTCCCTAATACTCAAGGCAGACGATCTGGAGGCAGTGCGTGCTGGGGATGTGACTGCCCTGTGCTGCTGGATTGTCTGGCTTCTTTTCCTCTCTGAAAAATACATGCACCACAGTGTAAATTGCTGCCACATGCTGTAATTAATAGCAAAGCCGTAATTAATAGGAAAGCCAGAAATTTTAATGGGCCAAGAACCTTGTAGTTTAAAAAATAAGCCTTCCTGGATTCTAGACTGAAATAATTCATTCGGAGTGATGTTTTCCTGATATCCAGCAATAATCTAGACAAGAGAGTTGTTTCATTTATAACTGGTGCCTCGCAGCTTGAAGACACAGGTGTGCCTGCCTCCAATTCTTCCTTTGTTGCTCACAGTTCCAGACTCCTGATTTGTGTCCATTAAGGCTGCAGTAATCCTTTGTAAATCTTTGCTGTGTAAACCTTTGAAAGATACTCACAGTGTTCACATTTTCTTTCAGGACCGAGACCCTTTCTTTTGTTCTTTCCTGTCTAGTCTGCATTATCCAGATACAGAGTGGGTTTAACTGTCCAGGGTGTGTGAAGTGCAGCTCCTTGGGCCTTTCTGTGTCCCTGTGCAGAAAACATTTCACTCTGCTGTCTACAAAACATCTGAATTTTAATTGACACAAGTGCTATATCCACACAGGCAGGGCAGGTAAAATGCCCTGCTGAAGCTGTGTGTTCAACCTCCCTGATACAAAGAGATCTCCTTTCTCAGGCTTGCCAAGAGCCATCGCAAATGTTTATGGAATCTAAGGCTTTTAGTGTAAAATAATTTGTTAGGATAAGTGATTTCATTTGGGAGGGACCTACAATGATTATCTAGTTCAACTGCAACATTTTCTGATGTAATTTCCACTCCGTAAAAATTCAGGTATTTAATTTTACTTTGTTAAATCAAAAATTTCCCCTATAGTTTTTGTAATGTACTCATTAGAGGTGGGAAAGATGCAAAAATACCACAAAATTAAAAAAAAAAAAAGATTCTTCATGGTTTGCTAGTAAAAAATATAGTATGTAAGATAAAACAGAATACTATGCTGCTGTAGAACTGATTTTACATTTCTATCCCTTCAGAACTTGTGAAAGATTTTGGGATTTGGGCACCAGCATGATTCCCATCTACCCATGAGGTGAAATATCAAACCTTTTTCTTGAACTATTCCTGGAAATATATTGTTCACTTCTGTATTAAGTTTCTGAGAAACAATATTATTGTCCAAGTCATAATCACTCAGAATACAAGTAATTTATTGTGTCAATAATTCTGGAATCTTTTTTTATATATATGCAAGTAAATCTTATCCAATACACAGTAGAGATTAAGTTACAGAATCTTATCTGTAAGCCACTGCTACCAGCCCTGCAGTTTCCCTTAAACTCATAGAATTGTATTGCCTTGAAATAGCCTCAAAGGGAAGATATCTATTTGTCATTGGTATTTTCAGTTCTTGGGGAGCTTATGCAGATATAGCATGCAAGGACTCCACTTGGCCAACTATTCAGATCACTCCTGTCTGAGAATTTATTGGATTTCATGATTCTTTAGGTAACTAGAGCACCATCATGAAAATGAATACAGGTAGAGTTGAGCTTATCCTTGTCAGCTGCTAGGATGAGAATAAGAATTTGGAAACATGTGACCATTTAATAGGGTTACAGCATAATGCAAGAGGAAAAAAAATAGAAAGAAAAAAAGAATGACACTAACATAGAAAACCATGTATATTGATAGTTTCTTGAAAATTTATTTGTCCTAGAATCCGCTGGAACTCCCTTGAGGCTTATTCCTGTCACTGCACTGAGCCAAAATAACAAAGAATGCAGCACTTAAAATATTTGGCTCATAGGAAATAGCTTGCTAGAGCAGGAGGCAGCTTTCTTATGTGCATTTTTCATGTCCTGCTACAAAAAGATCAAAACATAGTGAAGGATGTGTATTCAGTTGAGAAATGTTAAAAATGCCACTTCTGATGTAAGACATACTTTTGATATTAAATCTACTGCACATCTAAAACTGTCAGGCTACAATGAAATTTGTCACCTCTATTTTACACTTGTATTAAGTGAGAATGCGACAATTGACCTCTAGTAACACCAAATTTGACAATTCTTTTACATATAAGTGTTACCAGAATGATTTTATAAACCAGGGCTGTCAAATACATCCTGTTGTAATCTTTGGGGAGAGAGAGTGCTACACTGTATTTTCTAAGGCAGTGTTTTTACTGTCTTACAACTTTTCTCAGGTAATATTAAATAATTTGCAATGAATTATTTTGTTAGGCAGAAAAGCTTGTCAGTGCTGGAACTAAGAATTGCTCTGTCAATTTAGAGGTGCAGGAAAATCTAATTTGTAATTGAATCTGTGTATCCTTTGAAAATGAAATAGCTGATCTAAAAGTAAGCAAAGTGAAATGTGTAAAAGTACAAGAGACAAGTGATACTCTGCTATCTTCTAACTTCAAAAGCCATGAGAGTGTGGCTCAGACTTGTGAATGGAATTCTGCAGTTCACTTTTCCCTTTCACCCACTGGTATTTCTCCAATCCACCTGAGCCAAAGGTTGGTGTCTGCTTGACTCCATCTCGACTGCCTGAGCTGAATTCTCTGCTTAAAACTGGGCATATGCCAGAGGACAAAGCTTAGCTGGGCTTTGCATACATGCTTTACACCAAAACACCTTGTAAATACTGAAAAGCGTGATTTGGAATTTTCTGCCCTATTCCCAGATCAAATGCTGAAATCCTGTTGCACTGACTGAAAATAGGGAATTCCCACTGAGAGCTGCAAGAACTCTTTGGTAAAAAGAACTACCTTTGGTATACTGACAGGGTACCTTTGGTATACTGACAGGGCTACCTTTGGTATGCAGATCTAATCTTTGGGTGAAATCTGAGAAAATATGCAACTTACCACAAGACGTTTTCCCAAGACTTTCTTGTCAGAAAAAAAAAATGTTAAATAGGTAGAAAAAGAAATTAATTAAGAAGAATGGGAAAGGAATCCCACAGTGTGCAGGGCATTACTGGGTGCCAGCTGCCCGTAGTGGAAAGCAATAAGCAGCATAGAATTACACCTGGATTATGTACTTTGTGGAAGATGAGGGGAGCAGCAGGAGACGAGTCACAAGCCACTGCACTTCCAGGTCACTCACTTGGTTAATTTTGCAGTTTTTATCTTACCTTGTAGCTCTGTATTTTAAGAGCTGATAACACTGTATAACTAACTTGATTAATGGGTGTAACTCTAGCTCAAGCCTTTAGGAGCCTCCATTTCTCAGTGCACATTTTTTTCCTTCTGCAGCCTGTCGCCTGTCACCTCTCAGAAAACAAATCCATAGGTGTCAGCAGTGCCTAAGGACAGTCTAAACCAGGCTTCACTCACCTGCTGGCCGGTACTTTGAGATCCTTTGTCAGAAAGCTCTTCCTGGCAGGTATTTATAGGTCAACATTTGGGTGAGCTAATTGCAGACAGGACCCCTGGAAAGGTAACTAAACAGTTATTGCTCGTGCCGTGAGGAGAAATGATTATGTGAATTACCAAATCTCATTAATGTGAGACTCTTGGACATTTTGAACAAGCACTGCTGCACTTGGCTTGGGGGAAGGGCTGCTCTGTCAGAACTCTTGGTGAATGTCTCTGTCTCTCATTAAATTGGGGTAATATCACTATCCTCCTGGTGCGTTTGAAAAAATGCATTCTGAAATAGAAGTGCCTTAATCTCCCTTCCTTTTCAGGGAGTTTTCCTATGAGCATTGATACCCCACACAGGCTCACCTATTTTATACCAGTCAGACTCTGATTCCTGAATGGCACCTTTACCTGACATTGCTGTGCTTTCTGGAGCTAAGCTCATTTAATGTAAGCTCATTAGCAATACCTTCTCTATTCCCCAGATTCCCCTTGGTACTGGTGCTAACTTCTTAAGAGGGGACTATGATCCATCTAGGTCCTTCAAGTGACATGGCAATTAATCCTCCTCCTTTGCGCTAAAACCTCTTGTTACCCAGATCTTCTTGCAATTCCCTTCCCACTGCAGTGTTTCACAAACACCATATTGGATCTGAGCCCAAGACCTGCTGCACTGGGGAACACCAAACCATGGCATTTCAGTCAGGATCTGACAGACTTTTCTGTCTGAAATAGCGCAAAAACAAAGGTATTCAAGTTTGTCTTTCTAAGCTGCTTTGATGCTGATGCCTATGGATTTGTTTTCTCATTGTTAATACATCCTATAAATTATCATTGTATCTTTACTTCTTGCTTTATAATAATCAGAAGCTGTTTGCAGTCTGATAGCATGAAATGTTCCAGCTGGGCAGAAATGAAATTTTGCTTTGATTCAAACAGTTCTCCCTGTTAATTGTCATGCAATGCTTTGGAAAAGTCTGTTAGATTTATTTAGTTTTATTTGTTTAAGTCATGCTTAGCGCTTGCTATTCTTGACTGTCCATTCACATCCACATGCATAAATCCAGAGTAACTGCTGTAAAGCCAATGGGATTTTACTTACGTCGAGTTATAAGAGAAAGAGTAACTGCAGCTTCAAGAGTCTTTAATCACATCGACATCCAGTGGATTTGGCTGTTTATATCAACTCCTGCATTTCTTTAACAGGTATTAATAACCAGTTAATACAACCAGATGAAGTTAGTAGATGCCCCTAACAAATTAAAAATTATAATCAGAGAATAAAAAAAAGAAATCTTCTTTTAGCAAGAATATTTATCTACTTCAAAATTAAGCTCCAACACAAATTTGCTCAGATTTCTTCTAAAAACCCCTCTGTATTTATATGTCAGTTTTAGAATACGTTCAAGATCAATTTACAATTCTAAAGCAACCCACATTTCTATAAAACAACAGTTACTGAGGATGCTTAAAACAACTCTGCAATGATCATATTTGGAGTATTACGTGCAAGTTTCTGATCTCAAGTACCATCTCCATGGCTTATGAATGTTCTTTGTGACTTATGGGTATGTACAGATGACCTAATTTCTGATGTGACATCCACATTTAGCATTTGGACTTTCTGCTTGTTTGCTGTTTGATAAATGAGTTTCTGTCAACATGACCTGGTGAAATTAGTGGAGGTTTTGTAGCCCATGTCTGTGTAAAAGGTTGAGTAATTGAGGGTCATTACTGGACCTGTTAAAAGAGCAGTGATATCGGAATCTGTGTCCTGAAAGCATACAGCACCCGGAATGCCTATCAAAAATAGGAAAAGTTTAAATAGAAACAAGGCAACTCATAGGAACTACACAAAGCAGATACAAATACAGGCTATAGAGGAGGTGAAAAATGGCAGTGGCAGACACAAGGATGGTGATTTTTAGTTTATCTAGTGTTGAACACAGGTCCATATGATGTTGTAGGTTGTTGTAACTGTAGTAAGGGACCATCCATCCAAAACAGCACTTCTACCACCTCCAAAGGATTGATGACTTTTCCTGCTGGTGGACAAGAGTGTGTGGGTGTTTACCGATTAACAAAACTCAGGAATATTGCTCTGAAGGAGACATTGCATCCAAAGGGAAATGGTTGCTTTCCAGCAAATAGTATTTTACCCCTAAGAGATGCAGGAAGTACTTTGACCATGCATATACACTGTGCTCTGTCAGATCTGCTCAGAAGTCCCTTCTTTGGGTGCTCAGGCTGCCTCCAGAGCACATGAGGGGCAGATGGCTTCATCCTCCCATGTACTTTGCCATTATTATCTACAGGTTGTGCCTCCAGAGATGGAGTCTTACAACACTGGGTAATGAAAGCTGTAAGGTCACTTTACCTCTCTTTGTCTGAAAAAGAATTAACACTCCCAGAGATGCTGAAAATTTAATTTTGGCATCCTTGAAGTGAAATGGGGAGTGAAATAGGGTGGGGGAGGTAGGGGAAGGGTAGGGGGAGAGGATGGGGAATGTTTATTACCTTGTCCTTCCCAGAAAAGCTACAGGATAATCTTTCTGGGCACTATTAGCCGTTGAGGTGAACTGAATTTATGGCTCATAGTCACTTGCTTATTTTGGAAGGGTATCTGAACTCAAATATATTGGAATAGAGTCCAAGACACCACTTCTGGCATTTAAATCCCGTAATGAATCACAAGTTGAGGATATGATTCAATAACTTAAATTTCATTATCAGATTTGTGACTCATGGTTAATGACACCAAGTCTGGCAGGGTTCTGAATGATGCCTTCAGGAACAACAATTTTTGATCATTTTTCTTGTGGTCAGGAGGTGAAGGTGGTGTGCACTGGGGTCACAGCGCTGTGTTACTGCAGACAACCAGCGTGTTGCCAAGGAAGGGCTGTGTTTCTAAAGCACTTGCAAAGAGCTATTCTCCCTAACTCTAACTAGCAGTTCCACTCCATAGCAAGAATTTCAAAATGAGATTCCCACAAAATATGGCATGTGTGCCATTTTGTGTATATATTGTTGCAAGTAACGGTAAAAATGCTTTTTATCCCTCTGTCTCCTCTGCTTCTCAGGGTACGTATCAGCAGAGAGGCAACACTTAAACTCCCCTGATCTTTGTACCGGCATCCTGGTATAGGTATCATTCCTTGTTTGGCTGACCTATATCCCTACATGCTCCAGGTTTGTGTGGCTGGCAGGAAGTGCCAAATGACAATGCCTCAGATGTGTGCTGCACAGCCAGCAATGACTGCACTAGCATGAGGAGCCGGGGATCCAAGCTTCTTAAAGCAGGTTTCTCTAACAGGGAGAAGAAATGAAAATCAAGAAAAATGGAATTTTTAAGGAAGGAGATTGACACAGCTGCAACTGTGGGTACTCAGAATATGCCTTGGAGGAAACTCAGGTGAAGAGGAAGAAAGTGAACGAACTATTCATAATATACCCAGATAAAAGAAGTCTCTGAGTTATCTTCACAGTCCTTTTGCCAATTTGAGAGGAAATATGCTATACCCAGTGGTATCAAAGACTGTGCTGAGATCCAACCAACAGCAAATACTCATTTCCATTTGTTTTTGTTGCATATTTAGTTATCTTTCCAACATAACCACAGGAATGATAGCTTGGTCTCTCCAAGGACTACTCTTGATGGCGTAAGTCAGGTATTGTAGAAAATGTCTGTGAAAGAATATGAACAGAAAGAAATTGTAAACAACCCCTTTCTTGTGAACTTTGTCTACAGATGCTGACAGACACAAAGTCATTCAAGTGGCTTTGCTGCAAGAAGGTCTCTGAGATCTTAAGCTCACAATTTGGGTAAAACCATTCCGCAGAAGACAATGTGCTTCTAAACCTCCTTACATGATTCAGACAGTGAATAGTGCCACCCACGTCTGATCTGTATTTGGCTGAACTGCCAAAACATTAAAATCTCTGAAGAAAGCATCCTACTGAATTTAAAGTGGGTGTCCTGCCTTGAGAGAGCTGTTCTTAGACCAAACACTCCAAGCTGGGGGAAGCCTAGGACAACTCAAGGTCTGGAGTAGGTAATTAAAGGGGAAGTTAAATATTTTCCTCATTACTGACTCCTGTTAAATACTAAAAGGCACAAAGCCAGTGTGTGCAGTAGCAGAGGACATGCAAGTTGGGAAATTCTCCACCTCATGTAATTTCAACAGAAAGTCTGTTCTTCCAGGATGCTACAGACCTGGGTCCTGAGCCAACAAAGCCGAACACCCCTCATGGATGGCAGACCTAGTGTGCTTTCTGGTTCTTTCAGCTGCTAGGTTTTCTCACAAGTATTCTTGTGCTTTCTTTCCAAATGGCCAGTGAGGCTCAATGGAGCCACTGAGCCATCTTCCTTTCACTCCTACACTAAAGCTCTGCTCTCCTTACCAGGGATTTGGTGGCAGTTAATTTCCCAATGCATGAGGGCTGTTGCCATCCATGCTGATCAAATATGGGCTCATGGTTTCTGTGTGATCCTCCTGTTTCATGGACCCGTGTGTTACCTCTGTGATTGTAAATGTAGCGTGGCAGGAACTCACAATTTCTCTTCACAGCCAAAAACTAAAATCATTGTCCAGGAAATGGCACCTAAGTTTAATAGTAACAAAAATACCAGTGCTCATGTAGCAACATTAAGAACATCCTGAGCAGCCCTGAAAGATTGGGAAGAGGCTGATCTACATCCTGAAGAATAAATTTTTTTTGTAGACAAACATGAGCAAATTGTACCTATGCTTCAAGCTGGCAGGAGGGAGACCAGGCTGGATACAACAGGTAATTAAGATGCATTACTTAGTTTTTATATCAGGAATTGTTCTAATTTCTTTCTGCTATCTTATAATCCCTTTACTGATGCTCAGGTAATATTTACTTTCTGTGTCTTGGGCATGTCACGGTCTTAGTGTGAAAGAAAGATATTTTAGCATCATCTAACATGATGGTTTACTTTGTCCAGGCTGGATAAAATGAGTCAAAACCCAAACAAAGAGGTGCCACATGTTCAGTGCTTTCTCTGCTGTGAAGTGGTGTTCATTTTTCAGATGCAGGTAGAACAGATGGGCTTGGTGACAGCTTGACTTGGATACACACTTTGAAACCTGTGCATTTATCTGGAGAAGAATTTGTTGGTTTTGTACAGACAATCATTTTGCATTTACACAGATCTAAACCTTCAATTTGTGCTCTTGTTTAGGAACAAGCGCTTCAGTCATAGTGACCAATTACTATGGTTATTGTGGGCCTGAGATTTTTTTAATAAAAGAAACCTTTTTTCTATTTACACCAGTAGTAATAGTAAAAATCTGGAAGTGACAAGCTTCCATTGGAAATCATGTATTCGCTGGGATTCTCTTACATCCCAGCTCTGGCACATGTTTTTTCTTTCAACATTCATTCTGCCATTCCTAAAATGAGCTGCCAGTCAATCTCACATCTTTACTTGTACCCTTCCAACAGCACTTGTCTAAACTAATGCTTTTCTTTAGCATAACAGCAATTAAAAAACCCCAACACTCAAACACTGTATTATAAACCTAATACAACTGCATCACGGGCAGTTTGGTTTCGTTTTTGCCCAGTTTGTTCCAAGAAAAAGAATGCTCAGATTTGTGTTCCTTTCAGGACAGATAAAATAAAAAGAGTATTAAAAAGAACTGTCACTATACCACTAAAGGGGCACCAGGATATTCTCTCATCTCCACTTGAAGATCAAGTCTTTGACAATAAGGTCTGACATGGGGCTAGCAGTGATTTCCCTGCTGGCTTTTCCATCATATTTAGTTGCCACCATTGCAATGCAAACCCATCTTTTCAACATACTTTGATTCTGGACAGCTTAAAGCTTTCCTGTAGCATTTTATTTACCATCACACCAGTATTGTAAGGGGGTCATTCATTAAGATATATGATATGAAAAGAAAATGCAAAAGAGAAAAGCACAAGAACAGCAAGAGTTCTATTCCCACAGACTTTGCAGTTTTTCTAACCACTGTTCCAACCTGCCCCAGGGAGCTCCAGGGAATATGATGCATCTATTGCTGCTGCTCTTTTGTCCTCCGACACTGATCTGTTGCCCAATAAAATATCTCTCAAAAGACAGCATGGTGTCACAGCTGGTTTAGAACTTGCATAAACAGTCTCCATCTTCCCTTTGTTCTTTAAGAAATGTACCCAAAGATATATTTTCATGGTATTATCTGCTAACCAGTGCTTTCCACTTTGTGCAAAGCACAATCAGAGGGTCATTAACACAAGTGAAGGACGCCACGTAATGTAATATCCTCTGCTCAGCCACCTATTTTACGTAATTTTGTACTTGACTGAGTAGATTAGGTAAAGTACAATAATTTATAAAGAAAGAATTTCATACAAAGAAACTTATTTTCTTTTGTAGTTTCTCTGTTCTTTTCTCTGCCATGGATCTGCTCCCTCCTACTGCAGTGAAAAGGATACATTAAAATTAATATTCTAAGCTGGGATTTTCAAAGCAAACTATGGCAGTAAAGAGTCCAAAAGCCACTGACATTCAATGGGAGCTAAGTACTTAACCTCTTTGAAAATTTTTAGCCCAAATCCATTAAAGCATTCTTCAAAGAGATAATATTCACAATTCCAGGAGTAATTTTCCTAACAGTCTTTTATTCTCTTTTCCGACAGGCCCTTCCTCCCTAGATCCAAGCCCCCCGCTGAGGTACAAAACCAAATTCCTTCCATGTTCCTCGTAATTCAGACCTCAGCTTTAGCTCTGGTTCTTTGGAGGCATTTGTTTTTATGTTTAATGACACACAATAATTTGTATCTAGAAGAGACAAATGGGATTCTGAAATAGTGCTTTTCCATCTTTATGTGGTGTCATCTGTCATTACAGCTCTTATAAATGGGTGTAACTGGGGCTTTATAAACACACATCAGTTCATCCAGATATTTTGACTCCTTAGTGTGAAGAGAAAATTCACATATTGTGGTTTTTTTGCTTATGGTCACTCTGATATTTTGACAAGAATTAATTAATCTCCACCAGTCTACATCCTACTTTGTCAGCCTTTCCTTCTAAAACACAGTGCTTCAGCAGCTGTGACTTGTCATATTATTTACTTCAGACATTTATACTGATTTTTCTCCTCACATCTCAGCAATCATAGCATGACAAAACTTCACTGATTAAATGAATCAGGTACAGAAAATGTGATATGACCAGAATTTTTGCAATTAGTGATGAAAACATCCTATCATGAGGCAGATTTTAATTGCATTGAAGTGCTGTAATAACAAACCCTTACTAAGAATCTGCTACACTACATTGACACCTTGTGGCTGGTTCATCATAATGCAAAGTATTCACCCGGACTAGTAGGAATAAGACTGAGTAAAACCTGTAGGGAAAACATTTTAATTTTAAATACTCACAGTGAATGGGAGACTGATGAAGGGAATTAATCAAGCTCCACTTTAAATCTCAGTCTGATCCCAGCCCAAACTCAGGTGTATATGTTCTTCAGTGCTGAACACAGAACCAAGAATTATACATTTTTGATTTTCACTACAATTCAGATCTCTGTGGGATCTAGCCTTGAAGTGTGTGCCCCAAGCTTGCCTCAGACTGGCCTTCTCCAGCTGACATGTTGTATTTCAGCTCCCACACTGAAGATGGTGGGATAAAGAATGAACAGCTTTTGTTGCAATGGTATCTGCTGCCAAAATAGAATGAGATTAAAATTACGTTTACAGAAGGAAATACAAACTTTAGAGTGTGCATGTGAAATAACACTCTAGAAAGGTCAAACAGAATGGAGATGCAGCATGAGCAGTCTTTTTCCCTGCTTGCTCGATGTAGAGGAAATGGCACAGTGCAGGAAGCCTGTTTCAAACAGGCAGATGGGCTGTGACATAAACCCGAGACAGCTCATCTGCTCAATATGTAATCATCGTGTTTGAAACCATTTTCCTACAATCTTCCTGAGTAACACATAACTACCGTGAGTTCACATAGGAAATGAACTGCTGAAATGTTAATAAAGGGAAGGATTTGAAAAGGATTCAGATAAATCGGTTACATAGAGTGCTCTGGCCAGCAGTCAGTGAATCACTGAGCAACATTCAATGATTTCTCAGGAAGACTAAATCCATCATATGAGCCTTTTAGACAAATAATCAAATAAAAAATGATAAACCTCACAAATAAATTACCCTTCCCCAAAATCTATTAAATCTGCTTTAGTTCATTCCTTTACAAACCTGGAGACTCCCTGTATCAGTCAGTGCCACCACATGGAACTGAAGTTATTTCAGTGAAGAACCACACTTGAATCATGACTTTGGTGTTCTGTGGGCAAATACAAAATAAGGCCTAATTATGCAGTTTTTGAGAATGGGGGAACTGGACATCAGGGAGTCCCTCCTTTCTCCTGCCTATTTTCCCCTTGAAATAACGAGCTGAGGCTGCTTGGAGGCCCTGCTGCTGCCTTGGCAGAGGTGTCAAAGTCACCCACAGCTGGAAAGGGCTCTCACACCAGGACCTGTGGTGGTGCTCTGGTGTCTGTGGACCTCGAACATTTCTGGGATGCCTTTGGGCAAGAATGGCTGAGTTGGGGGGCTGTCTGCACTGGCAGCAAGGGTCCGGTTCCAAAGTGAAAGATATGAAAGGGAGGAAGAAGAGGGTGGGAAGGATGCCTGGACTGACTTGGCCTGCACCCATTTCCATCTCCATCCAGAACTCCACAATAATTGTTTTGAGGTTTAGACAGTTTAAAGGTTATTAATTTCCTGTGTCTAATTTTATTAATTAAGAAAAGATATGGTCCCTGATGGTATTTTGACCACATGGGAGTTTACATGGAGAATGTGGTCAGGAGTTGGGTGATGTGTGGCTCTGCCCCTGGGAGAGCTTCTAGAAAAGCAAAGATCTGCTGGATAAACCCTGCCTCTTGCCATGGATCTCAGACAAGTAGCCTTAGCTTAAGGATAGCTATTAACATTAAACAACCTGCAAAATTTTGTTAGTTTGAATTCTGGTAGAGTTAAATGATGATTCTTTAAAAAGAATTACAGTAATCTATTCATTGCCATGGAGCAAGATATAATTAAAGAAATTCCTCCAGCAATAAATCACTTACATATATTTTTGTTCTAAACTGTCTTTTTAAAGATTCTCTAAGTGAACAATTATTTAGCCACTACAAAACTGTAGTTCAATGCAATAATAAGTATCCTTAATATTGCCATGCAAGGAGCTACTGGAGAAGAAACCAGTCTTTGAGGAGATGTATAAAGGCAGCATGTCCTAAATGAACCTGAAACCTTGTGTCACTGCTGTGGATGTAAATAGATTGGGAACTTCTCTCACCTCTCCATATATAATTATTGCCAGTATTCAGAAAAGGAAAAGACAGCTGAAATTACAAAGCCCTTCCCCTCTGAGTTAAAGAAGGGGTGGTATTTGGAGAAAGGTGGGTAAGGCATGGAAAATGTTCTTGGGAAGTCAAGAATCCTGAAGTACAGCAAAAATCTGCAGCTGCTCTCCAGAGCAGTGAGGACACTGCACATTCCAGCAGCAGGATTCTTTCCTACCCTTATACAGGAGTGATATGTCCAACCTGCTGCATTGTAACCCAGAGCTGTGGCCATTCCATATGCTTTTTGCATTGAAAGCAGTTTTTGGTCTTAATAAGCTCTTCAATAGAATTCTTCTTGCAACATACACAGTCTTCATCATGGCACACTATTCCCAGCAGCCAGTTTGCACAAATGCATTGTGATTTGGAGACTGAGGTAAATCCACTTACATACATGTGAGCTGTCCAATGCCTATTGTCCTCAGTGACTATGAAATTTCCCAGGGATTTTAGTTTTTAATTTACTAAGCCAGAACAACCAAAGAATATATTCCAGGTCACACAGAAAGTCTTTGTTAGGGAGGGTATATCAAGGCAATGCTCTAAACACAACCAAAGTTCCCTTTTTCTTCCTTACTCTTCTCTATAAAGAATCTATGTAATCTTTTCATTCCCTTTTAAATCCCTCCCTTCCTACCCTTTGGAATCCTGCCCAAACCCCTTCCTGCCTACCAGATATTCTCACATCCCCTCTGTCTACTCTTCAGATAACTACAGGAGTGAGCACAGCGGCTGCCTGGATGACAGCCATCAACCCAGCCCTCTCTGCTCTGTGGTTTACCCAGCTCTTGCAATGAATACACACTGACTCATGAAAATGATAACAGATGTGAAAAAATTACAGCTTTACCACCTGTTGCTAGTGTAATGGATTTAATTACTGGCAGACAGCATGAATTATTTTGAGGTCTTTTACAAAAGGAAGATTTCTTTCACCCCTGTGGGTGATCCTTGTTGAGAAAATTGTGGTTCCATAAAGGCAATTCACTACAGGGGATAACCGTGCACCACAAAACCCTCTGGTTCCTTACAGATTCCTTCCCATCAGGAATTTTCCCTTGCATCATTCTCTGATGTATTAATTATTTCTTTGCCTAATTGACCTGCTGAATTCATCTTAGTTATATACTTTCAAACTGTCCTTAAACTGACCATAATTTCAGCAGTTGCTTTGCCCACCACACTGGTATTTACCCTTATACTGACAGGACCTTTTGCTACCATCATTGACACAAAGAGAAAGAGCAGTAAAACCCAAGCCATACTCACCCCAGGTATTCATTGCAACTCGAAAGATAACTGCAAATACATCCTGTGTGGGCATTTTTTCATTCCAGCTCTGACCTTGTTCAGTGAAATCGTTTCTACTCAACATCTGTATGGGCATCTGAAAATTTCTGTATTGCTACTGATAAATGTGAGACAATGGATTTAATTGAGCACTAGTATGTTTGAGCAAGGTTGTATCGTCAGTATGTGCTTGAGGTTGGGAGACTGGGAAAGAGTATCCTTATTGATAGTGTGATGTCTGCTGAGTGGCCATTGATTCTAAGAGGTTAAACTGAGCTTCTTGATTATGGATTGATCTCAGAGCATCCAGAGAGAGAAGGCAGAGGGCAAGCATGAAAAGAAAGATCTTGTGCTATGCCCTCTATTCACTGGTGGGAGAACTTGCTCTGAGATCTGGACCTGTTTGTAGAAAATTTTGACCAAGTCCTTTGCTATCTGCATCAACTGAAAAGATCAGTGTGGGCACTCATAGTTTCTCTCTGGTTAGGAAAAAAAGAATAAGGCAACCCCTTTTGCACAAGAAACCACTTTCTGCATGTTGTAACACAAAGGTTCAATGAGAAAACAGCTGATATGAGACAGAGAACTTGTGGGTATGTTTATCACTCTGAAAAGTACCACAGTGTTTCAAGACACCTCTATAGATATACTGTCAATTTCAAACATACTTGCTTAGTTAAGTGAAAGCTGTTGGAAGAGCAGTAAATGGCAGAAATCTGTGACCAAAGAGACAAGGAGAAAGAAAAATAGGGAACCAGCAAAAAGATAGCACTAAGGGCCTTAGCAAGCAACAAAAGTGGGTAAAAGTATGTGTTCAATCTCAACACATATGCTGCTGACTTGTTGCCAAATAAGAGCTAGAAGAAAGAAAGTAAAACCAAATAGAAGAAAAGGAATGGGAAAGCACAATATAAAGAAGATGTAGTCTACCTCCCACTTTTATCTCACTTTCTTCTCTCCAACCCAAAATTTCTGTATAGAGTGGTGTATTTAATTTTCTTTAGCATCATTGTCAGCTACGGTGAAAGGCCATTTGGGCCATCATTATCAGCTTTGTCTTATTAACTGCACTCTGCAGCTCAGATTTTGCTTGTCTTTTGCCTAGTAAGCTCTTCCCAGTCCTATTTTTGTCATTATAAGACCATCAGTAGTTGCTTTGTGTAAAAAAAAAAAAGTTAAGGAAAAAAAAAAAAAGAAAAGAAAAATGAGAGAGAACGAATAAAAGAAAAATAGAAGGAAAAGGGGCTTCTTTAAAATCAGCTGTGTGCTCTTCAGGAAGCTGATCACTCCTCCAAAAAGAGATATCAGGGGTTGCTTAGCAATAGAAAGATGGCATCCTGCCTGTCAGATGGCTCTTTTCAGATTTTTTCCTAGATAAGTACAATAATTGGAGAGAAGCATCTTTTGTGGCTGGCTGCCCCCCTGCAATGTCTAGGTTAACACAAGGAGAAACGCTATGCTTCAGCTACGATGCTGCAGCTGCTGGCATCTCTTTTCTGGGGAATTAGAATATAACAGTACATGATATTGCTTTATGTAGCATTATCTTCAGCTAACATTAGTTTTATAATATTATTTTTAGTCCTATAGAGATATATTTGGGAATGGCTGCCATCTGTCCGGACATAACAATCGAGAAAATAAGTGTTTCAGTAATGATCAGGAGTTAAAGTTACGGCTTCCTCTGAAAGAGAGGTTGTTAAAAGGCTAATTGCCCTAAGCAAGAACATATAGTACAACAAAAATTATAATGGGAAAACCAACACGTCAGCACATTTGTCTATGTGTGGGTTCAGGAACTTTTGTAATTCCAATTAGTGCCTGCTCATCCTTTTGCTGTCACCGTTACAGCCTCCTTAATTTTATTGCATTTTCTCCTGGTTGCTACCACAGGGAAAGGGCACGAAAGTTCCTTCCTAGAGCTGCATTTCTGCGTGTGGCCATGCAGCGGCACAGGAGACCATGAATCCGTAGGATTTGGTGTTTCCGAGGCAGGAGCCGCTCGGGTGCGAGGGGCGGGAGGCCGCCGGTGACTGCGCAGGGAGGGAGCCCAGG
>WBMY01002937.1:1905966-1967224 GCA_013397315.1 Donacobius atricapilla
GCAAAACCAGCCATATTTTCCCTTTTTTTTTTTTTTTTTCATTTCTGAATTTGACAGAAAAGCTGCTTAGATTCTGGACAGCGACATTTTATGATTTAAATTTATCTGTAAATGTTGCATTTCTTTACACTATTTATTTATAGTGACAACTATTCAGTGTGTATATATATATATCTATTTCAAACATATGTCTTTGTCTATATACATAGATGTACCCACATCTACTTCCCACTGTAGCTGTGCAAGCTACATGTCTGCGTTCTGCTCTGCTCTACCTCAGCTGAACTCTGCTGCAGATGAAGGAGGAAGATGTCCTGATGAGAAGGAACAAAGAGGGATGTCAGCAGTTTAATTTCTAATTAATTAATCCATCATGATTAACTTCTTACATTGAAGCAGTTCTGTTTAGTCTCTGCTGAGTTTCTGATCCAAAGATAGCTGCAGTCGGTGTTGCAAAGGAAAATGATCCAAACTGACTGCTCCAGTGGAGATGGTGTCCCTGTGTTTTGGCAGTGGGGACTCCTCTGGATGTGCAGGGTGGCACCTTCCCTCACCCTTCTCCATGCTGCTTTCTGCCCAGCTCCAGAGCAGGAAAGCAAGGACATAGGCTAAAGGGAAATCTGGGTGAGACGAAAAAGGAGGCTTCTCTTTGCATCTTACTTCTTGTAAAATATAAAAGTGTGAGCTAAAAGCAGGTGTAGCACTACTGGACTCAAGGGAATGCATAATTTAAATCAAGTTATTCCTTTGCAGTGAACAGTTTGTCTTGGCTGTACTCACACTGAAGTGGATCAAGAATTTTTCCAATGTATTCCAGCTTCTATAGCCCTGTAAGGTACATCAGCTGCAGCTTAGATTTGTAAAAATGAATGACTGACAAAGCATTATTATTATTATTATTATTATTATTATTATTATTATTATTATGAGTTTACTTCTTCCCATAAACCAAAGTGGCAGAGTTAACAGCATAACAGCATGCACATTTGCCTCTGGATGCCATTTGGACTTTGACAGCCTCCTGGCTGGCTCTCACCCGCAGCACACTGGGGTTTACATTTGCTTTCCTGGATCTTAGATTTCTGCAGACCCCCCAGAAATGTTCTGATTCACTGTCCATGTCGGTGGTTGGTGAGCAGCCAACATGAGAAGCTTGTGGCAGAATATGCTGTTTATTTTGATGATTTAATAAATTATACAGCTGACCTAATATCTTCAAATATAAAGTGGAATTTCAGCTCGAACATAAAATGTAAATCAATGGTTGAAAAAATATTCTGAAATAGCACCACAGAAACCAGAGGAAATGAATTAATGTGTATTCCAAACAGTTTAGCTAGGAGCAACAGTTCTATTTTAATACTATGAATATTTCTAAATCAAAACCAGGTTCTGATGTTTGATTTCTTTCTCTTTGAGCCTATTTTTTGTTGGAGATATGAATGGTAATTAAAAACAACAGTGAATTATGAAGCTATTGAAAGCTGAGATTAAAAATTAAATAATGGAAGCCCTGTGATTTATGTTACTGTGCTCATAAGGCACATTTAGAGCAAACTCACTAAGAAATTCATGCTACTTCCATGTCAGCCATTTTATTCAATACAAACCTCATTTACTGAAGAGAACTTGCCACGTTCCAGTTAATACTCAATTAAAAATTTAGTTTGTGGTACAGGTCAATATATTAACTTCTGAACCCTATGTTATTAGTGGCCTCAGGGTGAAAACTATATTAAAGCAGCTAAAGATGAGTATTTTATCTCACAGAAGGAAAGGTGATGTGTTTGGGGTGGGCTCTTCAAAGTCAGAGGTTATTTTTATGAGAAGTTGCACAGTCCATTTATGCAGTCCTTTTTGTGAGCCAGTGACACTTGCCTGACTATCATGGACCGAAAACTCAGTGCACGTAAGAACTGATCAGCTGCAGTGCCTGGTGGAGCTGGACTTGCTCTTAGGACTGCAGAGTACCCAACACCCCCATCTTGCCTCAGCACGCCATTAACAGGGTTTATCAGCACAATAGATTACATATGTAAGTACCACAAGGGTTACTACTCCAGGTAATGACCTCTGCCTAAGCAAGTTGTTTGGTCTGGCAAGGTCTGAAGCTCCTGTCTTGATAGCCCAGAATGTTCATTCATTATGAACTGGATTTAACAACAGGATCTAATAGAAGGGAGTAATTAAATACATAATTGCTGTTGCATAAGTGCTTTGAAACCCTCCCATGTTCCAAATATATGTAAACCACATGGGAGAGAGCCCTAGGCCCAGAGTGAATTTCTTTAGGTTTTAAGTAAGAACTTTAGAAATGAAGCTCCCACAGTGTTTCATTATTTTAATTGATGCAATCACTGTAAGAAACAATATCATTAGCCCAATTTCTGTTACTTTATTTATAAAAAATTCAGGTGCAGCACAGTGATATTTTTCTTAGGCCTTCACATGATCCATCAATAAAGAAAGATGATTTAAATTACTCAGCAGCATGGAGACAAGGACTGTTACTAAATATCATCCCACCTCAACAGGCAAGCAGATAATTTTCTATACGTTGATACAAATTACGTGGGTATTTGGCTGAAATGACATGATGTAGAAAGAAAGAATATATTTGATGTGGCTGTTTTTATTTTCTGGGAATCTAGAAAACCAAGATTAAAAAAAATGCATGTCTTCTTTTGGCTAACACTGAAACCCTAGGGGACAGGTTTATAAACTGCTGGAAAGCATTCTGCATCAGAGTAATTCAATTCACAAAGGCCTCATTTCTCACCTTTAATGAATTACGAAAAAGAGATAGATAAACTCGGATTTTTGCACTGTCACTGCTCCCCACTGGGACAGACAGGCTGTAAAGAGACTGATGGCATGAAGGGACCAGCATTCAACTGGCAACAAATGAACAAAAATACCACAGGAGCAGAAACCCTGCTTCATCACCTACAATCTTGTCCCTCACCAACCACAAAAGCAACAACTCGAAGGAACTGGCTTATCTGGCATGGGTTGCAAACTACCACTCACTATTATTTTACCCCCTTTTCCTTCTTTACACTTTGAAAACAAAATGAGATCAGTCTGCAAGCTGATAACAAAACCTAGAGGAGGAGATGGCCTCATGGAGAATAGGATGTATACCCATGCTGATGTTTCACAGATTGAAACTTACTATAGTCTATAAGGCATAATTGCTACATGTCTCTCCCATCAAGGGATATGCTTAGCAGCTGATGTTTTGAGGTTTTCACATAAACATCTATTGAAAGGAGAAGCTAACAGGTCAAACTGCACCTTACTGTGAAAGAGAAAGCATTGAGGTTCAACAATTGAGGATATATTCTGTCCCAGGCAAAAAAAAAAAAAAAAGGTTAAAAATCAAAGTTGGAGCAAAATAAAAAAGAGAGCCATGGCTTACCCCATATATCTTCTAGCTCACAGGTCATTCACCTTCTGTCCCCAGGCACCTTGAGAAGGGCAAATAGGATCTATTGATACAGAGGAGTGGCTGGAGTTTGTAAAATAGAGAATCATTTGTAAAGTAGCGCTACCCTTCCTTTAACAAAGAACTTTTTTTACTCTGGCTGCTGCTTACTACATGAAAGATAATCTACCCATTACTATGTTTACCTATTCACTGTACTCTTCGCTCAGCTGTTGTTTCATCTACAAGCAGTTTGAAGCAAGCATGACATCTTTGGATGATGTACTTTGAAAAGGTCCCATTGCTGTGAAGTCCAGCTGCCCAAAGGGAATGTTTATGCAAAAATAAAATGCAGTAAGAAAACATAAGAGTGCAGTCACAAAACGTTAAGCACAAATACAACAGTTTGAATTGTTTCCTTCTGGTCTCCTGACTTTGATGGTCCTGACTGCACTGATCTCTGGGAGATTCCTTGGGTGCAACTAAGAGCTGACGCAGAACCAGTTGCCAGAAGCTCTGTAGGAAGTCTGTCCTGCATAGATTCAAGATAGTGAAACAACCTTTTATTTTCTTTTCTTTAGTCAAGTCCGAGTTCTGGAGGTTCATACTCCCAATGTGCTGCATTAAAATCCTGCCATAGGATTTGCCTAGATATATCCTTAATTATAGTATCTTGTTGACTTCACATTGAGGCAGCTTCCTGCGTGTATTTGTATCGACAAATTGGAGTTGTAATGGATAACTTGGAATCTGGGAAGTTATTAAAAAAAAAAAAAAAAGCAGCAGGGAGGTAACATATAGGCAGAGTCATATCTCTTTTTGTAATGCTTGGAGTTTTAGCCCAGAGAGGTGGAGTGATGGAGCAGGAGATGGAGTGATCAAACCTTCTTTACATTGTCTATTAGACACTGAATCTGTCAGGAGGTGACCAAACCTTAGCTAGAAAAGAAAAAGCAATAATCTCAAACCTCTGATTATCTAAAAGGATTGTGAATACTACGATAGGAATTAAAAATGCTCCAAAAAAGCACACTGTTGAAAGCCTGAAGCCTGTAGCAACCCTGAGCATACATGTTATTGCTTTTATTGTTATTTCTAACAATATTACTGGAGAAGTAAAGAATCTAAGATGATACTAATGAGAAATAATAGTGAAGTTATAGAAATTACTATGTAGGTCCAGAGGTACTGCTCTCATATGTTATCTGTGCTGCATAGCTAAAAAGAACCAGAATTTTTCTAAAAGCATTGATTTGATTATTGTTTTATTTTGCACACAATAGCATACCTTTTTGGTTTTTTAAAGAATATTTTGTTTCGTTTTGTTAATTCTCCTCATTTTCCTGTCCTAAAATTTTGTTTATTGACATGCTTTGCTCTAATCTAATTTGACTAAGCTGTTCTGTGTCCATTCATACTCTCAGTTACCTTGCATGACATGCCCTTGAAAGCGAAGCTGCAAGTCCACTGCTGCACTTTCTTTGCCTGTCATTGCCATTATTTGCTTTCTGCCTAAGGTATTGGCTTGATAATGTTCCCTTGTTCTTTTTCATAGTGTCTGAGCAGAACTAAAGCACTGGGATAGAGGATCATGTACTTGCTCAAAAATAATTCCTGATAAAGTAAAATCAAGGAACATGTATTGCCTTTCACTTATAAATGGAGGTTCTGTTGCCCTGAATTTGGGAGCTTTGATCTCCTGCACAAGTCACTCTACTGTTGAGACTTCCAGTAGCAGAAAACTGCCTCTGTGCTATAAGGCACTGAGATTATCAGGTAGATGCTGCTGGATAACTGGAAATTCTGTCAAATGCAGGTTGCAATGTCCAAATCTTTCCAAATCACATTCACATTAACCCTGACATTACCTGTAGCAACATCCTGCTAATCTAGGCTTCAGTTTATCTCAACAGCTCCTGCGCAGGTGTTTTTGCAGGATGCTCTCTTTAACCTAAGTGTTAATAGTTACAGAGTGGGAATATTTACAGAGTGGAGTACCAACACTTCTGACAATCTGAATAAGCAACACTATTATAAATAAGGCAGTTTCCATGGTTAAGTATACAGATTATACAATCCTCATTCAGCCAAATCTTTATAACCAATGAGTAAACATATTCCATAAGAAAACCCAGCTGAGGAAGCCTTGCAGAGGTCAAGCAGCTCTTCACCAACAGGCCCTTCATATGATGAACATTGTAGCAACTCTTCTCTAAAAGCTGTCCTTGTCAAAATGTCAATTCATCAGCTAGTCCCACTCTTTTTTTTTTTTTTAATTGTAGAAACAGATATAGCTGTCCAATATCTAAGGGTAGCCAAGGATCTTTTAAAGGTAAGACTTGTTGAACTTATACAGAGTAAAGACTAACTCACATATAGTTCATGGTTGTTTTGTTGTGTTGGACATGACCCTTAAAATAACATGTATATCCTCAATAGCCAAGTTAGTAAAATCCAGTGAGGGAGAGAAAAGAAAATTAATTGCCAGAACTTTGACAGTGGCTTGTGCTCTGCATGCTTCCTGAGATTTTCAGCCTCTCAAAGAGCTGGATTAACACCCTGGGAGTCCTGTCTTCTCCTTAATGGAAATGCTTCAGTGACATTTTTTGTTCCCTTTAGAAAATCAGAAATCTTTGAGAATACTATCTCTGAGAATATAGAACACAACATTTAGCTCATAAGTACTTTATGGAAATTAATAATCCAGTTAATAAAAGGGCCTGTAGCAATTTCTGCCAGACAGGACGTTTTAATCCTCTCCTTAAATCCCCTGTATTCAGCTAGTTAGCTGTGGTAAGCATGAATTCCAACAGAAACATCACTCACAGAACTCAGTGGTTTCAGGTGTGGTATGCTCTTGTTAAAGTCTATGGGACCTGTGTGACAGGATTAGTGCCTAAACTGCCATGCTGAGTCAATGCAAAACAAACCTCCAGTTAGCTTAAGGAAAAAGAAAATAACAGATCTCCTCTAGGGTAGATACGTTTGCTTCATATCTAAGAAAGTCATGCTTCAGTTATCTTATCAGGGCTTAACAGCTCTGCCCCTGGCTCCAATTTGTTATTGACATTGTAGTCAAAATAGGGTAGAAGATGACCTGTTGTTCATAGAGGAGAAGGAAAAAGAGATAATGTTGTTACAGAGAACACAATGTACCACAGGTATGGTACAAATATGTACCATATAGCTCACAAATATGCTGAGCTATTAGCTATTCCAGCTGAGGATTCAAGGCTGCTACCTGAGAGATCTCTGAGAAAATTTAATAGTATGAGGGGGAAAAGAATATGCAGGACATCATGGTTGATTCTGTAAGAACGAAAAAGAGGAGGAGGAATTCAGCTCGGAGTAACATCCTTGTTTCCAGACCCGTTAGGGAGCACATCCAACAGTGTCTGAGCACTGCTCCTTATCCCAAGGGTGTGGACATTGAGCCTGTCCACCTGTAAGGCAATTTCACACACACAGAGAAACCTGATGGTAACAGCACCTTAACACTGGCTTCGCCCTGGCTGCGAGGGTGACCTTCCACAGGCAGCCCAATCACCCAGCAACACGAGCAAGGGACAGGGCTGCTTTTATAGACACTAAAAGGTAACACAGCACAGGGTTTACATTATCTATCAACAAAATTGTTTTGCTCTTTTATCATCTGCTCTTTTTTTCTTTTTTTTTAACCTTGTTACGGTGAACTGAATTCCAATTCCAGTTTTCATTCAAATTGCTTTTAGACTTAGCATTTAAAAATGTTCTTCTCTGTTCAGCTCTGCCTTCCTGCCTAAGCAGCCATTCCCCACCTGCCATGTGTCTCTTAACGTTTAGAGCAAGCAAGAATGCCCTCTTTTAGCCCCTGTTGTAGAAAACTACACAAGCTAAATTTATCACAATCTTTGTGCCAGATCGGCTCTCCCTTTCCTGGTGATCTGAGAGACACTGCTCTTCACCTGTTTCAGTTTGCACCCATTGTTCTCTAACATGAGATATCAGGAAGGTGTGGTGAACATCAGTGTATTTAAAGGGCTTTGAGGACCAGCACTAGAATCACAGAATAACAGGTTAGAATGGATCTCAAGGAACATGTGGTCCAATCTTTCTTGGGAAAAGCATTGTCTAGACAAGATGGTCCAGCAGCCAGTCAAGACTAATCTTAAAAGTGTCCAGTGGTGGGGGAGTCTGCCACTTCCCTGGGGAGATTATTCCATGGGTTAATTGCTCTCATTGTGAAATTTTTTTCTTACATGTCCAATAGGAATTTCCTCAGGATTAGCTTGTACCCCTTATCTTTTCCATTTGACTCCTTACAAAATAGAGTCTTCATCTTCTTTGTAGCCCTTTTTTAAATACAGGAATATGGTGCCCACAAACAGTTCCGTATTCCTGGGCGTCCTTCCCCATGTCATGTTCAGAAATGCTTAAAGGTAAACACAGATGTTTGGAGGAATCTGAAAGATTATATGCACTATCTCAGCATATATCAACCTGATGCTAAAGAGCGTCTGGAAGAAAGGCTGTGAGAGAAAATTGCCTTCAGAAATGGTGACCAAAATCCATGTCTCCTCTTCCCTCTCTACACTACTGCAAATTTATATCAGGTTTCATATTGCCACTGGATTTACAGGGCCAGACTCTTGCACAGAGATAGACGATCACTGTGGGTTCCTTCCAACACAAAGCATTCTTTGATTTTATGATACAATATTGTGTGTGGTTTAAATTATAAATACAGATGCAGCACCAAGATTTATGCCAAAGCTCTCTTCTCCACAACTGAAGGGCTTGGATTAACCCTTTCCTTCTACTCCTCCCTGCTCTGCCAGACAGGAATGGGCTCTGTGCAGAAAAGTGTAGTACTTAATCCTCATATAATTGACAACAAAACTACATGTAGTTTTGCATATAACTATAATATAACTATCAAAATAGGTTTTAAAATGATTTTCTAGGTAGCTCCTGCATTCTCTCCATTGCACAGCACCTACTGAGCTGTGACCAATAGCCATGCTAGAGAAACAATATTTTAAAATTTCTTTTGCCAGTGTGTTTAACAGATTGACTGCAGAGCCTCAGCCCCTATAACCTCGTATCTCTGCAGTGACCAGTGATTTGAAAAACATTCTGGTCTGCTTAAAGCTAGATTTGTAATGTCATGACTTAAAAAAATTAAAATTAAGTTTTATTTTCATTTTTATGTAAAACTATATTTTAAAATTCACATCACACAACACAAGACAAGAACAGAAAAGGAAATGCATCATTTCATTAGAAAAAATCCGAAGTGTTAAAATTAGCATTACTGTCAAGAAAAACTGTTGCTCTGTGGCAGTAGGTACTGCTTCTTTCCCCAGAAAGTACTCTAAAAAGTCCTGTGTTATGGTTATAGCATTTCCTGTTCCACTTTACTCAGCTGCTCAATATCCAGATCATGAATTATATGCATCTTGCAAAATGGCTGTTGCTATGGAGACCTCAAATATTTAATTGGAGATAAAATAGCTGAATAAGCTTTCATTTACAAGTCAACAAAAGGTGTCTGAGAGCCTTAACTCAAGGTATACTTCATTTTCTTTTGATTTCCTTATACTTCCTATTTTAGTTTTGTAATATATTAATAAAACAAATGTTTCCACTTAATTTTCTATCCTGTTTCTCTCTGTATTTGAACAGGAAAGATTTTTAGGAAATTCAGAATGAGGACTTAACACTTGTGATGGGAATGGTGGCTGTTCTATGTTTCTTGTTACAGTAGTACGAATGTTTGAATAGGCTCATATTCTGCTTTAACCAGGATGAATCAGTACCCTGAGCACACATATTATGCAATATTATGACTGCAGAAAAAAGTCTATATTCCTCAGCTATGAGCAATTATTCACCCTTGCAAATGCCTTCAATGTCTAGGACCCACCTGATGAGTTTTAGATAAGTGAACATACTGCTTTTTAAAGATACCTCAATAACTATTTCTCATATACATAGATGAGATAAATCAGCTGGGTTGAAGTTAAATGGGGTTCTTTAAAAGTCTTGGCTCCACCCTATTTGTTTGTGGGGAAGAGATGTCTGTGCACATTTAACTTTTGCAAGAACAGTTGTGCAAATCAACCGGAACCATCACCTTCATTTACACTTTCATATGTTTCAATTTTTTTTTAAATCTGAGCTGATTCAACCCTCTCATTTGCATTTCTTCCTTTCAGAAAAGTTCAAATATCTTCCCTAAGTAATCTCTAGAAACCAAAACTATTTTTCTTTCAGAGATTTCAGAAGAAATTCTGTTTCCTGGCAACATCTACACACAAGGATAGACAGAATTCTGCTTCTCCCCTAACCAGCAGTGCTCCCTTCTAGAACAGCTGATAATTGCAGTGCATCAGGGGCAGGAGAGAAACTTCAGCAGAGTTCTGGTCTGGATTGCAAACCCCCCAACAGCTGGAGAACGGCGAGTTACTGCTGCCCTGACTTAGCCTCTGGATAGATGGCTTACAGGGTAAAGTCATGGCTCGGCCATATGGTGGAGCCTGATGGCCACATGTTCTGCCATATGCTTTAATAGTGCTCACAAATTTTCTTAGCAAATTAACGAAAAATTAAAGGGGCACTTTGCTATATCTACAGCTTTGATTAGTGGGTTGATTTGCCTCACTATTCAGTTCCTGGATAATTTTATTTTCTTCTATTTTATTCTTTAAATCTAAAGAAAAAAATAATGGTATTTGGACAACCATATAAATCTGAGATCACTGAATTTCACTGTATTTACAAATATTCAAATATACCTAAAAAAGAATTAACAGGTGTCACAGAAACAGAATATTCACTTGGTGGTTCCTAAATGCCTGAGACACTTCAAACGTTTGTTCAGTTTCTCTGTGATCTCTTTATTTGATTTTGAACTGTTTGGTTGCTTAACATTTAATACAGCAAAAGTTCTATGATACTTTAATAACACACATTGTATTAGAGGATGGTTCATAGCTTTTAAATGAGATTCTGTGTCTCGGAAACAACCAGCTTTCTAGAGGAAGTCCATGACAATTCCAGAACTGTCACTGTGCCTCTCAGAGTGCCCACTCTGTCAGCCCGGGCTAACCCTGGCACGCAGGCACAGCAGGTACAGCTCTGTGCCACGCAGACCGGGCTGATGCTGGGGGTTCCTCAGGACCCAGCTCACGGCACTGGCCCGAGGGCTGAGGCGACGATGGTGAGAGAGAGAAGGAGGGCTCTGCACAGGGGTTGGCACACGAGTTTATTCAGGCCCCTGACGGGACCTCTTCGCCTCAAGGTCTCTCCTTGGCAGAGCACTGAATAAAAGCTGAACAGTAACTTTTATGCCCAGGTGAGTAAAGGGAAGGGAGCAGGGGATTCCCCAACCAGGGGAAAGCAGGGAGTAGCCCGAGGGGTGAGGGACACCACGGGGGGCCAATCTCCCTGAAAGGGAGGGGGACGCCTCTGGCTACAGCCATCACTCCAGGCCCTTCAGGGGCTTTCCAGCAGCAGGGATGGACCCCTGGGCTGACAGACATGTCCCTAGAGGAGGGGAGTAGGGAAAGGATATGTGACTGTAGGGAGGGGATAAAGGGGGACACCCAAAAATGTATAACAACGGGGGTAGGTGGATTAAACCACAAATTAACATACGACACACATTATAAAACACACCATTACACAGACTGCTGCCTCAAGAAAGAGGTAGCCACAGCAAGTATTGAAATTAAGAGAGCCTTAGAAGCAACTGGAGGATGTAGAAGAGATGCTGAAAATTTTTATGTGGCTTTACTGATAAACTCTGCAATGTAGTGAATTTGCGGGTTGCTTTGATGCTGTATCAATGGCAAGAAAGTTTTAAATCCCTAGAAAATTAGTAGCAATGCATCCTGACAGCTGCACCCTTAGAGTGACTCTAATAATGATTAAAAAAACATTGACTTATCCACCAAAATCTGGTCCTTACGTGAGACGGTTTGGGAAAGGGAAAAATAATTGCAACATGGTAACTTGGACCAAGGAAAACCAGGCTTAAGGGACTTACCACATGCTGATATGCCCCAGTCACAAAAATATTCCTCCAGAATGGAACTGTGCTAATCTGTTTTCCAGAGATTTTGAGAGCTGCATATGTTCACTGGGCATTCACACTGCTGTGTTGACTATTCCATTAGATTCTGCTGTATTCCCTCACAATGTGCTGGAAGGAATATCTCTTTTTCATTGTCCTGTGTTTGTGGTTTTTTGAAAAGAAATCCACAACACAAAGGGGAATTATGCCTCCCACTGTACCATCATGGGAACTGTTGGTGCACATAGACAAGCATTGTGATAAAGGATAATAAATGTAAATAAACTGTGAATTGAATAAAAAGCATACATCAGCTATTCTGCATGGATCTCAGGAGCAGCTTCATCTGTCTTTCATGAAGGGTCCCTGGTGTCCAAGTGGGCTCATCCATGTCCATGAGAGCTTGAACTGCATTGTGCAAACACTGGAGGTTCATGCTGTTGTTCTCCTCCAATTCCCCAGAGCAGACACACTCCAAGTGAGGCTGTTAAAAAAAGGAAAGTTTAAAAGTAAGTCTGACTTCTAGTAGTGTTTCAGGTAGACTTTTGGTTGGAGAAAATGTTGTTTGTTTGGGTTTTAAAAAATTTTTATGAGAGTAAAACCAAGAAATTAAATGCTCTTAATCTATTCTACTGTTATGGCATCTCTTATTACAAATATACCATTTTTTAGCAAGAGTGATCCTTTTTGTTCAATAGCTTGTCAATTCTAAGGAATCTGAGCAAAAAGAATGAATAATATTTGGATGATTTAGCCCTGAATGTAATCTGCAATTTTGTAGAAAAAGGGAATAAATGGTGACTGTACATTCTGCTGCTCAAATTCTTCTCCATGGTCTTCACTTTACCCTCACCCTCAGCTCTGGGCAGTTGGCATAGGGAGACAGATGCTGAGCTGGCATTTCCTCTACCTAAAACTTGATTTTGATTTGCTTTTTAAAATATGCATATCAAAAACTGTACAAACTACCAAAAAAAAAAAAAAAGGCAAATTCTCAGCTTCAAATAATATGTTAATTCCTAATTAAGACAAATTTTGATGATCTAGCAGGCAGTTTTAGAGAACTGCAGTTACAGATCTATTTCTAGATTCCTATTTTAGGTCTCAATGCCAGATATTAAGTACTTCGCTTTGTTTTCTCAGTTTAGATTGTCTTGCTGGCTTCAAATGAGCCTTCTCCTGTGTTTAAATCCCTGGATTAATCAGCCCCTTAATCTTTCCATATTAAATGAATCACATTATGTATAAGGAAACTCTCAGAACTTGTACTATTATCTCTTGTGGAAATATTTGAGTTAACTCAATGTCAATAAGACCCACAGCTTAAAACCTGTGAAAGACACAGAGAAACAGAAGTTAATTTAAACTGCAAATATGATAATAACCTGGAAGAAGAGCTCTAAAAGATTATTTATCAACATAAGTCTTAGACATCTTTGATTTTCCTGTAAATTTGAAACTGATCTCTGCATTACAGTTTTGCAGTATTTTATGTCACCAGACAAAATTAGATTTAATGAACTGACAGTGCTTTCAAAAGGCCTTTGGCAGTGTGCAAGAAGACGCTGTGCAGACTTTTTAGCTTTTTTTTTTATTTTATTAGTCTAGATATCATGAGTTGCCTGCAGCCTGCCATGAATTGTAGGGTTTGGCTACACTGTTAATCTGGAAGCTATACATTTCACCTGTTTCTGGTATGGGGCAAAAAGTTGTTCATGGAAGTCTTAGAATAATTTTTAACTGATCTCAGCGAGGACAATTTATTTTTAGAAAAATTGTTCCATTTTAAAAGAGCCCTGGCCCAAGAAAGCAAGCGAACATAAGCCATGTTTTTGTTCAGCTTTACATAGTTCCACTTATTTCAGTCCCTTGAAAAGAAACTGTGACAAGTATTACAAGTATTATAGTTGAAGAAACTCAATTTCCTTTACTCCTTAAAAGCTGAAAAAAAGCTATTCTGAACCAAAGGAATTTACTCTTCGGCTTGTCAAAACTCCATGAACAATACAAGTTCACTGAAGCCCTCTTTGAAAATGTCACATTCTTCTTATCATCACTGAGTTTTGGAACCTGGAATAATTTATTATTTTATTGTATTTTTTTCCTTTCTTAGCAGAGTAAGGGACAAGGAAAGAGTGTTTACATCTGATTAGGTTTTCTTTGGTTTTGGTATCATGTCCTTATGGCAGTGTCTAGATGCTCAGTAAATGATATATTTACCCTGTGTGCAGAAGGGCACAGATGTTTTGCCCCAGTGCAGGCCCTGAGCATACCCTGTGTTTGGATAAAGGCAGGAGCTCCCAGGTGCCATTTCTATCAGCCCCTGCAATGGAAACTGTTCACCCCAAATTAACCTGACATTGCTGGAGAAGTGACTTGGATAAGGCCCAGGGGCAAACACAGAGAACACAGCATCAAGCTTGGACTATTTGCTGCTGCAGGAATTAAAATGAGGTGAGTTCAGCATGATGTTTCACAAAGATCCAGATTTACCCCATTGTCTCCAGTGCAGAGTTCTAACAGTGTTATCTGCTAAAAAACCCTCAAACCAACAAATCAATAGCAGCAGTGATACTTCATTCAAATACAATAGATCCTGCTGGAAATTCCTCCTCCTCATCTGATTTTCATTGAACTGCATTAAAATATAACAACATCTGGATTATAGAGGGACATATTCACATCTTCAAAAGAAATTATTTACAGTGAATCCTTCAAGATTACACCAACATTATATATTCCCTTTGTGTATAACTCCATGTGTTTCTTGCTCTGCATTTTCCTAGTGCTACTTTTCAGCGTGTTAAATATATAGGCATGATTTCAGAAATCCTTATTCAGAAAGCTGTAGCAAACCCCTTCATATTTGCTTGAAGCTGTATGGCTTAATAGTATCTCTGCAGGTGCAATATTAATGTTTTTGAATTAATTACTTCAGAAAAAGAACAATAACTTAAAAAAAAATCATAAAACCTGCATAATCCAACTGTATTTTAGGCTCATTTCTATTTGACTTGTTTTGAGAGAGTGAATAGTTTAAACTGTAGCATTTAAAATTGCTATGAAATAAACCCCATGTATTACCACGAAGATGGGAAAAGCTCTTTATTTCTGGTATGCTATCTTCTGCTGGATTTCATTTTCCCAAAAGAAGAAAACAGATAAAGAAATGAACTGCAGAACCACATTCAAGCCTGAAAACTATTACAGATCTTTGAACTGCATAGAAATATACAACTGGCACAGAGTGGAATAGAGCATGAAGGATGTAATTACAGCTATTTAATATGATCAACACCTTTTGACTGAATTCAAGGGAAAGACAGCTACCAAAATAAGGTATTGTATCAGCAAAGGTCTAATCCATCTTTCCTTGTTTGCAAGCTTTGCCATTACAGATTTTTTTAAAACATAATTTTCTAAGGCTGGATATCTGTTCAAGGTCGAGGATACCCCTTGTGCTAACTGAACATTTCAAGATATGTAACGAGTAGATTTTCTTGCAATGCCCAGCCTTGGAATGGGACAGTTTATTAGTACTTCTTTTCACTAGATAATTAACTGAAGCCAGTTACTCAAGTTATTTCTCTTTAGTAAGGTTAATTACAGTAAAATAACATAAAGTTCAGTGGTCTTATGGCAATTATTTATGTCTCGTGTGACAATTCAAGTGCTACATCTCTCCTTATACTCTAGTAAAATTGCTATTATATACCCTTCAATTGTTAGAGGAATGGCCAGTGCTTTATGGAAATGATAGAAGAGGAGACAGGGGAGGGTTAAAGTCATTCAGCCAGCGTCTGTCTTTGGCTGGTCATGGGAACAGCTGATGGTGCTGATTCAGGATCCAGCCTTCCCCACAGCAGCCAATTCACATGGAAAATGTCACTGTAGCACTGACATCGATTGTGGGCTTGATATTTCTGAGCCTAAGAGAATTTTAGCTTGATAACCATTGCTAGCTCCTTTCCCAAGGGAAAGCTGTCAACAGTTTCTTTTGTCAAAACATCTCTCTCTGTTTCTCAAAACTGGTAAGTAAACAGCATTCCCTTTCCCATAACAACTGTCCCCAGGTGCTGTTTCCTATTACTTAACCAATGAGAGAAGTGTCAGTCCCATGGACCAATGATATACCTTTTTAGCACAGCAAGTTATAAAAGAAACTGTTGGAATTATAAATAAAGCCTTCTTTGTCTTCTGACAACTATATGGAGTCAATCTATTTCATGTCCTGCCACGACAATTAATGGCTTTTGAGCACAGAAAGATCTCAGGAGACTCTGAAACATCACTCAAGGTAAGCTGGAGGTAAAGAGAAATGCATGCTACCAAACAAAACTACTATAGTTTTATATCTCCAAAGGTTCTGCCAATACTTGCAGTACTCTATGAATTTGGTTTTGTTATTGGTACATCTGCTGCATAGTTTTCATTGATTTCTCATGAAAATGTTCCATTTGAGGCAGTTTGTATTTTATCACAGCCCAGGAACAATGGACATACAACAGCACATTGAATTTCAATCTCTTCAAAACAGTGGAAAAAAAAAAAAACTAATAGAAATAAACTCCATCCATCTCTATTCCCTACAATTATGTAAACTACCAAACATAAGCAGTTGTTGACTTTTGCTAACATCAGTGTGAAATCTTAATGAGTAAAATCTAAGTGAGATAAAATGGAGTTAAATGTTTACCATTGGGGCAATAATTTCCAGTAGCAGTTGGCAGCCTCGTGTGTAATGAAGAATACTTTTGCAATAAAAAAACCACTGCAATCTTTTCTTTAGCTGCAATAAGATTTGGCTGGAGCTGTAACAGCTTCAGGAGGAGAACCTCTAAGCTTGAAGAGTAGAGAAGCTTGTAAAGATATACTGCTAATTCAAGGTGTTTTAGAGCCAGTCAGCCCTCTGTAAGGTTTTTATAGAATAGTGCCAAGACAATATATATTAAAGAGAAGTCTGATGGTTCCAATGAGTCTTTTTTCCCCTTCACTGCTCTCCTATCCCAGTTAAAATACATGGCAACATGGTACTCAATCTTGATCTGAGCTCTGCACAGCTAAGATTTATTAGAACAATAATCAGCACAGCATCTGACTGAGTTCAATAACAATGACTCTATTTGAAAATTTGTTTATACTCCTCAAGTTTGTATACAAAACACAGCCAGTTTTCGAGGTGCCCCTGTGCCCCTCAGTACTGAAGCTTCTTGACTAGTCAAGTGAAATAGCTTTCATGGAAAGAAATCCTTCAACATCAGAAACATGAAATATGTGCTTCCAGCATGTGAAGGAATATGCCTCAACCCTCTACTCACTCCTGCACTTCAAGGTTGCTTTGCGCACTTCACAGCAGCGTTCTCTGCACGGGTCCGGCTATTACTTCAAGGACTGGACCAGTCAAAACAGCTGAGCACTGACTTGTGTTAAAAACTTGATCATTTCATCTCTTTACAAATTGCTTAAAAGTCTCCATAAATGCACTTGTTGTTCACATTTGCTCCAGAAAAATCTTTTAAGGAGTTTTCAGTTTCCCAATTGCTTGTCCAGCCACTCTTCAGAGGGTTGGCTCATTGCCCTGCGTTGTGTCTGTTATGGGCTTAGGTGGATGTGCAGCTATTTTTGCCCAAGTGGACAGCTTATGTGTTTAAAGCAGACAATGAGCTACATTTCTATCCCTTGGTTTCCTGAGACTTAAGGAAATAGGTTAATAGGATACAAATACGCATTGGGCATAGGATAAGGACTATTTTTATGTGCAGCCTGCCATATTATTAACACATTTTAAACACAGAAACACTGATCCACTTTTGATTTGACACACAAGATGGCTTGGAAATAATTTTTAATTGTCATTGTTACTCTTTTTTCATCTGTATTTTGTTTGAATAGAAATGGCCATTCTGATCACGCTCAGGGGCTCAGTATACACCTCTTAAAAATGTCCAAAAAACCATTTTGTGCATCCTATCTATAGTGGAAAATAAAAGTTAAAAACAAGAGCAGTGTAATACAACCAGAAAGTTGATTAGTCCATTTTTAATTCCGTAAAATAAAATAAATTTCTAGACTTTTCTTTATAACACAGGAGGTTCTGAATGTTTTTGTATAACATTATTTCTTGCAAAACATTATGATTTTACGGTTTATTATAAACTTGGTTGATTTGGTTTTTTTGGGTCTTTGTTGTTTGGGGTATTTTTCCCAGAAATGCAGACCTTGCACATTAAAAGATAAAACTTTTAAATTAATAAGGTTTATTCTGCACACATCTTTTCTTCCTGCTGTCAGCTGGAATTGACTGTCACAGGAAAGCATCAAGAAGAAAATGTGTTCTGTACAGACTTCTAAATTTGGAAAATCTGCATCCTTTCAGCACAGGGCTCTGAGGCTTACCAATTCAGACAGGAAGGTATCATGACAACTCTGCATGCTCTCCTGAAACAACCTGTTCTCTCATCCTCTTCACACACACGGGACATTCTAATCACCCACTTACCTGAGATACCCTCGTGTTTTTCTCTCTTTCCATCTCCTCTGGACCCTCAAGAGCCTATTACTCATTTAATGGACAGAGATCAGTGGGCTTTGTATGAAATGGCAACAGTGCATTAGTAAAAATATTCATTCTTTGGGTGGAATTAACAGTGTGATGTCCTTCACTACTAAATGCTGGGCATGTCAGGNAACCACTGCTATGGCTCAATTTCAAAGCTAAAGAGTAAGCGGAGTTAGTTTGCTCTAGGGACATAAAAGTATTGCTAGTTTATAAGCAGAGACTTCCCCAGAACATCTTCTAAAGCAGGAGGGTGAAGGATAAAGTGAGCAATAGTTGCAGTTGGGTGAATTAATGTGGATTAGGTTCCTGCAGCTTTCAGAAAAAAAATGAATTAAGGAAGACAAGCTGCCATCCCACACCAGGAGACTTCCAGGGCGACAGTTTTTGCACAAACAGATTTGTGCAATCACAGGAATCCCCATCTGTTTTTGTCCTTCTACCCCCTTTAGCCTCTACTGACACCCTCCAGGCCCCTTGGATCACTGGTTTATTTCCAGCATCCTGGCCTTTTGAGGCCACTTTTGGCCTCTACTTTTTTCTGTCTCTGGTTCACTATTGTCTCCCACCTCTGTTCAGCCTTAATTTTATTCTGGGATGCCAATGACCTTTGGATATACCAAACACTTTTGTCTCCACTTTTTCTAGCCTCACACAAACTTTCAGCCTGCCACCCTTTTCAACTGCTATGTATTTTCTGGCCTTGGCTCTTTCCCCAAGTCTCCAATTTATTTTGGGTCTCCTTTCAGACCTTTTTTCTCTGTCAGTACAAGATGTCAACAATCTGAAAGTGGGACGCAGGTCTTTTTTTCCATTTTTGAGCTCTAATCTGTACAGCCAAGGGCAATTGCAGTCCACTTTAAAGGCAGATAGCAGATATAAACTGGATTTCTCTTTTCACTGCTCTCTCAGAAGAGTCAGGAAGCAGTTTGTCTCACTAGGCCAAATTCTGCTGTTTTGAATTAAGAATTTGTGTTTATCTCAATGAGAGGGCTATGTACTAAAGACTGTAATAGTTAGCTTTGTTATCTACTTTTCTCTCTCCCCAGTGCTGTGAAATTTTTGTTGGTATCAATTTGTTGAGGAATCACTACAGCAATTTGCAATACATAAATCTGGAAAGTTTTGATGAAAGAAATTCTAAAGAGTAATTTTACACCACTGGAGTCAAAGGAATTTTTGTTATTGATAACCAGTGCAAGGGCAAGACAAAAGTTGTCTTTGAGACATGCAAGTTGTTGAGAAATACTTCAGATAAGAGACCAGAGATATGATTTCTCCCTTAAAGATTTTTGGANGACCCTCAAGAGCCTATTACTCATTTAATGGACAGAGATCAGTGGGCTTTGTATGAAATGGCAACAGTGCATTAGTAAAAATATTCATTCTTTGGGTGGAATTAACAGTGTGATGTCCTTCACTACTAAATGCTGGGCATGTCAGGGGCAACATCCATTTCTGTACATCTGCTACAAGATACAGGGCCTTCAGTCATCTTCATTCCCATCCCTTCCCCTCCTGCTGTGCAGAAGAGTGATTATCCACCAAAATCAAAAACCTGGATGTGAAATAACTCAGAAGTACTGCACTGACTGGTGGTTAGTGCTGCTGCAGCCTCCACCCAAGGCATTTCCACCATCAGCATGTGCTAAGTGTCAAAGTTGTCAAATCCTCTATCTAGAATCCTCTCGTTCTGAGGCACTGCATGCAAATCTCTACAGTGATACCCCAGCTGGTGCAGAAAAAAGCCTTGACACTGTGCTAGCCCTGTTCTACACAAAACACTGGGCTCTCATCACCACTTCTAGTGACAAATCCAGAACCGTCCCATCGAGGCCATGGTGGAAAAAGTTAACTTGATCCCAGCCACTCCCAATACACTCAAGCTGTGTGGCTATTATAATGGCTGCTCAAATACACCATTTCTCTGTTTAGAGGAAAGCCAGAATCACTTATTCTGATACATATNCACTATTGTCTCCCACCTCTGTTCAGCCTTAATTTTATTCTGGGATGCCAATGACCTTTGGATATACCAAACACTTTTGTCTCCACTTTTTCTAGCCTCACACAAACTTTCAGCCTGCCACCCTTTTCAACTGCTATGTATTTTCTGGCCTTGGCTCTTTCCCCAAGTCTCCAATTTATTTTGGGTCTCCTTTCAGACCTTTTTTCTCTGTCAGTACAAGATGTCAACAATCTGAAAGTGGGACGCAGGTCTTTTTTTCCATTTTTGAGCTCTAATCTGTACAGCCAAGGGCAATTGCAGTCCACTTTAAAGGCAGATAGCAGATATAAACTGGATTTCTCTTTTCACTGCTCTCTCAGAAGAGTCAGGAAGCAGTTTGTCTCACTAGGCCAAATTCTGCTGTTTTGAATTAAGAATTTGTGTTTATCTCAATGAGAGGGCTATGTACTAAAGACTGTAATAGTTAGCTTTGTTATCTACTTTTCTCTCTCCCCAGTGCTGTGAAATTTTTGTTGGTATCAATTTGTTGAGGAATCACTACAGCAATTTGCAATACATAAATCTGGAAAGTTTTGATGAAAGAAATTCTAAAGAGTAATTTTACACCACTGGAGTCAAAGGAATTTTTGTTATTGATAACCAGTGCAAGGGCAAGACAAAAGTTGTCTTTGAGACATGCAAGTTGTTGAGAAATACTTCAGATAAGAGACCAGAGATATGATTTCTCCCTTAAAGATTTTTGGATGAGTAGCATTTACTAGGAATGTTTGACTGGGTTGAAAGTATTTGATCATTGCCCCAGCTTTTATCTAACTTTTATTACCTGAGAGGAAGAACTCCTAATTTACTTCTCCCATTGACGAGCAGGAGAACTTGGTGGACTTATGTTTCCAATAGCCCTGCAAAATTTGCTGTGGCAATGTCCCAGTACCCTCTCTCTATAAAAGAAGCTTGAGCAGAAAAGACAGGAGCTGTTAAGGTGGGTAAAAGGGATCTTTCTCCCCTTGCTTCATCCACTTCCCCAGCAGCAGGGACCCTCACATGCCACTTGCTGCTACTTCTCTTCAAATATATTCTTTAAAGATTTTGAGCCATTTCTTACTGCTCCATAGACAGAAACCATCAACCAGAGAGGTCTAAGTGCTTGAGAGACTCATCACAGCCCCATCAGACCCTGCTGACACCACGGAGACTTCCCCAGACTCCACCTTGCATGCTGCAAATTGTAATGCCTACGAGACAGAAGGATACTCAAAGTCCCCAGCCCCTCTTTAAAAGCAGCTATGTTACTCTTCACTTATTTGGCATTTTGAGGGAGTTAGCTGGTCTCTGAGCACTGCAATTAGCTCATCAGGTATTTGGGGGCATGGTGGCTGCTTTTCTTCAAAATCTGCAAGGTGCTTATCACAACAGGAGCCTGGCACACAGGTAGGCAAAGCTGTGTTGAGAGGGGGAACCAGACCCCTGAGGAAAGGTGTTGCCTTTACAAACTAACAAATTCTAGGTGGAATATCAGCCTGTCATTTTTACCCTGCTGAATTCAGAGTGAAAGGAGAAATCCATCCTCAATTTAGACTTGATATTAATGATAAATATTTATGTCTGTTGATGGAGGTACAGATGAAATCTCTTTCAAAATCTGTCATGGAAGGCTATAGTTGGAAAAGCAAGTGTCATGGGTGCAGTAATGGGACACCAAGGAATTCAACTACATAAAATGTAGCATTTGGAAATGAAAAAGCATGCTGTAAATGTCTTGATAGGAAGAAAGTGACCCTTTTTAATGGAAAAATAGAATGTAACACTACTGGTATATTGAGTTGGTGTTAATGTAAGTAATTTTTTTTATCTAAACAGCCATTATTATCAGAATTCATCATATGCTTTTTCCTTATTTACCGTAGTAAACTAAACAGGATCACTATGTAGAAATAAATCCACATCTCATTTTCTGCAGAGTGCAGCTCTGAATTAAGGAAAGATTGGTTGTAAGAAATACTAATCTAGATGCAGAAAGGCAAGGAAACTTTAAACTCTTCTAGTTCACCTTTTTTTTCTAGCCTGATGTATATATATAGCAGTATCATTCTTCTGTTGCCTTTAGATTTCTGCTTTCAGTGTAAAATCTTTTTCCCTGCTGTGCCTTTTCTCGCCTCTCTGTCTGGATGTCATAGAAAAAAAAATGTAATGAATAACAGCAACTTTAATAGGGATATTAAGTTCTGTTCCTCACCCATAAAGCCAATCTTTAGCGATCACAGACAAACGACATAATGGGGGAAAGTGAAATCTTTTATCTGCAGAAAAAATATTCTCTGAGAGTCACTATGAATTACTTTTTTTCTGAGAGTGACCAAGTAGCACTAAAGTATCCCAGCAACAGAACAAGGGGCAGTGGATGCAGGCTGAACACGGGAAGTTCCATCTGAATATGAGGGAAAACCTCTTTACACAGAGGGTGACAGAGCACTAGAACAGACTGCCCAGAGAGACTGTGGAGTGTCCTTCTCTGGAGATACTCAAAATCCCCCTACATGTGATTCTGTGCAAACTGCTCTAGATGAACCTGGTTTAGCAGGGGGCTGGACTAGAGCAGCTCCAGGGGTCCCTCTGGAACCAGTCTGTGCCTTTGTGACTCTGGGATCTCTACTTTTGTCAACTATAGCCATGTGCTTCTATCATATTCCTTATCGGTTGCCCAATGGCACAAATTTATGAGAGACAAACATAGAGCAACAGAAAAGCAGACAAAGAAAGACATACAAAAAAGATTCTGCCAATATTGTAAGTAAAAAAACCCCCAACTTTTGTGGGAAGCTTCACCTTACAGATAGGGAAATGGAAGCAGAGCACTCAGGTGTAAACATTACTTCCTACCCAGTAATTGCTGGTAACACCTCACATGTTCTGCAATCAGTCCCAGCCTCAGCATCAATTTGAGTGATTCACCCATAAACTGCCGTAGTTTGCACTGCCATTAATACTGACATGGCTTATATGAGCCACATGCAGGCCTCTAAACTTTTTTCTGCTACTTGGCTTCCATCAAATCCAGTTTTTTCAACTCAAATTTCTGCTACTTGGCTTCCATCAAATCCAGTTTTTTCAACTCAATGAAAAAACCCCCCTATCCTTAGTTTTCAATTCTTAATATAACTTTTGGGATATAAAAATGGTTAGGTCATGTTTTGGATCACTTCAGAAATGTTATTCACAGAATTGTCTCCTATCTTCTACTGTTCCCTTCTGCAAGAGAGCTGAGTGTTGCCAGAGAAGAAGCATTAGAAATTAATTTGCAAAGAATGGCTAGGAGAGCACATTCAGTGAGCCTTCTGCCCAGCTTTTACTCATCAAATACCCAGTCTCTGTCTGATCACCCTAAAATCCGCTGGGATTACCAATGGGGTCAGTGTAATTGAAATCTATTACAAATTTAATACTCCTTTTTTTGTTTATAACACAGCTATTACATGTTTTGCCTGAAGCATCAATAAGGCAGATAGTATTTAAATAACTAAAAATGTATTATTCCAGTGTTAAAAAGTAAAAATTTTGGTTTGCTAAATTATCTATATTATCCTCTTTTTTTTTCTGTAACGGTATAATGAGAAAAGGTTTATTGAAGTGAAATGAGAGCTGCGGAAGATTTAGAGATTCTTACTAGACAAGTAAAACTGCACAGAATGATCACCCCATAGTGTAATTATTCCAAAAATACAATTAAAAGACAGCACTGAGCACTTTCACAGTGCCCAAGGAGACTCAAATATGTGCTTTTGGAACTGCTGGGCAAAAAAGTATTGTTACCCTCAGCACTTACTGCAGGCAATAATTTAATCTCCTTAATAAATTTCTTAATGTTCTAAAACACTCTGTCAATGGATTTTTCATGTGTCAAAGTGATAAAAGTCAAATTTTCCATTGTCTTTTAGTACTGTAAACTAGAAGTTAAGGATCTGGAAAATACCATCATTTAAGATGCTAATTTCAAGGGAATTGAAGAATTAGCCAAAATTATTAAATATATTATGGTATAAAACAAGCCTGGAAACTCAGGCTTGTTTTATACCATAATATAAATGGTATAAAATATAAAACTTTTATATTGAAATCCCTACTGCAATAACAAAGGCATGAGGCACTTTCCGTTGCTAATAATGAATTTAAATGCTTTGGAAATCATTATACATTCCTGAAATTTTTAGACATTCCCTTTAAGCCCTTGGAAGATATTATCTTTAATGTTCATAGGAATGAAAAATTGAAGGTCCATGCTTGTCAAAAAAATAAGACTGAAATTAAATAATCATTTCCTGTAACTGCACATACTTTCTTTCTTCTTTAGATTCTTAAATATGGTTTCCTTTTCATTTTAGATTCTCAAATAAAGTGTTAGTGATTTTGACCCTTCTTGAAAATGAATAACTAACTCATAAATAAACACCAAGTGATTTATTTGAACAAGTCTCAGGCAATGAGCTCATAGGGAACCATTCCCTTCCTTGACTTGCTACTCAACAGTTAAACTGAATCAAATTTTGAATGACTGAAACTCTAATCAAGAATAAAATCATAAAATATAATTAACCTCCAGGTCCAGTTACAAAACTATAGCTTTCACAGTTAGTGGGATTCAGCAAATACTCCACCAGTGACTATCACACATTAAAACTTCTACGGAAACTGATGGATAAAATTCAGCCATTTATTTATTCAGTTTTCCATCCAGAAGCTTTGTATCAGAAGCCCTTTGGGAAGAAAACTGTCTAAGACATCTCATTTAAACAATCTGACTTACTGCTATTATACAAAGCTTGGAGAAATGTTAGAGCTTTTTTTTTTTTTTTTTTTTTTAAGTAGACCTTTTATTTTTGTACAACCCTCCTGATAGCCTCTCAGCACCCTTGGTCTGACCTGCTGCTTTGGAAGGTGGCATGAGGGGCTAAACTGCAGAAGGAATAAGAGACAAACTATGTCCTGAAAGGATAGGAAAAAAAATATTAAATCCTCATCCTCTAGCTTTTCTATCTTCTGGATGTGCCAGAGTTAACACACAATCAGCTTTTATGTGACAATTCACAATTTTCACTTCATCCCCATCCTTAGCTTTACCATGGATAACATATATCAAACCAAAAGCAAAAATGGACACTCCATTTATTTCAGTTCAAGTACAATGAGTAATATTTCTTTCTTTGTTGTGAAATTCAAAGATTATGTGCCCATCAACTTTCCTCCAGTCTTCAACATACACAAGCATTTTAAAAATAGTATCAGATAAATCTCTGTTGCTATTAAACAACTACATCCACACCAGTTCACTTCCATGAACAGCATTCCCTACTGGGACCAGTTTTTATATGCTGAGTGGGTCTTACAAAAACCTTTCATGAGATCAAGTTCAAACACACATCCCTCCCACCCAACACCACCCAGTGATCTCTCCATTCTATTTTTAATTTTTTCTTTTTCCTTTTTTCTTTTTTTCTTTTTTCTTTTTCTTTTTTTCTTTTTTCTTTTTCTTTTTTTCTTCTTTCTTCTTTTTTTCTTTTTTTATTTTTCTTTTTTTTTTAATGCAACTATTTTTGCACAGGAAAAATTTGTATCACGAGAAAATTGAGTGAGACAGTACTGGATTGTAAATCTTCAGAGAACACTGATTATATTCCAGATGTCTCCTACACTCATTCAACTGCCACCACAAAGAAAATGTTCTCCACTCACTGAAAGAGTGAAACTATGTTGTAGTTCAAAGTTTTCAGAATTTATCTACAATTTACAGGTACAAGATGAGTATAAAGATAGCTACCGACATTGTAAAAATGTTTTAAACCATAATTTAATGGTAAGAAAAGTCCTTATATGAAAAGCAGCAGTGAAACAAGCTCTGAAGACTTTTTTCCTTATTACTGGAGATTACATCTCTTTTAACTTTACCATTTTACCTTCAGAGAAAGCTGACATAAAAATCCCTAGAATACGGAATATGATAGTTCAATACATTTGTCACCAATGCCAATTTGCATTTCTTTGTTATTTGCTACTTTTTATAATCTTCTTTTATTTTCATCAAAAATAATGGCCATCATAACTGAACAAATTCTTGGACTTTTCATCCCCAGATGAAATGACAAAGAAAAAACCCAACAGAAACTGTAACTAAACAGGATCCATGCAGAACTAAGACAATGAGGCCCGCTTCTGAAACTTGTTAAATTTTATTGCTAATTTAGTTTTAGCTTTTCCTTCAATAGCTATATGTAAAATAACCCTGAACTGATGTTATATTTAAACACAAGAAAAAATTTCGAGTTCTGAAGTTGCATTGCCCCAGTAAGCAAGATTAGGCTGAGATCATTAAATGTGCAATTCGCCACAACTACTGTGAGAAATGACAGTATTTTGAAATTAGCAACTGCAGTGGTTCCCAGTATTGCAACCTTGCTTCTCAGTGGTAAGAACGTAATTCTTACTTCTCCCTTTTACTTACCTATTTCTGTTCACCAAATGCTAAAAAAGACAAACCCAAAATAAAATCCAAAACAAAGGCAAAATTCTTAATGGCTGTATACTCTCTTGCCATTTTGTTGTAAAATGTCAACGTGAGCCATTAAATATTTTGCAGATCAAAAGACATTTTAGTAATGTTGTTTATGGCTTGAAAATTAAAGTAAGTAGAAAAGACTGCTATTTCCTATGGAAAAAGAAAAGGTTTCAAACCATTTAGACAACACTCAAACCCAAGGTTTAATTTTAGCAGTTCACACAATTGTGGTTTAGATATCACCAAAACAAACAGTCTCTTTGTTCCTTCATGTTATCTGTCTTTTCAAAGTATCACCAAACTTTTCCTATAAGGATGAGGCTTAGCATCTATCTTTTGTTAAAGTCTCTTGAAACCAACACTAAGACAAGAGCCACGTGCTGCTGCACATATTTATAGAGATTTCATTTCCAGAAGTGCTGTCATGAATTACATCGCAATAATTGGAGCTATTTATCAGCATATCCTAAATAAACAGGTTTGTTACATTTTAAAGAGTTTAATATCATACAGCCTGTACTTAATGAAATAAATCGGAAGACAATGCTAAAGGTACTAACATTATTAGAAAATCTAGACTTCCAGCAGGGTTAGGGAAGTGCCTATATGAAAGCTACTTATAACCCGGGGCTCAGCTTCTGTTGGGAGCTCTTCCAGGCTGCCCTGGGCTCGCGGCTGTTCCCAGCGCATCCAAGCCAGCCCTGGTGCCAGGCTGTGCAGCTGCTGAGCTGTCAGGGTCGGCTGTGTGGCAGCCTCGGAGCCCATTGCCACTGATGTCCCTGATGTCCCCACTTATCCACCTCCTCAGTTCCAGAGCATGAGGAACTACCTAGCTAAAGGGGTAATTTAGAATATAGCCAGCAGTGAAATAGTAACCACAACATTAAAGGTCACTGACTTCCACAGCTATTGAAATAAATGAGACAGACCCTGCAGACACGTACTCACATGGCGAGCAGCTGACCTCTTGGCTGGGTTGAGTGAGAAAGCCTTCTGTCCCAGAGCTACAGGTGATTGCTGCCCATCCTGCTCCAGCTGTTTAAAATCCAGTAGAAACTGTTAAACAAGATACACTAAAGACCTAAAAAAAAAAAAAAAATCTTAGGAAAATGACAGGTAGAAGAATTTCGTTTCAATAGAAGAGGAGCAGACAAGCTGGAACAGTGGGTTGCCATCACATATCTGTGTGGGAGGTCCCCTAACTGGTGCTCTGGACCAAACCTATTAGTTGTGTTTCATTATTCTTAGTGAGCGTCACACACATGGGAACCCCCAAATCCAGAAAGGGAAATAAGTTAAGGAGAGAGGTAGGCTCACATCAAATGGCTCAGTAATTATTCAGATAAGCTGTTTATTTTCCCTCTGTACTTTACAGTTCAGGTATAAACTGGAGCTGCTGCTGAGCAGGGCTCTTGTCACAGCATCCTCCCTAGCTCTGTTTTCATTTTCTGTATCTATTTCCAGTGTGCATTAAAATAACTGAAGTTCATTTGCAGCATCAGCTCTGATCTCTAACTACTGTTATTTTCATATCTAAAAATAATTCAAGTTTATTTATGGCATTGTTTTGACTACCCAACTGCTGATGTCAACCAACATCATAGAAAGAGAATCAATGACCAGGCTTAGATTATTTTCAACTGCAGACAAGAAAATTTGAAAAGATTGATGATAAATCAAGATGATTCTGCAAGAAAACCTCTGGAATGTACTGGCATTTCAATTTTATCAAGAAATAATAAATAGCCTCCAGCAATAATATGTTTCCACAAGACAGTTGTGCTTTAGCAAGTATGTGTATGCCAACGATAAGAGTTATTTCCACACTTTTCTTCAGATGTGAAGCATTCAGGCCTTGCACTTGCACAGCTGAAATGGCACAGATAGAGAAAGTGGTGCTCCCATCCCAGCATCCCAGACTACACAAAGAATAGCTTTGTCCTACATCTTCAGCTTTTCTGTGGCCATCAGAAACTGTATGAATTTAACTTTTTTTTAGGATACAAAATTGTCTCAAGAATTTAGTAGATGCATTTGGAAACAGCTTCTGGAAATAAATTCTATTATAATTTTCTATGGGAAGTACTTTTCATCCCATTTTATTATTTTCACTTTTAATAGCTTAGTTTTAATGTGGAACTTCTGTCTTTCTGTGTCATAGCTGGAACAGCAGATCTTTCTTACGACTACATCAGTGAACTGTGTCTGATTCATCCCTGACTCATTTTTCTAAAGTTCTTAAATATATCCATTTTCTGGTCTCACTTAAAGTAATTTATTTTAGGTTTGGGTTGGTTTTCTTTTCACATAGGTAGAAATCCCTTTTCTAATGGCATTGCACAATTTAGGCTGAAAATAAAAGACAATCAAATTTAACTGCTCATTTCGTTTTGAGTCTGAGTAAAGCCAAATGTTGGACATATTTACATGTGTAAAAACAAAGCCAAGATGTTTGTCCTGGAGGCCCTACAACAGTGTTTTCCATTTGTGCAGTACCTTCATGGTCCACTACACTATCCTGAAACTCTTCAATTGTTTTTACTGTGAAAGGTCAGAAAGTCTCAGCACTCACCTTTGAAATAGATTTTTTTGAAAGAGTTGAATTGTGAGCTAGGTTGAAAATACTGCTGTTTTCATTATTTAAAATGAGAAACACTGAAGGTATGACATGAATCAGAGTCACAGTAATTCTAGACAAGAAAGCAAACTGGATGCTCCACCATATGAATACATTTAAAATTGATGTTCAGTTCCTCTGTGTCATCTTCTTGAAACAGTCAGACTGGTAAAGCAAAGAAGCTCCTTCATAGCTGATTTTATATTGCTATTTTATATTGAAGATAATGCCTTAAAAAGCTTATTAAAAAGTTTGTATTAGTTCTGCAAAACAGAGTCTCCCTCTACTATCAGATTTTTAAATATTAATGGAAAACTTTTCTGCCAAAGAACCCCAAATATCTCTGAGCAAAAAAATTTCTAATATGAGACATTTGCTAAGGATGATGTTTATACAAGGACCCACAAAAAGATATTGAATACCATTCAATTTATGGGGTTTTTTTCTTGCTAGTAGGAATTCCTCATTTATTCACACCTACACATTGATGAATGATCTTTTTTCTACTAAAATAATCTTGATATAGTTATGAATGAGCTAAAGAAGTGTAAATGCTTATCAAAGGTAACATAACAGTTCACCAATTTAACATACAAGAAATGTTCATATCAGTGAGAAATCCTTTAATAATACTGCACAAGCTTAATCATTAAGGAGGAATGAAAGGGTATGGCAAGGCTTATCTCCAATTTGAAATGGATTTGCTAACTTCAGCTCAATGCTCTCAAACAGTGTAGAGTAACAGAAAAGGGATCCACAGATTTGTTATTCATCAAGTCTTTTTACAAACCTGAATTTTTATGACTAAAAATCTGCTATTAACTCATTTTTCAATTGATTAATTCTGAAGGAGCAGAGCAATTTACATGAAAATACTCATTTTAAACATGCTTTTTATGACATGCTTATTAAGGTCAAGCACTACAAATTGAAGAGTAAAATTTATTATTTAATTGTAATAAATTTAATTTTATGCTGTTCAGAATTATTATTTTAAAAATTCTCCCACTAATAATATGTATTAGTTGCCCTGAATTTCAGACACATTGTTTTATTTTTCCCTGTGAAGATATAAACAACTTCTGCCTGTTTCTATCCAACACATCCGAGGTTGCTGTCATTCTTTGTTATGTTCCACCCAGAAGAGCCAAAAGCCTTCAGCACCATCAGCTGCTCCTCTGGACACCGGTGCCTTGGGCTTTACAGGTGTCCTGGCAGCTGCAGAGCACGCTGTGCTGGGAAGGGAAGAGCAGCACTGCTGGCACTGCTGCCATGCCTCACAGCTCCCTTCCGCCCTGCTGCCAAAGGTTTGCCAGCACAGGCACTTTTAAGGGGCTTGTGAGCAAACAGAAATAAAGAACAAGGGGCTGTTGGTGTCGAAAGTCCTCACAGCTCCCTATCATGAAAGCTAAAAGCCCTTGTTTGTATCATATGTGTGCTGGAAACTTGGAGCTTGCAGCTCCTTGATAAAAGCATATTTCTACAGAGCTGGATAGAAGCTTTGGTCACTCCTCAGCTTCTGGCCCACACAAAAATACAGCTCTTCCAGCCACCCTCTCTTCCTGAGGGACAGAACTGTAGCTTGACTCTTCTGTCTATTTGACCTGAAGCAGAAGCCATCTGAGAGAAAATAACAAAGAATTACTGATAAATAGTTTTCCTTGTGGTTGAAGCAGTTTTATATTTTTCCTAGTCCAAGCCTAACTGAAACTACTTCCAGCAGGAGACACAGTTATCCAAACATGCCGACAAGGACCTGACTCAATTCAAATACTACTGGCTCGTTTTGCACTGTCTGACCCCAAATGTAACTCTCCTGCTTTAGAAGGGAAGTAAGGAACCTACACAGAGAAGGCTCCGAGCATGAAGTATTAACAGACCTCCAGTCCTGTCTGAAGCCCCTCATGTGCTTCAGATGTGTGCAAGGGGTGCACCTTGCAGCCAGGCTGTGGCTTCTATCCCGGGTCAGGCTGAAAAGGGGGCACAGAAAGAAGAGGGAGGGATCACAGGTGAAAAGCAACAGAAACAGCAAACTTTGTGTACCTGACACTTAAACCATGACACCAAGTTAGTTCAGGTAGCCACTGAGAAACATTCGATTACATTGGTAACTCATGCACATACAGGGAAAAAGCTGATGTGCTAATTCCTAGCATGTGTGTATTAACACAGCTTTTATGACCACTTAAACTGGGCCAGAGTATGGTCCTGTCCATGACAATTTTTTTGTGCAGTTGTGGTTATGAACACATGCTTAGCCCAGAGTACAGGAACTGTACATTTATTATATAGCTTTTCCCAGCCTCATGTATTTTGCCTGAGGGATGCTTTTCACTTGCTGCAGTCCCCTTCTTATTAAGCCACCCTTGGTGGTTACATTTTGTGGAGTTATTCTGGGGGAGGAGTTCGGGGACACTCAGCCCTTTACAGGTGTTCTGAGGCTGGCTGTTACATAACAAAATAGAGGATTCATTTAGGTTCTCTGCAGTGGCTTTAGCTCCTCTGAATATTGCCTTTTTGCCATGATCATCTGTTGGCCTTACAGACTGGCGGCCTTCCTGTGCCTGATGTGGTTGAAGATTTATCTTTCCGGGTTCTTTTTGTCTGTGTTACCACCAAATTGTTGGCAGGTTTTTTTGAGCTGGATTTATGGGTTGAGAGGAGGTAATAAAACGGGGATGCTATGGGTCAGTGTTCTCTAGCACTGAATTTCCTCAGGCCTGTGTGCATCATGAAACTCGTGCTCCTTTGCAATGTCACATTTAAGGCTGGAGTAAAATATATCTTTGAGTGCCTTTATATTACCTAGCCAGGCACCTACTGGCTTGGTATTATAAAGAGAGAGTAAGGAGAGTCTCTCTCATACTGGGGAGCCTTGCTGTTTTGGAGCATGTGTACTTGTGTATGAAAGCTCTTTTTGTTACCATGATTTAGAGTACTTGTATTTCCTCAGTAGCTTGTCTAGAAATAATTACTTTTTATGCACTATTAGTATTTCCAGTGCATTGTTCTAAATTCACACTATACTCCCTGAATGCCAGTATCAGTGAGGATTTGCCACAAGCAGCTGCCTGCCGTCCCTCCTTATTTACTGTTTACTGCTTGCTCAGCATGAGGAATGCAAACATGGGGAGTCCAGTGGAGGTTAGGTGATGATTAGAGCAGACCCCAGCTCTTCTCCTGAGGCTGTAGCAGGGTTTTTCTACCTCTTCCCAAGCTGCTGCCCTGGCCTTCTGTCGTGCCTACCTCAGTTATGGGCCACACCTTGCTTCCCAACCCTCTCACTCCCTCTCATGCTCACCATGCAACCTCTCTTTTGTTTAAAAAAAAAAAAATGCAGTTAATGTTTTCCTGAACTGAATGCTTTAGAAGGAATTAAGTAGTTTTTTTTCATGTTTAATGCATGCCTACCATCCTAAAACACAGTCCAGTAAATGCACAGGAGGAATTCCTGTCAGAGGAATGAATAATTGTACTCCAGCTCAACCATAGATTGATCGATCCTTACTTTCATTTATTTCCTGGCCTCCCCTTTAGTGGACTTTCTGCAATTTAAAAAAAAAATGGATTTTTTTCTAAATAGTCACTAAATGCTGCATGCACAAATGTTCTTTAGCATCTCTCCTCAACCTCCTGCTGCTACTTGGAAAGCTTTGCTGTGCCTGTGGCAGAAAAATTGCATACATTAATCATCAGGGAAGATGGTGCCAAACAACTAGGTAATAGCTTTACTAATATTTGTGCCTTTAAAGATTGGGAAACAACAACTGAACTTTAAAAAGCTTTGCTAAAATTTAGTTTGCTGAAGACAGTTCATTATTCCAACATATGGCAGCACATTGGTACAAAATGTGCGTAACAAAGCAGCAAATGTGCATATCATTACAGCAGGCAAAGCCAAGGCTGCTGGTAACTCACTCCTGTCTCCACACCAGTTTAGGGTCACTTACACTGAAAAAGGAGCCACACGGAGGTTTTACATAGGTGTGCATCCAGGAAAGGCTCCGTCTCTTGGGGCCAGACCCACAGCAGAGGGAAGAGAGTGGTGTCGGCGCCGCTGGGAAATTACACCGGGCTGGACCCGACTGTGTGAAGTTGTCTTTCACTGCAGCAGAAGACAGGCTCAGCCCCACCTGGAAAATACTGCCTAGCAGAGGCTGTTCTGCACTGTGGTCTTGAGGAAATGCAATCCTGCACAGATTGCTACCATCTCATCTTTTCCAGACATACCTTTCCAGCTCCCTAGCTCCTTGCTGCTGCCTTATGCTCTACACTTTCTGTTTTTCTTCAGAGATAAGATTACTCTTTTTACATTTAAGTTTGGATATATTGGAAAAATGAAGAAATGTCTATTGTGTTCATCTGTACCACCAGATTTAATGTCATCAATTGAAGAAATCATTTCCATTTTGTAATATAACATCTCCATTGGAGAAAGTTAATGGAGTTGCATGTCCATTTATTACTTCATGTTTGATTTAATAGCAAACTGCTACAGGCTTAAGTAATACAATGAATTTAACATGTAAATACAATAATCCACAATTAATTAAGAATGTCTATACTTGAACAGAAAATGTGAGTGAATGGGAAAGAAAATCATAATGAAAGTATAATTTCTTTTTGATAAAAATCTGCAATTTGTTTTTCATACTTTAATCATTAAATTCACAGCACAGAAAAATCTTGGAATTTTGAATTCCCCTTACACTTCCTTTTCATATGTTATGACTTCAGATGGTCAATTCTCTTGTCTCACTACTAAAAATAAAGGGAAAATAAATCTGGAGTCATAAAACTGTTACCTTCTAGCTGAGTTCACATAAAGGAGAATAGAAAATAGAGACACTCAATCACTAGAAAACCAGTGACGGGAGAACTGTTCTTTTTCAAAAAAAGAACTACTACATGTCATTTTTTTGTTCAATGACATGAATTACAGTGTTGAGCAGTTCCAGTCCAAACACACCTAGTTCAGAGACAATCACAAAAAGGCAAAGGATTAATATTGTGTTCACAATGGTAAACACCAAGCTGTTGCCTTCCATCTGACTGAAAAATTGTTCTAAATTCTACACACACCCTGAAAAACTTTCAAGACTTCTATGCTTGTTTCAGCCTCAATATTTGAAAGTAATCTAATAATACATTCAGTAGCAAAATTCAGAGTTTGGATTTAATTCATTTAATTTCTTAAGTATAAAAATAATATATGTCTTTTTTTTTGCAAGTCAGTATAGTCTGTTAGGATGCTGCATGGAATGCTACAGCATTTCTGTCACGCCATGTTGTGTGTGACAAGGAAAGGCAAAAGGAGTTCTTGCTTAGTCCAGCAAGCCTGATACCATGAAAAAATCTAGGATAAAACAGTTTTTAAACAGACTCCTTTTAAATCTAAGGGTAGACTGTTGGTTATATGCACTTTAGTTCTTATCTGGGCGTTGTTTTTCCAGCCTGCCTTACGTTTCTTCAGGGAAGTGCTGCCCCCAGGCCGATCTCCAGAGTGTTTACCCTTGTTCCGAGTCACTCCTCTAACACTATGTGACAATAAGATCTACTAATTGATTCTCGATTACAAAATTAATATCTGGAAGTGGTTCAGAGCTTCCTCAGGATCACAAATATCAGCTCCTTCTTTGCTCCCTTGAGCCTTTTATGCGTCTTGTTTTTATTGTTCACCGCTGTGGATAAAACCCTGGGCCCTCCTTACCAGGAGGTCTTGCTGTTGCCATATCTCATAACAGGGTCAATTCCACCTGGTAAGTCCCAGAAACCACCTTCTTTTCCCAATTAGTCACTAACTGTGTGTTTCTTGTTATGGCACAGAAACTCTGATTTGAAACGGGGGTTTTATCTTGTTTCTTGGGTTGTATGAGTCTGAACACCTTTGTCTGGCATCACTGTACCCTGCCGTTCATACATTTGAAAGCCTAAGTAAGACACAGGCCCTGCAAATCTCAGTTAGATGGTGACCATGGAAGCACGCATTTCCTGTAATCACTCTTTGTATTGGTTCTGTATTTGTAAAAGATCGTGCAACATTTCTGTACCCAACATTCTAAAAAGAAATCTGTATCCAGAACTAGGAGCAGCACCAGAGAAAGACCATTAATTAGTAGCAATTTTTCCTTCACACTAGACTTGGAATTATCACCAGTAAATGGGCCACAAATTGAAAAATGAAGAGATAAAGTACTAATAGCTTTGTTGATTTTATGACTTAATGACACAGGAGACGTATAAAGCATAGTATAATTGTGCTTGATTATAATAATGAATAATATAATGCATTATACACAAAGGAGCAACAGTTCAGTTTCATGCAGACGGCCTCACTTTGGGGAACTTGGGTTTTTGCACACTAAGAATGTAATGTAATTTACATGGGCCTTATAATCCATATATTCCTTCCTCTCTGTATGAGAAAAGGGAGACTCATCGACATACTGATGTTATATGAATCCTGTTGCAGTGAACATGGGACTTTCTGGGGGAAAAGTGACACAGAGGAGAGTGACAGTCTTTCTGGAAACCCTGGAGACATCTGGGTAGAGAAACTGGACCAAAACTTCTCTGCAGCCCTATAACTTTCTAAAGTGAGACAGAAAAAAAAGGAAAATTAATTTCTAGGCCTTTTTTCCTAACCACTTACTTTCTTCCATGGATGCTTCTATACAAGTATATGCTGTGGCTCAGGCAGTGCCTTCTGTGCTGTGTTCCAGTATGGATATCAACCCACGTGGGCCTTCACTCACTCCTCATCCATACATTTGCATTTGTGGAGCTTTTATGTAATAGTGCACAGAACCTGCTACAGCTCTCTGGGTTCTACCAGCAGAAAGAATCATTAATGAAGAATAAATGAGGCATCTGACTTTTGAAAAATCTTGCATCCTAGCTGGTGTACGGTTGTACCAGACTCCTGAGATCTGTCCTGCTTATCGTTATTATAGTTTTGAGGCGTCTTTTAACCAAATCAGTGAAGAAATTACTTGAGATCCTGCTCTAGTCCTTGCCTGTGAATAAAATATAGATACAATTCTAAGGCAGTTGAACAAAATATGCAGAAACTTGGATGAGCTAATTTGTTCAAGAAAAAAACCCCAAAACTTTATTCCCTCAGTTCATGGAAGAAAGAAATCCACTATATGATGTAGAAATTATTTAGCTTCTCCCACAAAATAGATGAAATTTTCAAACTGATTTTACATAGTTAAAATAGAATGTTATTTCCTCATGCTTCCTTTCCCTGCCAAATTGTATTTTTAATTGCTTAGTACTGATCATTAGCAGTTCATGAGCATGAACTGCTCATACAGTTCATACAGCACTGTTGTTGATGATGTTGGATATTATATCAACTCCTGTCCATAACAAATGGGGCTCGGAACAGGTTTTGCTCATTTTCTTACAAAAAAACCTATTTTCTCCTTTCCATTCCCTTCCTGATGATTCTCAGAACATCAAATATATCCATTTTCTAGATGAAATATGGTTTTCAGAGAAACAAGCAGTATGAAATGAAATTGCTGTGTGCCATACCTGCCCCACTGTGGCCTCCTGAAAGCATCCTCTTGTTAGTCTTTAGAGAAAGCTGAAAACATGGATTGGCACTTGGCTTGCACAGCAATATCACTCTGTTGGGACAAATGTCATGATATGGCCATCACAATAAACAGAATGTGAACAAAAACAGTCTGGGAGGCACACACTGCTCTGTTTTCTGTATCCTGTATGGGCAGACAAAGGATTTGGCAGGTTCCCTTAGTGCAGGGGGTGCTCTGCGGCAGCAGGGATTTTATGAGACACTGTGGCGTGACTTTCTCACCTGAAATCCTAAGTATTCTTCCTAGGTTTGTGCCCATCAGAGCTGCTCAGAGGATTGAGACTGTCCTGCAGAATTTTTCTATACGTTTGATTGAATTAAATTGATTTATTCCATGTTCCTCATATTTCTTTGCACAGAAACCCACAAAAGCCTAAGCCTGCAGCCTTCATAACACTGGGAGCAGAGGAACTTGCACTTGCCTCTGAAATCCCTGTCAGTACACTCCATAAACAGCATTTTCCAAAGTCACCATCCTCTTTAGCATTCAGACACAGCAATAAGCTCATCCATTGCAGTTTGCTAACTTGGTTATTTGGAAAAGAGACAAAAAAATTTAAGCCATATTGTCTGGCCCAGCAGAACTGACTACAGAAGCCACTTCACCAGGGCAACTGCAAACAGCACATGAAGAAAACATCTGAAAAATAGGAGATCTGAGACAATCTCTCAAAGCTACAAAAACAACAAAAACAAAAAAATGGACAAAACCATAGCAGAAACCTCACATCTCGCAATCCTTCTTAGGCTGAGAAAGTGAAGGAACACAGACCGGCATGTACCTGTGAAAGAAGACCCCAGCTGCCAAAGTGCTCCACCACACCTGATGCCCCATCATCCTCCCTTGCCCAGGGAGATGGCTAATTACAATTGCCCATGAAAAGTTCACATAAATAGTGTCCTTTATAATTTCTTTTCTCCTCTAATATCAATTGATTTAATTGTCAAATGATATATCCTTCATCCACAATAATACCTAATCTTCCTATTTTTCAAATACCACAAATTGGATTTATACTGTAATGCAAGTAAAGGCTACAATATTTTTGTGTCTTCCCTCTGAACTGAAAACAACCATTGAGCTGTCTGTGCCAGTATATCCTTCCACTCATTTGATCCATATCTGAATGTTTTGCATTGTATGGATGTGTTGGATATCCTGGAACAAAATGGTTATTCTGAGGAAGCTATCTGGAGTCAAAAATCTTTGATCTGATCCTAACCAGTAACTTTTTTATTCATAAATAAAGTCTTTTATACCTCCTGTAAAGTCAAAGTTCTCCTCACTAAAACAGAGGTGGGTTCAATAAGCAATGTAAAGAAAACTACCCTTTAAAAATAGACCAGCCCATTATCTCACTCATGCAAGTGTATTACACAGATTGATCTCTGCAGACACCCACGCCTCTCTGAAGCAAAGATTAGAGATAAATATCTTATTTTCAGTTCATTGTACCTGTTTGTGCCCATGCTCCCTGTGAGGCTTCCAGCTTACAGGAGCAATTGGTTACTTCTCTGTTTGAGTCAGTGGCCAGTGGAGCACAGAGCTCTTTCTGACAACAGACCTTTGGCTACTACAACAATAACAACGGTGATTAATATTTTTATATTATTTAGTGATTAGTTATTTTTCCTGTTGTCTAAAGCTGTGTGCTGGCATGAGATGAGACTTTTCTCTTGTGGTGGTTCTGTGCTGCTCCAGTGAGAGGTCACCAGGCTGCCCAGATGAGCAGCTGTGTGCTCTCTCCCGGCGCCTCTCAGGCAAAGCAGCCAACAGCAATTAGTGTAATAGTATAAATTAGTATAACAATATAAACAATTTAATCAGCCTGCTTGAATTAGACCCACAGTTTTGTTTAAAATGGATTACAAGAGAGCATGCTGCCCTGAGAGCCTGTAACTCCAGTAGCCAGGCACCAAGGGGAGATCAATTTCTTCACCCCGTCAGCCTTCAGCTGGATCAGTTCATGTCCACAGCCTCATGCCTCTCTGACACTTGTTCTGCTTCCTTGTGTTTTTCTCTTACTCCAGTTCCTAGACATCCTAATGCTAAGCCCAAGAACAGAGTGGAATATTTTTGCAGGTATTTTTGCACATAACCACCTTGTCTCATGTGCTCCACCTGTGACCATGGTAACAATTTCCATCTTCCCCTTCGGTGTAAAACTAATTTAATTTGGTTGCAGTTTATATTTTTCACTGCTGTCAGGCCCATTAACATTTTCTAAAAAAAAAGAGTTTAAAATACAAAACACCTTCCTTGCTCATGGGAAAAGGCTTAACTTAAATGAATGTCATGTGTTGAAATGTAAAATGAATTATTGTTCAGATCTGCACATCTCTTGAACAGCATAAAAAAGCAGTCATCAAAACAGACCTGACTTCAAAAGCCCAAGTATAAGTTCTGGAACATTCACATCCCAATAAAATTAGAAGCAGTCCTCATTATCTGAGCAAACTTTAAAGAGAAGTAATTGTATTGAAATAACATCAACTGTCAGACACGATTGAAGGAATGAGAAGTTCTCCTGAATATTATGTTCAAATGGTGACTGAGTCAGTGCTCCTTTTTCAAACAGCTTACAATACAACTTAGTAATACATTTTTCCCTCTCAGTGGCTAGGTTGAAACCAGGTAGCAATTCCACCTCTATGAAGAGAAACTCAGTTTCTAAGAGCAATGTGTAAAGAACAGTTGATAATTCTCACTTATAAAAGGGAAGCTCCTTAAAAGAAGAAGACACTAAAGGCATGGAAAACAAGATAGAGAACATTCATTTTGAAAGGCATCCCTTAAGACAGGAGTACACATTTCTTAAATGTGAAATAACAGCATCCTGTTCTTGGATGGGTAACCTGCAAACTATTTGGTTTTGAAGGCTGATGCTCTGTTATGCTCATTTCATTTTGTTTTCTTGCACACATCTGTGGTTTACAGAAGCTTCAGGATTTATATATACTTGTCTGTGATGCACAGGCTAACTTGCTAGAAATAAGACTGATTTTCTGCACCTCAGGATTTTATGCTGGTGCTCCTACAAGAACTATAAGCTGTTTACCTGTTATCCAACAGGATAACACAGGCAAAATAGGTTTTCCTCTGTTTGTATTGATTTTTCTGCTAGCTCATTTGACTGTGCAAAGCAAAGATTCAACAACACGTGCCTGAAATGATATATTAGAAAGTATTGCCTCAGTTATTTAGTTCTGTAGATATCATGATAGAACCATATGCCCTCTTTGAGTTCAGAAATATAAATCACATAAGAACAGCAAAATTCTTTGTTTTGGAACCTATCATGATAGAAAGGCTCCAACTGTCAAAACTGAAATAAACTGAGGAAAATGAACCATAAAAAAGCATTTGGATTTGCGAGTGCCTTTAGCCCAAAAGGATTTTTAATTGAAAGAAAATGGTTATTATACTACTGCTCAATTAAAAACAATTAAGCTTTTTCACAGTGCACTGAATATCAATATCATAAACCTCTTAAAATCCCAATTACTCCCTGTAGTATTCCAGATGAGTTAGTGAAGGATAAACGGTGCACAATCTATGCGTGACTCATCCCAAAAATTCTCTTTGAAAACTACACTCAATAAAACCTATTGAGAAGTGCAGCATTTGTCGGAGGAGCAGATCCCTTCCAACTGCAGGAAATCAGGGATTGTCATAGGTTGAGAGATAAACAGCTCTTCTAAGATTACTGGTCACCAGCATTCCTCTATTCTGGCATACAAGCACAGAATTGAAAGTCATTTAATCAGAATAAAAAAATGAGTTTTGCACAGGAAAATGAAGGCTGATAAACTCTAATAAGAAGAAACCTGGATTACTTGAATATATCCCTGATTGTCTTGGTGAAAAAAAGGAAAAATGTGGTACATTTCCAACTGCCTAAGAAGTCCCATTTCTTTTTATTACAATAGTCTTAACTGTAATTAGATAAGTCATTTTGCTGCCCATTTTTAGATAACCTAATACAAATATCAGGATAGAGGCACTATCAGATTCATTGATTTCTATATACTCAAGACCTATGAATAATTTTAAAACCAGTGAACTAGAAAACCACAATTTTGCAAACAAAATCTTTTCATTTCTCCAAAGAAACAAATGAAAAGTGAGTCCCTAAGAAACCATTATTTCTACTTCATCCCAAAGCCTTTTCACAACCAAGATCAGCACCTTATGCAGGGCTCTTTAGTTAGTAACCCATTTCTCCAGCTTGCCTCTTGTGCACCATGCTTGGTAGAGCTTCCTCCAGCATGTGGGGATGGGAGGGAGGTGCCTACATGTTTTATCAAAGCCTATTCCATTTATTTGGCACAGAAGAGGAAGTGCTTTCAGCGTACAGCTGTGGGTTCACCCTCTGGGGCAGTGAGAAGCAGCACTCATTTAGACACCTGGCAAACACAGTGGCCTCTGGTGATTCACTGACAGCAAAACTGCTGGCAGAGATTAAAGCAAAGCAATAGGGAGATAACACCTGAGTGAACAGGTTGGGGGATTCTCTCACATGCAGGCTTCTAAAAGTTTCAAGAAAGTAGGAGAAGATCCTTCTCCAAGCCATCTCTCCTGCTTTTAGCAGTGGTTTAGAGTGAGAAATTTAAAATAGAGCAGAGAACTCAACTTCATAACAACAGATAATACTTACTGCTCTGGGATGCTGCAGCAGGAAAGGGTAAAGCTTGATGAGGAATGCACGTAACATCACTAGCTCAGCAACACAAAGACTCTGCCTTCTACCTGTGCTGTCCTCACCTCTGTTCAAATTAGGAACCTTGGCCCCATCCTGTGTGCTGAGTCTTAAGCACAACTGCAGGAACACAAAATGCCCTATCCAGGGAAATGTTCCATCAAACTGGTCAGGCAGCTGCCCTGCAAGTCTTGATTGCCAGATGTGTCTTTCTGGCTTTCTTGTCCACCTGGTACCATCCATCTGGTCCCTGCTATAGACATGGACTTTTCCTGCGTTCCCCAAATCCTCAGTGCTCGATTTTGACCTCTTGTGTCACCAGCCAATCTACAGGTTAAATAGGTTAGCTAGAAATAAAAATTATGTTCTTGGAGCTCCTTCCTCAAAATCATTATTGTTCAAAATTGTCCGGAGAAAAGTTTTAATTGATCTTTGTGCTGAAGAAAATTTCCATCATGAAAGAGCCAAACACATGGCAAACCTATGAACTTCAGAAACACCTTGTTTATCACACAGACACTTCACTGAAGTGTTTGGTGTGCCGAAACACCAAGAATGTGCCAAAAATCTTGTCCTTTTCTCCTTTTTCCAACTGTACATAATACAGGATACTACCTCTCCACAGAGCCCTGCTTTGCCTATATCTTATATGACTACACTATGGCAATGCTCTCTGAGAAAGGTGAAAGCTTTCAGGGGAGAAAGGGCTACCATTACTTTGGAGATGTAAAACTTCTGCACTCTGATAACAATGCTTATAAATATGGCAATTTACACACCTCTCAGGCTTGAGGCGCAGTATGTTCTTAAAGAATAAACCTGCATTTTCAAGACTCATACATCACAAAACATCAAAGTCCATTATCATAGCAATATAAAACTGCACACACACACAAAAAAAGAAAACGCATTTGTTGGTTACAATCTTCAAAGTTAACTCCAAATAGATCTTTACAACAACTTTTCATCTCACTCAGTTTTAGGATTTTTTAACAGCTGACCTCATATATATATTTTAAATTGTATTACATATGAATATATACAATAAATATATAGAGAAATATATTAAATATACATAGAAAGTGACCTAGAGTAAACCTATATGGCAGGCTACCAGGCCTTAAGAGAAAAAATGAAAAATTATTGGAATAAATAATGTCATTCTGATCTTCCACTCTCTTTGTATGCTTGCTTTACATCCCCTGGCTATAAGATTTCGTAGCTCTTACTAGACATCACATTTAAAATTCTGAGTGAACCTCCCTGCATTCCAATTAACTATTAATAGCAAAATGTTACTTATAGAACAGATGGATTATTTTTTCCATGGGAATTTTTAAAGCCAGACAAACATCCAGGAGCTACAAAGCAGAAACACGAAAAGCCTGCTTGTGACATTTCTCTTGAATTCATTTCAAGAGCTCTCTCTGTGAGTTTTTCTGGAAAACAGGAAAGGGAATAGTAGTACATTGCAGGAAGATGTGCTATATAAAAAGTTTACTCTTTCAAATACAGCAAGCAGTGTGATGTACAAATATATATTTTTAGTTTTTTACATTTTACTAGAATTTCAGATGTACTTGCTCTTGTAAGAATGCATCTCAAATGTAAGGCACAACAGCAACAGCTGTAGCTTAAAAAAGAGGGCTGGTGGAAGTAGTCAAGTGGAAAGTCCTCCATTGGGCCTAAAGAGCAGGTACCTCAGGTTCAACAGCTTTCCAATGCTTCCTGCTCCTGCTGGGCCTCGTGGCTTCAGTGAACCTCCAAGTAAAAATAATCCAGAGGACAAGAGGCAGAGCAAACTTGGGTATTGATAATGGCTTTTAAGGATGAACACAATTATTATCCTTACCTCTTACAGTGAGACAACTCCCAACCATAAAACACATATCTTGAATGGATAGATACTGTTATCAAATACTTCATAGCAAAATCAGCCTGTGAGACATTGAGATGTAGGCAGGCTTTTCAGAATACTCCATCCTTACTCTAGGAGAGTGAAGCACTTAAATCACATTTAATCTTTAGGAAGTATTTGCATAGTACCCTAGTCCTTTCCTCTCTCTAGGGTGTGGAATACCATTTCACCAGTTTCCACCTGGATGTTCACCTCTGCCCAACAAGGAGCACCTGCCTGGGTGTGTAGGCTCAGTGACATTCTAGTTTTGTGTGTTCAGACAGTTATGGTCTTAACTTAGACAGCTCATTTGAGGAATGAATGTAAAGAAGCTCCTCCAACTTTCACCTTTTCTGGATAACAAGTTAGCATCAAGCAGGTTTTTTCTCAGTTTCCAAGAGAATTTTTACTGACTTGGTGACAGACTAGCAATTAAAATACTATTGCTTCCACCATCAGGAAACGATATCATGTTACCCAAGACATGGCCTCTCCAGCAAGTCATAGTATTTTGGAAGAGCCTCTGACCAGTGGTTTATGGAAAGACAGACATGGCTTGGGCTCACTGTTAACTTTCTGTGCAGACACTGGATATCCTGATTAACCCTGAGAGGAACAAGGTTCACAAATGGCCTACCTACCACTGGTCTAACATTAGAGCTGCAAAAGAATGAGTGGCAGGAAAAAGAGAATACAAATAAAGTCACTTTCCCCTCCCACAGTGCTCACTGTGCTCTCAGCGCGTTTGTCCTGCAATGCACAACTGTTCAAAAGTACCCAGAGCACCTGAGTGAAGGCATCAAACAGAACCTCTCTGTACCCTGAACTGAATAAAAACTGCAAAGAAAATTGCTCCATTAGGTAGCTGACAAAGGTGTCACTGGGTCTGTAGTCAGCCCAGACTGGAAGATATAAATATGCTTTTTCAATAGCAGGTGCAAATCCCTATTGACTCAGAAGCAGCAGGAAAACAAGCCAAGGGAGCCTGCCAAAAATAACAATCAAAAGTCCCAAGAGACACAAATTCCAGTCTCCTAACAGGCATGCACACCCAGAGTTTATAGTTGACATAAAATACTAGAAAAACATCTTAAAATTTGCATCTCTATTTCCCTAGGAGTTTGCAACTGTCAAAATACAGAGTTCAGCCCAAGTGCAAGCCATACATGATGATGGGAAATATGGTATTCCCTTGGGCCAGTACTGCTCCACTGCTTACACATGCCCAAAGTATCATTCACAGCAAATGCAATAAACTATATTATGGGGATGAGCATTAAAACAACTAAACAGGGCGTTTGTCACTCAGAGAAAATCTCATGCATGATAATTTCAATACAAAGTTATTTCAATTTAGAATCCACACAAGAGCTCCTCTATTAACAAAGTACAAGCACTTGTCAGGACCATATTGATTAAAATTTTTTCCATTTACCCCAAGCACTGAACAAATGATGTGCCTAATATGTGCAAAAAACAAATTAGAGGGCAAGCAAAAGAGCAGCTGTTTCCAGTTGGAACTATTATTAGTGGGAACTTTTCATTGTGAAATTGTTTTAATGCCCTATATTGGGATCCAGAAGCAGTGTGACTACTGACCTCTCTTTTCTGAATCACATCATAAAATAATAAATAAAGAAATAGTCTATAACAACTGTTTCTGTGGACTTCTCAAGGCTGAACTGAGTCTCATGGTAACATGTAGGGGGCTTTTAGCAGAGTGTAGTTAACTAACAGGTCATAGTAAACTAAATTAAACATAAGCAGTTGCATGGTAAAATGGGTTTTTATGAGCACTGGTTACCTTGAAGTCACAGAACCACGACAATATGGGTCAAAAGTCTAGACTGGCCCACTGCTCAAAGTGGGCCAACACAGAGCAGATTACAGCAACATACAATATTTTTGAGTAGCTTCCTTTATGCATTTAAGTAGAAGACGTATACAAAATTTGGGTGGGGGCTAGATGTGGCATGTGAGTATGACAGCCACCTACATTATAGCCAATAATTACGGCTGGGAACAGAAGATGATTTTCCAGTGAATATCATTTGGAGGCACTATTATATCAAGATGACAAAAGAAATCAATACCTAGTAAAAATGAAATTAAAACTTTAGGCAAAACAACAAATTCTGGTATTAGTTCTCAGATGGATCTTGTGATACTCTGATATTAACCCCTGCACTAAATGTTGTTCTGTACTTCACTGTGAAGCCTGTGAAGCTGGGCAGATGCTCACAGAACACACACAGAAAAATCCATAAAGCCATCTCTGAGGACAGCCACATTTGTACCACTCACAGAGGGTCCCAAGAGCCTCACTCAGAACCTGAAGACAGAATACAACCAACAGGTTTTTAAACCAGTTTTCATTAGCTTGTTTATATTTAACCTCAGAATCTGAGAGGAGTTTAATCTTCATCATACCCTTCACAAAAACTCTAGGGAAACCTAGTAGTGATTCTCAATTAAAGAAGTAGAACAAAACTCCATGAATGAAGGGCAGGAAAATTATCAAGGCTTCCAGGAGGAATTATGGTTTTCTAATCCATTATCTGTTTGTTTGATGGCTTAGATCTGCATCTCTGGCACATTTTCAGGAGTATTACAATGTTCCTTGCAACCTTCAGCTACTCACACATGGGTTTGGCTCCTATATGTCTGCCTAGAGCTGGTGTAGGTGAAGAAGTAGTGACACATATTAACAGTAATGATAATTGACTAAAAATCTCAGAAATCTCAGAGATTTGGATTTAATAAGAACCCAGCATGGAAGTAATGAAGCAAAAAATATCCAGCTAACATCGAGATTATGTTTTGGAACCTTTTTTCTTCATTATTCTTCATTTAAATGTCTAATGTGATATTCAAGACCTCATTCCTATCCTCCAAAGATTACAAATTATTTTTTAAAGGGATGTGTTTTTGTTAATTGTCTGCACAGTCGTGTTCAGACCAAATAAATCAGTATTATGTAAGGCACCATTAAAAGGGCACCAATACAAATGCTCTTATTTTTCTTGGACCTCAGGGCAGGAGGCAAACTTGCATTCTGCAAAAGTAAAATTGTTTACTCCTAATTAGTTCAAGTAAAAGCACAAATGTAGTTTCTACCTTAGGGTATAGCTATGTGGAGAATTTGCCATGCTGTTGGCTACTGGTTCAAGTGAGATTATGAAGGGCAAAATTTATTCCTGACTACAGACAATATCACAGATTTTTCAAAGCTTGTCTGCAAAACAACTAAATCTGAGCAAAAATTCATCTAAAATCAGCTGATGGATTTCCTGTGCATTTTCTTCTTGAATTAGAAATAAATCTAATTTTCAGGAGCAGCTTATGAAGTCTGTGTTAGCAAACCCCAGGCCAGAGGTGTAGGAGGCTGGGAAAACAGGACACTTCTCACTCTCAGTCTTTCCTGCCATCAGCTGTCGCACTGAGAACACATTGCAGCTACTGCCAGTGGATCTGTTGTCACTGGAGCAGGAAATCTGCTGGCTTTTAGGACATTTAACAGCCTTCCTCTATTATCTGTGACCTAAATATTTTTTCCTTACAGCAAACATTGAGCACTTTGATCTATTAAATCTTTAAAACCCATCAAACCAAAACCCAAAGCTCACTTAAAATTAGGAAGCAATCTGCTTTTTGGAAATATGTATACATATATACACACACTTGTATGCATGCACACAGATCACACCTATGATTTTTACTCAGAAATTAAAGCAATTCCCAGAAGAAATTCCTATCAATCTGTTCTCAGAGATTATACCAACACATTGCAGTTTTATACAGGAATTAAATTTATACTTCCTTCCTACATGGCAACAAATACATTATATTTTTAAAAATCTACTCTGGCAAATAAGACCTCTTCTGAGAAAGAGGAAGGAACTTCGGAATAAATTATGGTGAATATCTCACTCCATAGAAGATGGAAAATACTTGTCTCCACATTCTTCTGAGTGTCATATTTACAAGAGTAAGTGCATTGCACTCATATCCTTAGACAAGGAGGCAACATGGTTATCAAAAAGCTTTTTCCTCAGATCAGCAATTAATCTTATTTCTTCTTCCCATTTTGTAACCTGGTGAAGTTACAGCATTGCCATTCTGCAACACATCTCTGCCATAAGGGGGATGGGGACCCAATAACGGCGGTCCCAAACTGCTCGGTGAACTGAGTTCAGTTCTGCCAGATCAGCAGATCTGAAGGTATCTTTGTCAATCAAACAGAGGAAGCAAAACTGACTGTGGGTGGATTTGAGAAAATCAGTATATATTAGCATAATCCAGAAATGTCAAATCTGAGCTGGCAGGCAACTAAATTAGACACAGAATGACAAATAAAAAGGAACCATATATCTAAAATTAGAAGCGACTTCATGGGAAATAAAATACCTTTTTAAGATAAAAGAATTAAAAGTATTTGTCATACATCCCACAGTAGCTGAACAAATGACCTGGGTGAAAAGTAAGAAGAGCTAAGTAAATAACATCTGATAAATTAAAATTAAACTCATACACTTATTGTAAGCAAGAAATAGCTTTAAGACAAAGAGGAACATGAAAGACAGAAGAGCTCAGCAGTGTATTAGGGTAAGGTGATGAGATTTACTAGTAGTAGTAGGGGGACAAATTTCCAGACAGGATGAAGGAATTGAGCTTGCTTGCTAAGCTGATTTTTTCCTTGCTTACACAGCTGCCAATGCACCACAAATTTGTAACTAGTGCACAATTCCTCCAAGGAATGCCTACAACATCCAGAGTCTGATTTGAGTTTCAATGAACCTTCTGGGCCCTGAGGAAGAAATACTGGGGACACATAAATGTAGAACAGCAGAGTAGATACTACCTCTTAAACAGCACTCACTACCATTGCACTACCACTGATGTGCTCTGAATTGTCTTTCTTGGATAAAACCTTCTATTCTCTGACTGATTCTTTGTTCCTACCAGAAACCCACTTGGATACCTGCAGACAAATAGGCTCATGTCCCAGGTCCCTGAGGAATTTACCTAGGAACAATCTGTATGATTTAAAGACACCAAAATGTAGAGTAGTGGTGCTGTCGTTATGGATTTGCAAAGGTCTCTGCAGTGAGACACTTCCCACAGTAGCATTTAACTGCCTTCAGATTTAATGAGGTTGCTATTTTTCATTAAAAATTTGTAGATTCCTGTGACATATTTTTGCAATAACCTAATCTTTCATTAGTCATGGAGATGAAAGTGTTCAATTAGCTGTTTTGACACTTTTGGCTGTACTAAATAAAATCTTCAAGTATTTCCCAATGATAATGCCTCCTATCTAACAGATTTTCTGGAAAGATTGCACTTAATGAAGGCAAAGGGGGACATAATCAATTATACAGTCAGTCAAAAAAATGATAGGATAATGTCATAGGAAGAGCTTTGATGGAAAATTAATAGTTGCTTGTTAATTGATGCTTAAAGTGTTTCAGAGGCAGTTCTGTGGAGGTCTTTTCTAACATGAAAAACCCCACCAGAGCTAGTGGGAAGAAAACCCTCAGAAATACACCTCTCTCAGCACATTATAGAACACATTTTGAGCACAAACGACACACAGCAGTGACACAGATGACAAACTTCCTTCCTTAGAGAAAACTACGGTATGACACACAGCAGTGGCTCCCTCCATCCTGGTTGCACCCTAGTTCTGATAAATCTGGTATCCTTCTGTCAGTAGGTGCATGTGTGAACTGGGTCAAAAGAGGTGCCTAAGACCTCAATGAAGATCCTTATGGGAGAAACATGGAAATTGTTTCTTGAGTACACGAGCCAGATGCTCCAAGTGGTCCAAGGCTAGGGGAGCTAAGTCACCCCATGATGAACACTATTCAACCCTTCATGCAGTTCAGCTGCTCTTCTAGGATCAGAGGAGCTTCTCCAGAGCCTGGTTTAATCAATTTCAGCATAATTACAATCTTCCATCACTGAGATGAACAGGCAGTATCTCTTGTTGAGTGAGTCACCAAGATAAGCTGGATCATTTGCGTGTGTGGGGAAAGAGTGTGCTTAACTCTGCTGCCATCCATGCACAGCCACCGTGGGATGAGTTCCAGGCTGTACTGGCACCAGCTTCGCTGCACACCAAAATAAGAAAGGGAGGCACAGGAACACAAGGGCTAATGCGTTCACAGGGAGACAAACTGCCAGTATCTTTAATAGGAAAGGAAAATCCTTGAGAATCCCTTTTTTGTACAGCAGTTATAGTTCAGAGAAACTGATTTCTGGGGTTTTTTTTTAATTCTGTAAAATTAACCATGCTCTTCTGAGTGGGAGTTTGGTTTTTCTGATGAAGGATTTTTAAACATTTTAAATTTTTTTTTTTGTAAGTTGACATTTTCTTTCTTGACACTCAAGGAATCTTTGGGCAGCATTGATGCCTGCTAGACACTAAAGGCAAATTTGGGCAATATTAGTCAGGAAAGTTCTTCAGAAAGTCTTCAGAGTTGCCTTTGGTTGGGATTTTTCAAAACTGCAAAATATAGAAGATTTCAAAACGTGAATCAAGAAACACTACTGTATTTGTATGTTCTATTTTGGTTTGCTTTTCCTTTTGATGTCCACATTTCCTAAGATTGTTTGCATCAAAAACCATGCCAGCCCAGCTTAAAACTGAAGAGAGTTTTGTCTGAAGGAAGAAGATTAAAACTTAAAATACGAAACAAATTCATTCTTCAAGTATCTAACCCTGCTGCTCATGCAGATCTTCTGAAATCAAGAGGACTCAAGGTAAGANTGTACTGGCACCAGCTTCGCTGCACACCAAAATAAGAAAGGGAGGCACAGGAACACAAGGGCTAATGCGTTCACAGGGAGACAAACTGCCAGTATCTTTAATAGGAAAGGAAAATCCTTGAGAATCCCTTTTTTGTACAGCAGTTATAGTTCAGAGAAACTGATTTCTGGGGTTTTTTTTTAATTCTGTAAAATTAACCATGCTCTTCTGAGTGGGAGTTTGGTTTTTCTGATGAAGGATTTTTAAACATTTTAAATTTTTTTTTTTATAAGTTGACATTTTCTTTCTTGACACTCAAGGAATCTTTGGGCAGCATTGATGCCTGCTAGACACTAAAGGCAAATTTGGGCAATATTAGTCAGGAAAGTTCTTCAGAAAGTCTTCAGAGTTGCCTTTGGTTGGGATTTTTCAAAACTGCAAAATATAGAAGATTTCAAAACGTGAATCAAGAAACACTACTGTATTTGTATGTTCTATTTTGGTTTGCTTTTCCTTTTGATGTCCACATTTCCTAAGATTGTTTGCATCAAAAACCATGCCAGCCCAGCTTAAAACTGAAGAGAGTTTTGTCTGAAGGAAGAAGATTAAAACTTAAAATACGAAACAAATTCATTCTTCAAGTATCTAACCCTGCTGCTCATGCAGATCTTCTGAAATCAAGAGGACTCAAGGTAAGAACACGTGTTTATTTGCAGGATATACATGCCTAGCCAGTGCAAATTACTCCATGAAAAGACTTTTGCAGTAAGGAGCAGAGGGCTTCTTATTGTAAGGACCACAGTGAAAAGGTATATTCTGAAGCAGACCCCCGTGTTATCACTGGAAGAGAGTAAGATCTCCAATGACAATGAATATTTAAGGATAAAAAATGTGCTCTATCAAGAAACCTACTCAACTGAAATTGCTTCATCATTATAAGACTTTCCAACCACCATCTTGTCCACAACCATCCTTATTGAGCCTTGAGTGTATCCACAGATGGAAGATTTTCAATATTCAGCAGAGAAATGTAAGATTACTTTTGTTAATCATTAGGAATAAAAGCATACCATAAGCCTGGAAAATTATTAATAAATATTGAAACAACTGCACCTTTTGAGGCCAAGTCCATTTTGGTTGGGTTTCCTTCATCAGCTGCAGCTTCTTTGTTCACCTGAGCTGTCTTTGTCCCTCAAAGCTCAGACCACTTTTACCTAAGTAAGGGTCTCTTCGGGTTTTTTTTATCAAGAGCTACCTTTCTACTTTTCTGCCTTCTTACACCCACTCTCCATTCAGGAGCACCCCTATGATTCTCATTTTCTGCATTACATTTTGGAGCTCACTTTGTCCTTGGAGCTTCCCAGCCAGTTACCTTAGCTATTATACTCATTTTCAAAGAAAAATTGAGTTTTCTGTAGAGCAATGTAACCTGTAGCACAGGTGGTTCATGTAAGTTTTAACATATGTCTTGGTTAATTTTCACATTCTCCAGAAATGAATATGAGTGCTGTAAGAGACATCTGAAAAAAACCCTAGTTTTCAAATAAGCTCAGTTTGGTTGAAATCAGCTATATCTCTTCATCAAAATTACAAACCTACCTAGGTGATACCATTTTAAATCTAACAGTTTGTTGAGAAAGGTAACTAGTACCTTTTTTTGTTTCACTGTAAATATTATATACAATCAGCATGGGTTTGGTCTCATTTTGTTCCTTAATCCAACCTTCCCTTTCTCCCTGAAAAGTGTGTATACTCTAATCTGCCATGAGAGAGAGACATTATGGGCTAAAAAAGGCTTGATTGCCAGACACATAGAAATGTTCTCATAAAAGTCTGAGTTGAAGACTGCTGAAATCCTTGGGCATTTTCCACTGAGCAAGCTTTGAATAAGACCAGATTGACCATAATTAAACAGTTCCCATCAAAAAATACTTTCCTGATCACTACTGTTAGCTGTAGTTAAACATTAATGAAATATTAATTCTGCCCTTTGAGAATATTTTCTATGACTGATACAACAAAAAAGTATTTGATCAAAAGCGAAATGCAAACATAAGAGCCACAAATTTAGCAGCAGTGTTAAATTTTGCATAAGGAAACACAAACTAGAATAGTACGGATAAATCAAAGAAATGAGTAAGCCTGTTTTTGAAAAGCAAAGTTATGTCAGACCTGAAATAGAAGACTGGGGAAAATGTGACTTTGTTTTCAAGTCACATCTCCTCCCCAGGCTCCCACACTGCCTATTCTGTTATGGAAATGTGTGTTGTTCATCAGAGCGGGCTGATTCCAGAGGACATGTCTCTGTCTCTGGACATTCATTTTCATGAATGAAATGGCATGTTGGCCTAGAGTGGAAAACTCCTCAGTCTCTTGAAACAGGATATCAATTCACAGAGAATGTTCTAGGGATGAAGACATTTACAGGTCTTTTTTTCTCTCTTGTCTGGTGAGCAGGCAAAAAAGAGCAAAGTCTACTTTACCGTAGTTCCGGATTTTTCACTATTAGACAAACAATATAACTGAAAACACAGCGAAGTTAACCCACTAGGGCTGCTATTTTATCAAGTCTCTTCTCTCCCAAATGAACATGGACAATTATGTTAACCCTCTGGGCTACCAAATAAGTACAAGCAGAAACGAGATGACTTCAAAAAGCTTGGCAAATGCCAGGGCTGTCATTTCTGATCTGGCAAACCTGTAAGGCTCATAAGATAAAGGTACAGTGAATGTCTCTTCAGAAAAAGTACTAACAAAATCTTGTAAGTGCACTTAGGCACTTAGGGAAGCCTCCAGAAAGAACTGCCTTAGGTACATGTGCATTTTTTAACAAATCTATTGAGCAAATTAGTTAAGTGAGGGGAGAGTGACCATCAAAGCTGTATTTGGAAACACCAACCTCTGTTCCTAAAATTACTCTACCATTAGATAAAGGACAAAAGAGTCAAGAACAGAAGTGAGAGACAGGAGGCATATTCTACTTACAACACAAGGGACACAAAGCAGACTCAGACATTTCTGAGAGAGCAGCAAGTGTGAAGTGGGGAGTATGGCAGACCTTTAAGACATGTGGTAAGGTCCAAGGAATTCTTCTTCATCCAGTTCTTAGGATACATTATTGTTTAAATATTTTAATAAGGTATTACTTCTCTGAAAACCGAAAAAGAAAGATTGCAGAGAATGAAAGATTAGGGTCAGACTGGCTGACAGTGGAAGGATTACTGTGAACTACAGAAGCGGCCCTTTCAGTCTGTGCTTGAAGCAGCTCTTCCAATCATCGATGTCACTATTTTATATGTAAGTTATAGCAAAGCTACAAGTCTGTTCTCCCGTGGAAGAACTACTTCAGAGTTGTGCCACATACAGAGTGCTGATGATAAGGAAATGTAGGCTGTTACTAAAATAAAAGCAGACTCCCTGAGAGGTATGTAACAATCTCACACCTGACTGAGCACGGAAATGAAAGGCAGAAGAACAGGAAGTACAAATGGCCGTTTGCACAAATCCAAAGCCAAATTATATCAGTGGGAATGCATATCCAGTCCAAAGCACACCTGTGCAAGGCTCACCACAGCGAGTGCAGTCTGAGATGGACATTGCAGTACAAAGGATCTGGCTACAGTCCTGACTGGGAAGCAGAGCTTTTCTGAGAAGCAATGCCTTAACATATGGAGCTATGGACCCCAGCCAGGACATCGTCCATGTAACTGACCCCTGGCTATACAACTGATCAGTTGGACTTGTAAGAATATGTTCTTAGATGATGCTGCAGGAGCAAACCAGCCATAAGTTAAAAACTGCAAAACTCTGTTCATATACTTCCATGCTGTGTTTATATATATATATATTATACACAAACACGGCATGGAAATATAAGCAGAGTTCATGCAAGAAAAGAGTGGTAGCAAAAGTCTATGATTAAATGACCAATAACATTTGAATTACAATTGATCTAAACAACTTGCTTTGCAGCTTGAAATAGCCACATAACAAGAGGAAAGTGTCCCCAAGTCAGACAGTGACAAAGAACATTCCAATTCGGGATGCATTGCCAAAGTTAGCTTTAGACTGCTGGAATGGCCGGTTTGGGGCCACCTTGGGAATGTCTACAGAGACTGCAAATGTGTTCCTGAGTTAAATAACACAGACAGAGGTGTGAGTGTTTCCATCATGTTCCACCCTAGTTGTGTAAGAGAAATAACTGCACTGTCTGGGGCTGAGTTAGGGTTCTAGTCTCCTTAGTTTCCCTGGATAATCAACGAAGAGGGAAAAGCTCATTCAGGTCAGAATTTGGATCAAATCCACCTGTATTACCTGTGTTAGCTCCATTGGAGAAGGCACACTTGAAGCTGGAGAGCCCAGGGATATCAGCCTTATCTGCAGCTTGGGTGCCTGGCACTTGGTACCACAGACAAATAAATGTGCAAAGGATGCCAATACTATCTCACCCTCAGGTTTCATGGACTCAGCACAGGTAAAGGGATGCGCTGGCAGGAAATAACCATCAGTATGGATTTATAAAAAACTCAACAGGCATGTGTTCTTTATTCTTTTACATCTTCATGGTGGATTTAGACAAGAAGTGACAAGAGAAAACTACAAAACTATATGATTCTACCATCTGAAGTTAACCAGAATCCTAAGAATAAGAAATGCTGTGCAGAAACAGTTTTCAGGAAGGGTTACTTCCCAGAGAGAGAGGAAACTACTGGCACAACTCAGTGAGTGCATAGCTGAAGTTTGATGATCTCCAGGAACAGGAAAAAAATCCCAAACCTAAACAGCTGATCTTAGAGCTCATTTTTCCTAAAAGAACTGAAGATGATGATAGAAAAGCCAGCATATTTTTAGAACCAGAAGATGTTGAGTCAGTCTATCTGTATGGACATAGCTTGTGTGGCTAACTGACCACCTCAGGGAAAACAGGTGCTTTCTGGAACACAGAGGAAAAAAACTGGGAAACCCAAGTACTTTAAATACTTCAGTTAAACAGAAAATTCACAGTTAACTCCTTAACTCCCTTGAGCTGAAACTCAGAGTAAAATTGTAGTGCACAGTGGAAACGCTTAGATTCAAATCAACTTTTTTTTATGTGTGAGTTTGCAAAAATAACACTCTTTGAAAAGGCTTAAATAGCTACCTAATTTCTTTTAACCAATAATTGAGTTTCTATTTCATAAGTTTATGTTAGTGTATTCAAATATTGTTTTGATTTATCATACTTGCAACTTCAAAACTATATAAATCACAACACTTTGATGGATAATACCAATAAGTAGCCAACATCTAGGGAAAGCCTCAGCATTTAGGCAAGTTGCATGCCACAAGGATTTACATCCAAGAGTTAGCAGAGGGATGCTGGAAGAAAGAGAATTATTTTGAATGACTATCTAGATTTGTCCATAGAATAACTTAAGAAATACGTAGAGTCAGTGCTGTTTAGGTACTATGTATCTTTGGTGAGTGAAAGAATCAGGATTTTGATGGATATTTGAGAATGAAATGCTCATTTTAAAAAGTTTGCTGGTATTCCTGGAATGGAATTTTATGTGCACTGCAGATATATATAATGGTTCACTACGGTGCTTTCAGGCATAAAATCTATTCTTGTAATGGTCATTGAATGTAAAACAGCTTTAATATCAGAATTAAAATCTTCCCATAGTTTTTCTATTTGTGTGTTCCATCTACTCCTGGATGTTAGGAAGTATGAGGTTCATTCAAGGGGTTGCTAAGGATTTTATGGTCTTTGGAGAAGAGAAGCAGATGGTCCCAGAAAGATGAACACTTCGAACATTGCAGTAGATTTGGGAAACAGACCTACAGCTGCCTAGGGATATAAATGAGAATTTTTAAAGGTTATTAACTGAACTACCACAAGCTGGGAAAATAACTCAAAACCAGATGCAATCACTAATTGCTCACTTGAACTTTGCCTATGGAGTTATTTCAGCAGGAAGAATATTTTTATGCTGACTCTAAACAAAAGTTAGAAAAGGAGATAATTAATAAGATTAAGAAGGCAATTAGAGCTGGTGATGCTTGAAATTCTCTGTGAATGCTGCACATTTGAATTCATTAGGTGACAGTAACTGCACAGATTCATCATACATGGAACCTCTTTGTCCTGGAATGGACATCAACAAACTCAACTGTTCATTTTATTGGTTCACACACAGTTAGGAGAAACCACAAATACCAAAACAGCTTGCAAATACTCGGAAGAAGCTGAATTTTAGTTCTCCCATTAAGCAAAAAGAGTGCTCATCCTATCTGCCACACAGGTAGCATAAAAACTGCTACCACCACTGATAAGAGACCTTTTATCTTAACAAGGTATAGTAAAGCCTTTTGTCCATATTTCCAAATGAAAACAGAAAAATAAATAAAATCAAATCAGATTCATCATGGAGTTCTGACAGACAAACTCAACCTTCAGTCTTAAAGTATTTGCAGTGGAAAAGCAACTCAACAAATAGGATAAAATGTCATTGATGACAGTGAAGAATACACAAGAGCAGCAAAAATGTTAGGAAATTCAGCTGCAATGTAAAATCCCACCGAATAGATTTCAGAGCTATTTGGATGCAAGTTTTAAAGGGAAAAAAATGATGAAAAGTGGAGCTAAGAATTTTGTCTTTGGTACCACTGCAAGAGCTATAAAACTACAGGAAATCTGCTACTGTGAGGCAACATCAGCACTTATGAGGTACTCCACATCCCTCCCAGCAGATGCACAGGAACACACACAGAATAAAGATTCCTTATGCTGCCAGCAGTGTTCAAATACTAAGCAGAAAAATGCCTCATTGCTTAAGCAAAACTGTGTATTGGTTGTAAAGAGGAGTGTACACACTTGTTCTTTGCAGCCAACACACAGCTGCTCAGAAACACCAGCAATAGAAGACTCTGAAAAATGGGTTTGTTGCCAAGTGGTTCAGAATTATGCCACAACTGCAGACATGAAGATTAGCTTCATGGGATCTAAAGAGAACACAGCTCTGTTTGCACATTTGAGGTCCTCATTTGTGCAGCTATTGCACTAAGGTAGGATTTCTTCAAAAGGAATGAGTGGAACAATAAAAATGCCCACATTTTAGCAGGAATGCCATTAGCATATCATTCCAAGTAAGAATGAACTACTACTATCACACTTTCCACTTTCAGTTATCCACTGCTTACAAATTCCACAAATCTCTCAGCGAGGGGCTATCAAGCAATACAAGTTACAATTGCTATTACCCAAATGTGAATTGACAAAAATGTTCAAAAGTAATTTTGTGAATTTATGTGAATAGCAGAAAATTTATCCATAGAAAATCACAATTTCCCTTTTAAGAGATCAAGGAATAGAAACAAGATTGAAAATCAATTCAAATGGAATAATTCAGCTGGCTGCCCTAGCCACTATCCTGTGGTTCCAGAGTGGGCTATCAAGCTGTATATCAGAGAATTTTTGCTGTATGAGGAAAGTCTTGACCTTCCTTTTCACATATGCAAAAATGTGCGCATGAAAAGCTTCAGGCCCACACTGCCCTTGCTTATATTTCCAAATATACTCAACAGCCTGCAAGCTAAGGCTATTAATTTTAATATAGGGAATTTTCTCCCCTGCGAGCATTAAAATGTGTGCCATTCCCACCAATCTCCTTTTCAGCCTGAGCTTAAACATTTGTAGACAGTATAGCCAGCATTTTCCTATCTGAACCTATTTCCCCACTCAAGACTTCCAGACTTTACTAAAGACTGTTTTTAAAAAATCCAGCTTTTTAAAATTCTCCCATTTATAATGTCCATTTGACTCTACGTGGAATTACAGATTTATATTCACGTTGTCACATTACAACAACTGTTTTTACTATGTAGCCCAATCTTCTAATCACCCCTGTGAGTTCCCCCATTTTACATACCAGAATGAATTATCTGACTGTCAAGGAGAAAAACTAAAACAGTGCTCTCCATGAAAGTCAGCTTGATTGTTCCTGTGTTTGCAATGAGATATCTGTATAAACACTGCCATGTTAGTTTGTACTAAGGTTTTACAAAATAATATTTCAGAGTTTATTAAATCTTATTTTTTCTGATATCATTCCAACTAGTTTTCTCTCTCTCTACCTGAGTCACATATGCCATCCCTTCAGTAAAATATTAAATTATGTAGGCATGCATTCCAAAAGCAAAAATGCCCCTTTCGGTGTTTCCCCTTTCTATAGCCATCTTGTTCCTTCTGTCAATGTGATCCAAGGATCTTTTTAATACCTTTAACAGGAAAATCTACCAAAAGAAAGGTTCCAACATCTCCATCTTTGATAAGCAAGCCAAGAGCTGGCACAGATGTAATCCCTGACTGAGCATTAAAAGTACATGAAGCTTTAAGCAATTTTCCCTCCGGGGTCAGATGAGTCAAGTGCTGCTTGGCCCGATGGGAGCTCAGGGTTGGCAGCTCCATAAAGAACTGAGCAAACACACTCTTCAACATCATTTGTATTCCAAGTGGAGATGTAAATACAGCAGCAAACCACAACTTTTTTTCTGTTCTTCATGAAATAATTTTATCTTTGATGATTTGAGATTATGCATAAAGATTGAGTGCCATGTTTTGCAGACTCTTACTTACCCAAGAGATTTAAAAATACATGTTTTCATTGCCCAGGAGCATGTCACTGGGGGTTCACCAAAATAAGATATTGTTTTATTAAACATGGAAAGGTAGTGTATATTTATTACTTGCATTTAGATATGTCCTAGAGTGATTTTATAATGCCTGTATAAATGTATAAAATGACGTATCATGTATAAAATGATAATTTATATTCTTAGAACAGAAGACCATCATATATCCTATGGTTCTCCCTCTGTTGCTCCTCAATTTCACTTACTTAAAGAGACAAAAAAAGAGAGAAACATCTGAAATCCTAAATGCTGCTGTGATAGTGACTGGTTATTCTGCAGAAGAGAAAGTGTTTCCTTTCTGGAGATTTGGAGTCACTGTGGGTCCTTATTCTACCCCTCCCAAACAGCTCTCCCAAGCACTGCTCATTGTGGTCAGCTCCTAAAATTACTGTTCACTTTCCACTCCATCAGATCAAAATGAAGAGAGACAAACTTTATCCATAAAAAATTTAGATAATCACCTGCTGTTTGAGGGGTTCGTAACCCCACTCTTAGCACTTTTCTTTGTGACCTTTATAATGCATACTTAACACTGTGGTTTGGTCCTTGGGCACATCAGAATCTGTGTTAACAAGTATACCAAAGACATATTCTAAAAAGTCAAATCCTGTTAAGAAATGGATTACTTTTATTCAGAACTGTATACTTCAGATTAACTAAATGCAGCTCACTAGATTTTGTTTTAAAGCACTCTTCAAAGCAAAACTATTCTTTACAGTCAGATCCATTAAATCAAACAGAGAAGGGACAGGAAACCTGTGTGTCTACAAATCAATTCAAGGCTCATGGTGCCTCCTTTGAAAATATATATTTTCAAAACCATGACACTACTAGTAGAGCAAAGATTTATGTACTATTTATGCTAAATCTATTCTCAGACTCAAGATCTGTTACCATTTTTTTGGTCAACTACTTTATGTTCCATCTTTAAATGTCCTTTATTTACTGAACAAGTATACCCACTTGATATTAGTCCCTCCCCCCACCACTGACAGTGTCATATCTTTCCAAATCTTCCGTTACATTTGGATTAGACAGGTACATGGATCTGGAGCACAGGTCAGAACATGCACAATAGTTCAATGAAAATAGCAACATCGCTGAAAATTTTGACAATTCCCATCCCTCCATTTTCCAGCCATCAGCAGTGAGATGACAGCAATAGCTTTATGTGTTATCCTATTAAAAAGTCAGTGGCGCCAACTATACTATGCAGTGATATTTTGTTTCACATTTAAATGTCACATTTTAGTATCCATATAAACAAGCGGCTGTTCTGAACCTATAACAATAAAATAAAGTTTTGTGCAGTATATTTTGATGTAAACTTTGCAAAACACGGAAAATTCATTTCTGAAATAGCCAGGCACCTGTAATATCTAAGGAGCTGGGGCAATGGAGAAGAAAAGAAAAGCTTATATTTGCTTTGCTCCTTAAGCAGATTTGGGGCAGAGGTGGCAGCTCAAATTCTGGCCTCAAAGTCTGCTTTTCTTGGTGAATAAGCCATCCAAATTAGGACTACAGTAAATATAGATCACTGCGTCTTCTCTGCAGGTTCAGTTGATGGAGTTTCGCAGGGATGAGTCACCCAGCAGAGACCCTGCTCTGCACCTCCCCAGCCTCCTGGACCAGCTGGGAGTAGCTGCTGTAGGAGGCAGGACACCACGTTAGAGGGACATCTGGCCTGATTTTCCAGTGCCTTCTCACATCCCTAAAGCCAGAGAGCTGGTACCATCCTGCCCACCCTCTGTGCCTGCCCCGTGCTGCAGAACCCTGCTCAGCTCCCGGGAGCCACAGCCAGTGTGGGTGGGTGCAGAGAGCTCAGTGAGACGGTGCTGGGGCAGCCACAACCAGCTCACTGCACTGCACACTCACCTCGTGCTGAACAGACCACTTAGCTCAGGCTCAGCAGCATTATTAGTGCTCCTCATGGCTTGGCACCACTCTGCTCATCATTAATAAACCTTTCTGACCCTCCTGCTCTTGTGCCTTACACATCTTAGGGCTTCAAGAACTGTTACAGGGCTGCTAGACCCATCTGGAGCATTGAGAACATGTTTGTGCTCAGCCCCATCAGCACACTGGAGGTATCTCAGCATATCTGCATCCATCAGCAGGGCTGATGAGCCATTCTCTGCACCGTGACATGCCTGTGCTGCTGCTTCTAGAGCCCTGGCAGCTGCACTAATATATACGGTGTGCTGTATCTCAGGCATGAAAAACCTGTAATCTATCTTATTAAAGACTGGCCTTGTAAAATCCAAATCTTCTTGTTCCTGATCCTTCCAGCTTTCACACACTAAAACACTGCTGACAGTCTAAATCATAGCAAATGTACCTGGTATCTCTTTGACAAACATGATGAGACAAAAAAACCACCAAAAAACCAAAAAGAAAACCAAAAAAACCAAAAACAAACTAACTAACTAACTAACTAACAAAAAAAATGCAAACAACCCCCC
>WBMY01002937.1:1967269-1982280 GCA_013397315.1 Donacobius atricapilla
CCAAACAAAAACCACCACCCCCCAAAAATCCCAAACAAACCAACCAACCCACAACTTTTAGAGAGGTAACAAGACCAAAGCTTGGCTGTGACTTAGTGCAGAGCCTCTGTGAGCTGCCTGCTGCTGACCCATTGGGTGATTTCACCATTTTTCTGCCACTTTCTACAGCGACCCATGCACTAGGACTCTGAGCCTCACTGAACTCCTTGCTCAAAACACCCTTCACAAAGGCAGACTAGCACTGAGATGCTCTTTTCTTTTCACCCATGACCTTGCTGTCATAAATAAAATTGACAGTTATAAGCAATTCATTTGAGAGGTGTTTTGTTCTGAGGCAAAAACTAAATGATTAAACAGCTTTTGCAAGCACATTTAATTTCTGGGAGTTGAGTTATTTTACAAGACAACATACAGTTGTTTGGTTTGTTGTGCTCTCAGAGTAAAAGAGACCAAGTAAGAGATGCCGCATCTTTGAATTATTGTAGATGACGGACAACAGACCGTGGGACCAATTTAATGATAACGTCAGAAGCAAGCTGCCAACAGAGAAATAATGATGCTCCTGTAACAGCCAGACAGCTGAAACACGTCCTGCCCAATGCACTACAAAGATGGACTTTCTGTTCTGTCCCATTTAATTATTCTCCTCTTGTTTCTTGTTTCCCAGCAGATAATTGGATTTTAAGAGAAGGCATCTCCAATTTCCAGAGCTTTATTTCTCTTCTGTTTTCCTTCTGATTCCACACAGACTCTTATCCCCATGTCCTGTACAGAATCAGCCAAAGCCTTTCTAAACTTCTAAGCTACCCTTGAAGCCAAACAAAGTGAAAAAAAAAGAAAAAGAAAAAAGAAGTCTTCAAAGGTAAAGGACTTGATCCTGCTAGGCAGGGAGGAATGCTCCTAATGTAGTAAAAGCATCACTGTTGCAACTGCTAAAGAGTCTGCAGGAACATGGGTCTCCCCAGGATCAGTCTCTTAATTAGAATAAAATATGATTTAACTGAGAAAAAGGAATTTCAGCTTTATTTAAGCACACATTCAAAATGAGAGTAAGAAAGCAGTGACCATATCCTAATATTAAGACCATTATTCAGAATGCATTCCTGTAACAGCTTTCCTTCCATAACAAAAGAATGTATTATAATACACTGTAGGAAACAATACACATTTTATTAAAATATGATGAAGAAATTTCTCTATTCAAGACTCATAACATGCATATAGCTTGCCAGTTTTCAGTGATTTTTTTTATTGTTGTTTGTTCCGGGTGTTTTCTCCTCAGTAGAAAAGAAATTCTTGCAACAACCAACAACTTAGAAAAAGACCAAGTTGACTACAATGCTGTACATTCTTGGGTGGACAAGAAGTATTCCTTGAACAGCCTTCTGAAAGACTGAATTACCAGTTGTATATTATTCAAAGAAAAAGTCTTGCTTTCCGCCCAGAAAGGCAATACCCTTAAAAGTCTCTGGGCAATTCTTTCCCAGCAAGTGCTTCCCCATGAACTGAAGGAACTGAACACACCCCTGTCACTTATGAGTCTGTGCTTTCCCTTCCCACACCACGCAAGGTTGTGATACTGCCTCCATTTGCTAATTCTGAGAGTGCCATGTCTACAGAAGCCCAGTGAGTCATGCTAGGAACAGCTATAAACTGATGAGCACCAATCCAGCACCTGCAGCAGCACAGCACCTGTGTGGTGGAAGGCAGCACACCAGCAGGCGCAGCGCCACAGCTTTAAAATGCTAAGTCTAGCCAGGCTACTTTTGAAAAGCAAGGTCTTCAGTTGCAGACTCTGCCAAATGCTCCAGCTACACCAACTGCTCCAGCTGGTCTGCTAGAGGGTTCATGTTTGTAGGGTCTCTGAGAATGGCACCAGAAAAAACACTGGAAAACTGGATCATAATCTATGCAAAAGATTTGACACCTTGAGAAATGAGTAGCCCAGGGAAGGATTGGAATGGTTTTCATTCCATTCTTCCTCTCTAGAGTTCATCACATCTCACTTTTCAGAAGCAGCCAGGGAATTTCAGGCTGCTAAAGTAATTCCCAGGAGCTGCTTGGACCTGCTCAAGTGTGAAGCAAGAAACCATCAACAGCCTCTGCCTCTGCAATTAATCTCTGCAAACTGCTTGCCCTCTGCAATACAGGCAAAGGAGCTCCAGTGCCTATTTTTACCAAAGGTTTACACGATATGCTTTGACACACTGTCCAGACAGAACATACAACTTGTGTCTTGTTATCATCTCTTTATTCTAATCCCCTCAGTAAATCTACAAACTAGTACCTTTGTTAAAGCAGCACATAAGTACGTGCTACATAAATTCTCAAATATGGTCAATAATAGTTATATAACAGCTACAATACTGCCTTGCTATAAAGCCTAAATAATGAGATAAGCCAGAAGAAGTCACAATGGTATCTCACCTGGTGTACATTTTCAAATGAAATGACCCTTATCCCTTTTGACAGGTTCAAAGCCAGCCCAGGACACACAGCCATCTGCGCACAGGACGGCAATAAATGTGACTTCTGTTTCTGCCTGAAGAAGGTGCCACCTTCAAGCTGGGAGTAAACATATGCAAGCCAAGGCACTCCAGAAGAATTCAGATATTTTCAAATCACCCTTATTCCTGAACCATTACTCTTTTTCGCTTTGGAAAGTGTCAACTAAGCTATTCTTATCTTTGCTTTTTTTTTTTTTTTTTTTTGTAAATCTGCTTAACTCCCTTCCTTAGTGGTTTTGTTTGACTGTAAATGAATAAACAGCTTGTTTTCCACAAAGGTTACATTTTCCCTTGAAGGGCAGTTTATAAAGCTTATGGCAGAACTCTTAATATTGCCTAAAGGTATTTAATTCTGATTATGCCCTTTGCTAGCATTATGCAATTTCCATGATATAGGTTGCCCAAATCAAAAATACAAATTCATTATCACGTGCTCATGTAGTCAAGACTGATCTTTACTTATTTATCAAGGTTTCATGAGTCAGTGACGCTGTTTGTCACACACACACACACACACTTTGGTGAGAAGGCATGAACTGTTTATTACGAAGATCTGACTCAATTTTATAGTATTTTTACAAAGGTCAGGGATTGGGGGAGAAGGTTGACACGTCTCCCCAACCCAATGGTCAAGACAACTGTCCATCAGCTGTCCATGTCCCTAAGAACAAGAATGAAAACTTTCCTTGAATTTATGAAAACTTTGCCTCTGTTTACAACACCCGAACATCAGAAACAATCTAACTAAGAAAACTGTGAAACAGAAGAGAAGGCTAAAAAATCAGGGCGACAAGTCAGGGCTGTGTAGAACAAGTATTGTTAACTAGGATTACTTGATAACTTATGGGACACATCTATATCAGTTAATTATTATAAAAATTAGCTATTATGTATCAGAAATATATATATATCTATTTCCCATTTAAAATCTAAGGCTTTTTTATTAAAAAAAATGTATTATTAGCAGCTCAGATATAGCTGAGAAGTTGAAGTGCTAATAATGAGATAGATGTGCACTCAAAATGGAGCTGATGCACGTTGAAATTAAGTTCTAGCTTGACTTCTACCCAGTTCTGGCAGAAATGACATGGAAAAAAGAATCCCCCATGGCAGGGAACAATGTACAAGTCTCTTCTGCAACAGCAAGCAGAAACTCTTAGTTAAAAACTCTTTCTGTGTCCCCACTGACAGAGAGCATAATTGGAAATGTTAATATGCTTGACACAGAAAAAGAATATAATCCTTTTGAAACATCAAAATTGCTTCAAAGAGCTCCTGATGCATTGAAATTTTCCCCTTGACATTAAAATAAAAGCAGACAGAATACTAGCATAGACTCCCTGTGTAGTACACTGTCCTGCCAGAACTGAAACAGAGCCTGCAGGACAGAGATCAGTTGGGAAGCTTTGCATTTATCTGGCCCAGCTGAGATTACTTCAGAGCAGCATTGTAAAACTGTTCAGAAACCATCCTGGACACAATGCCCTCTAATTCCAGATTCAGATGCAGCAAAGCACACAGAGCAATTCCATTCATTGACCACATGAATAACCTTAAACCCAAAAAATTTACCTATCTAAACACTCTAGTTTACACAATTTATTTAAACTTTAAGACATACTTAAAGTATCTCATGGCACTCCTCTTATCAATGCAATAAAGATATGAAAAAAAACCCCTGAGTTTAGGTGTGCAGAATTTGTCTCTTCATAGGTTTTCAGGGGGAATTTTAAAATGTTTTTCTTCAGTCTTCAGTCTGCTGAATGATGGGGAAATTGTACAATTAGTTTAATCCATACCAAATGAGGGTTATCACATCCTAGTGAAGATAAGAAGAAATGACATTGCTACCTCCCTGAGGTGCTCCTTGAGAATGAGCTAAATATAAAAGATCTAATTGTCTCCTTACATAAGTTTAAAAACTTCAGCTTTTGCAAATGCTTTGAAGGGAAGTCAAGAGTTCTCATCGAGAGACAGATTCTCTACAGGCATTGGCACACTGCCAATTAGGGCTTCTGCCTACCTCAAATTTATAACAGAGAAGTGCCACAACACTGATTCCTGGTATAAGCAAGGAGGTTGTGTGATTCTCAAGATGTAGCTGATTTTCCAATTTCTCATCAATTCTTTTTTGCCTTGTAATGGCATCGAGAATGTTGTGCTCACATAGGTCTTTTTTCAGACCATTTCCCCGCCCTCTCTGTGTTTGCTCATCTCCTGTGCATGTTCAACCAATCTGTAAAGTTCTGAAAAGCACCAATTAGGCAGTGACACTGACACTTTAACACTGTGCCTCAGGACCTTTCCTGGAGTTCTCACCTTTACTTCTGAACTAATGATACGTAAATATCATCACTTCAACCTTCATAGCTTAAGAAAATCAAAGCATCCTGAGGGCAAATGTAGGTAGAAAGGAAAGCCATTTATGTCTTCACTCAGCTGAACTCACATAATAAGACTGTGCCTCAGGCATTTTATCTGTCATTTTAATGTGTCAAGTGAATGGGTTATTGGTTTATTTCAGAGAGGGAACTGTCTCATTGGGAGGGGACATCTTGACTTATATGTGACCTGGCTTTCTCCCTGAATAGCCAGCCTTTGATTCAAATGCAAATATCTTCAGGGCAGCTTTCAACATGATCACTGTGTAAAAGTCATCAATAAAAGGAATCAAAAATGACTAAAAAATAATAAATGTCAAGCATGTGAGATGTCCATTAGTTTCTTCCTGACCTAGATCCATAAAATAGAAAGCAAACAGCAGGTGCCTGGCAAATTGATCTTCAGGAGTGCTTAGAAAGCTTAACCTTTCTGCGCTTAGTCATCTGCATCACTCCACTGCATGTTTAGTCCAATGAACAGTTCCAGCTCTCTGTGCTTTTCTTTTCACCTTTTTATTTACGGAAAAGAGCATCTAATTGACCAAACTCTGCTCTATGGTTCTCATTATTTGAGCTTTTTTTGTCAGGATAGAGATGCGAGAAAATGAACAACTAGGCAGAGCTTTAATCTTCTGCAACACCTATGGAAATTTATGCAAAAGTTAGGACTAGTAGCAGAGACAATTTTTAAGGCAAGTTCATACTAAGAAATTTTGAAAACGTATCTGCGGTGTGAAGGCAAGTTTCAGGTGCTAACTGAAATCCTTGGCCTGTAGCTTGTATGGAATATCCTGGAGTTACCAGGAACACTGTGCAACCACAGACAGTCTCTATTCCTTAAAGATTGAAAAGTGTTAAATATTTTGCATTGTGGACTGTATATTAAGAGGTACTGCATTTTCCAGTGTGAAGCCTTCGCTTTCCTGTTTTAATGAAGGGATTGAAGCTCTATCAGCTTCCAATTTCTAAGTAAATCCGCACTGGCAGAGTAGAGTGAGTCCCATCTTCTTGCTGAGCTATTTAGCAGGCACAAATAGACATAGCAGGCCTAACTGCAGTGTATTTTCTCTGGCAGAGATAGTCATCTGAAGGCAAGAATAGAACCAGAAGGTAAACTCCTTAGACTGGAGACAAAATGGCAGCTTCTGTTCTCAGGCAGAGGAGTTTAGGGGAAGCTCTTCTTCCCCACTTACAGTGTTACCGTCAACAGAATCTGACCACTCCTTTCCAGCATATTCGTCAAATAACATAAGCAAGAAAGAGATAACCTAAATTTCTTCTTGCTTTGCACTCTCCACTGCCAGGTTTCTTCAGAAGAGACTGACTGTTGTGTGTCTTTACTCCATAACAAATACTACTTTATGTAGAAAAAGCTGTTAAGTTGTATTCAGTCAGCTCTGACATTTGAAAACTCTCCTTTGGATCACAGAATCAAAAATCAACTTTTTCTGTAATGTTTATCAAACAAACTGGGGCTTTCAAGTAGTCTTGTTTGCACAAGAGGTCCAGGAAAGTTTTTCTTATACTTAAATGGTATTTCTTGTTATTTCAGTTTCAGCCCATTGCTTCTTGTCCTTTCTTCAGGTACCCCTAAAAAGAATTCGTATCCATTTCTTCTTACACCCTCTTTAGACAGTTATGGACATTGATAAGACACTCCTCACAAAGCTTCTCTTCTCAAGACTAAACAAGGCAAGTTCTCTCAGTCTTTCCAGGTCTGAGACATGAACCAAGCCCTCACTCACCCTCATGGTCCTTCATGAGGCTTGCTTCTGTAGGCCTGTATCTCTTAGCCTGGAAAACCCAGAACTGAACCCAGATTTCCAGATGTGTCTCAGCATCGCTGAGCGGAAGGACCAGGATCATCTCTTAACTGTGGAAATGCTCTTCCTAACGCAGCCCAGCAGGCTATAAACCTTTGCTACCAGAAGGGCACATTGGTGGTCCATGGTCAACCTGGTGCTCATCGACACTCTCAGAAACCTTTCTGATGTCTCCTTCCAGCCAGCCAGCCACTGATGCCCTGTACATAATACAGGCACGTAAACAGATACAGGAAAACAACCCTCAACTCATGCCTTTTCAAGGATGTTAATTCATTGGACAAAATGCAAAAACCAAGTCACAGATATAATCCAAGGATTATAGCAAATGCCCCCTGGTAACCTAAAGTGGTTATCAGAAAAAAAACCCAACAAAACCAACCAAACAAACAAACAAAAAAATCAAGTTGCCACATCAATCAACAGAGCTCACTCAGGAAGGAAATATTAGATACAAAAGGATTGTCTACTGCATCAGGGCACATCATCACAAAAAGCAGTGCCTGGAATACAAACAAGGCAAACTCAGAAATTAGACACAAAATTTAAGCCACTGAGACAAAGAAAAAGATGTCTTTCATCTGTTGTTGGAGGCACAGACACCATGTCCTTGAAGATAAAAGGTACAACAACCTTGTCACAGTTACTCTGTTCAATTCATTCCATGCCCTGATCCAGTCTGATCAGGTACATTTTATGTATATTAGTCCATGCTTAGACCCTATTTTTAGGTTGGATGAACCAGTTTCCTTCCAGTGCTGTAGTTCATCCAGGGATAATTTGTTCCAAGGACTATTCTGTATCCAGAGTATGCGAAAGATGCTCTGTCACACTGAACACCATTTGCTGTACACAGGAGTCCATCAGCATCCTAGCAAGTCCTGCACCCTCAAACACTCCTTACCCTTTTACAGGCTGTGCCCCTTTGAGTCCCAAGCCCTTCTGCACAAGTTCAGAGGCCACACTGAACAGGAAGGAAAAGACTTCTCTCTCCTGACAGGGACCAAGCAGGTTCCTGTAGCGCTGGGTGTCATTCCAGCCAACACACAGCATAAGCACATCCTGCATTGCCATCAGCAGAGAATATAAGATATTGTGTGTGTGTGAAACCTACCTAGCAGAGGCAGAGAGGCTGGAGATGATAAGAGTAAGGACGCAGCCCTGCTCTTTGCCAGTTCACGCTACAAGACAGCACATTTCAACACTCAACACCGCAGCCTCTGGCTCCACTGAAAGTGGAGATGTATTTAAGATGTATTTACACTTCACTGGCTACTGTCAAAAGCTCTTCGAGAAAATCAAGAGATGGTGAATCAGTTCATTAACAAAACAAGTGGGGCTAATAAATGCCTTAGAGACCATTCCTTTTGGGGGAAAAGGAGAGACTGGAGTTCTCCCTAGAATGCTGGTGGAACAAATGTCAAGTGTAAATACATCTTAAAATAGCTGCACTGAGATCTCTGTCTAAAGATCTTGTAAAAGAGCACTCTTTTTTAACTTGGCTGACACAACCTAAAAGGTGAACAAGACAGGGATGCAAACACATTATTCCAACACTGGCATGAACAGTGTAGCTCCCCTTCACTATTTGTTTCCTACATGATACTGCGTAGGATTCTCACACATGATCAGCTTTTGGGAATCCCTGCTACCACTGGAGTTAAGAGGTTTCACACATAACTTAGGAGCACAGTAGCTGTGCTTCAGTAAGGCCATGCAATTAGCAGCCAAAAAGTAAGTAGTTCCTATAGTCCCTATACATGATTTATTAATAAAGATAAATAAGGCAAATATTCATAAGTCCCTTTTTACTTTGCTGCAGACAGGAATTGATAACCTTTGAGTAACTATGAAATTGAGGAGGCAAGCTTTGCAAGGTGCACCTGAGAGGAATGCATTGCAGACTCATAGAATGCTCAATGAAACTTCCTATTATAAAGCAATGAATGAAAAATTCATGTAAATGTGTATCGCCAAGGGCATTACAAATTTAAACATTACGATTAAGACCAAAGTTTATTTCCCTGGGAGAATATTCATTGAAGCAATCAAGAAATTTTTGCATAAATCCCATTAACTTTCGATAGCAAAGCCAAAACACCCAAATATGACTTCCTAACCGAATTATGATCTTGCCTCTTGAAAAAATAAGAATCATCACTTAAAAAGAATGACAAGTTTATGGCTGGAAAATAATGTTCAGGAAGCTGTATAAAGCAGCATCATTTTAAGCAGCCATTTCTCTTGATTTGAGTAAAAGTAATATTTTAAACTATCTTTCTTACAATACATTGATCAAACTTGGCCTCTGAACACAGCAAGGAAAAATTGTCTAAAAGTCAATATTCCTCTTGGCAGTATATCTGAGGGTCACATCCTCCTACTTCACAACCTGTCCTTCATCTGTGCAAAAGTCTGACTGACTTGTGGTAGCTGAATAACATTATGTCTCATCTAGGATTGCTGAAACGTGGTTATTTTAATAAAAGGATGGCATTTCTACAATACTGAACTCTGCATTCCAAAATTAATTTCTTACTGTTAAAGCAGAGGTTTAGTTCATGTGCTTGAACTGATGTTTGACAGCTCAGGCTGGTGGGAGTTGGCATCAGTCCTTTGGTATTCAGTTAATGGCTGTGAAAAAGAAACTGCAGCTGCCAAAGTCCACATTTGAAACCTTACTGTTTGTTTCAGTCCTGTCAATACAATGCAAGCGATGATAATCGAGAAATAGTTTTCTAAAATGCCTATATAATTTTGGTAAAAAAACCCCCTACCAACTTTTAAGGAAACACCTCCAAGGCTTGAAAACCTTCTTTGGAAGCTTTCCACACTTGTTTCCCCCTCCTGTCAGATGGAGAAAAGAGGTTTGCTTTCACTGAAAAAGGTGATGGCTATTTTTGATCTGCTACTTGGCATTAACACACTACTCCAAAACCTTTTCTACAGATTACTTGTGGCCTTGAGCGTGCCATATATCCTTGAACTCTTTGCAAGTCTAATTTTACACGACAAAATACCGACAGAAATACACAGAAATGGCTCAGTTACACAGACACACAGAGAGATATCTGACTGAACTAAACTGTGTCTTGGGATGGGAGAACATCAGAAATGGTTCCATGCTGTTTACTGATGCACACAAGACTTTCCTCAGTAACTCTGCCAGAAGCCAATGGCCTGGGAGCAAAAGAACATCAGTTCCATACTGTACAAGTTAAAACCACAAATTTTGTCAGTGACACTTCCCATCATGGCAATTCTGCAAACTGCTTTCAAATTAAAGCAATGATGTGTGTTCATTAGTCAGATTGTAATGAGAAAAATACTACTTCCTCTAGTAATACTGCATTCTGCCTTCACCAGGGGAGAATTAACAAGAAAAAAAAAGCATCCGTACTGTAGGTAAATATTGAAATGACTTCAACATTGTCTTGTAGAAGAGGCTGGAGAGGTTTAAATAGGCAAGACAATTAGATATTATTTACCTCTAGGATTTTGAAGGATTTAAGGAGATACTAAGAACTTGTTTTCATTTCACCTGAACTTCAAAGTACATGAAATGTTAGCCTTTAAAAATAATTTAAAACAAACCCCAAACCCAACAACAGTGACCAAAAAAAAAAAACAAAACAAAACAAAAAAACACCCAAAAAAACAACCAACCAACCATCCACCTGAAAGAAGAAACAGTTTACTGGGAAAATATCCACTCGTGAAAATATCTCAGCCTTTGTAAAAGGTCACTTTCATGGGGGAGAACAAATACATCAGCTGCTTCACTTCAGTCTTCAAAGGCTGCTTGGAAATACTTTCATGTTTGTCTGATTAGCAAAGGTGAAATACAGCACCCGAGGCACTAGCAGAGATTTCTCACTTGCTATTTCTTTAGAGGCTTTTTAAAATCAAAGCAAAAATCCAACTTGCTGTTTAATTTCTAATATTTTGGACAGAGACTGCAAAAGTTTGAGACCAACAAACTAAGAGAAATTAAGCATAATTGTAGCATGCTCTAATCACTTTGGGATATTCACATTCAAAAAAATGTCCCAGACACAAAGACAAAAACGTAACTAGTGTCTCTTGCACAGGACTTTAAAAGTTGCAGGAAATAGAAGCAGGATGCACAATACAAGAAATGTCCAGAGGCTGGCATTCTTTGAACTGCCTCATTGCACTCTGCTCAATGCTTCCGCAGCTCCAGCAGCTCTCAGGGTCATCAGCCCTAACTGTAGGAAAAAAGGATCAGGAAGAGGAGAAAGAAAAACAAAAACAGCGAACATTCCTGTTTTCCTGTTCAACTGCTGCTTTCCTGGGCGGTTCAGCAAGTTTCAGATTTCAAATCTGAATCAAGTCCTTCTACTGAGTTCAGTTAGACTTCATAAGGACTGATATGATCCGACCTCTTTAATAGAACTGAAACAAATAATTCTGGATCAGAAAACAGCCAGCTCTCTTGATGAAATCATGAAAGTAGATGTGTTGCATTTCTTCTCAAGATACATCTGGACAGAGCAATTATCATGTCCCAGTTGTATTATCTTGATAGATAAAATCTCCCTTAGGGCTTTTTTCCTATCTCTCAGAATTAGATTTGCTGCTTGGATTAGAACTCAGCAAAATTATGATTTTCATGCCTTAAGTTACCATCCGATATGAAAATCTAATGTCTACACAGTGATACCTGTTATATTAGTTCTTAGAGTAGCTGAATTCTGAGTTACATGCCTGAAAAGTGCTGAAAGAAGAGTACAGAATTGTTCCTGTAAACCAAGAGCTGTAGATAGTGAGAAACTTTTGGGCCCACCAGCACCGGACTTCAATAAACAGAAGTGAGTTCAGTGGAGGACAAGCTGAGATGTTCAAAGCTGGAAGATTTTTCCTGTGAGGAGAAGCTGAAGGAACCTGGCTTGTCAAGCCTGGAGAAGACAAGGCTTCAAGCAAGACTTAAGAGCATCCTTCCAGACAACCTTATCAACAGCGCACAAGCAGGTTCTCCACAACAGTGCATGATGGAAGCATGAAGCAGCCATAAATTGAAACAAGAGCATTTCGGACTAAATATAATGGGAGGGAAAACCCCAAGGACAATCAAAGAGTGAAGTAGGTTGCCAAGGAAGGCTGTATGGTCTCCATACTTGTTGGTCCTCATGACCAGAATGAATAAATGCATGAGTAATCTGATCTGATCTTGTAGCTCTCTCAGCAGGAGGTTGGATAAGAGATCTCCTACGGCCCCTTTCAACCTGAATTACCTAAAAATCCTATGAAGGCAGTTTCATACGTCAAAATTAATAGCATTTTGCAAAAAAGAAAAAAAAAAAGGGAAAAAGATACATCACGACTTAGGCTGCAGCACATACAATAAATGAAATTATATGTAAGAGGGTGGAACTGAAAAAAACAAATTACAACCTTCTAGAAAGATTAGAAAAAAGTTTAATTTAGATGCTAATTCCACCAACTAGCATGTTTATTTTCAAGAACAGGGCTGTTCCCTCAGCTTATTAGTAGTATATTTGCATGAAAATATGATCTATGCCTCTTCACCAGTCACTCATCTGCTCTTCCTGATTATGCCTCATTTGAATCCACAGTCTGTAAATAACTGTTATGCTACAGAGAGATGATGTTGAGTTCAAGTACAGAAAAGTTGCAGGAGGAAAGAATACTTAGAAAGAATCTTTTTCCCTGCACATCTTTTTATCCATAAAAACTTGAAAAGAAAGAGTAAAGGAAAATACAACTGAGAAAAAAAATCCTGCAGTCAAATAAGAACCTTTCCATAAGGTAAAAGGACCTGGACCAACCATCTTCCAAAAGAGAATTTTTCAGAAAAATGGAAAAATACTTTTTATGAAGGCCTGTAGTGACAAGGAACAAGGATTTGAAATTGGAAGAGGAAAGATTTAGTTTGGATCTAAGGAAGAATTGTTTTTACAATAAGGGTGGTGAGACACTAGAACAGGCTACACACAGAAAACATGGATGCCTCATCATTGGAAGTGTTCAAAGTCAAGTTAGACAGGGTTCTGAGCAACCTGAAAAGTTGATAGATGTCCCTGATCATGGCAGGGGGATTCAATAAGATGATCTTTAAAGGTCTCTTTCAACCCTAAAAAATTTAGGATCCAATTAAGAGACGGGACTAGAATAAATCTTGCCTCCCCACAGAGAAATCGCTTTGCAAATGCATTTACATTGTGCACACTGACATGGGTTTGCCTAAAGCAAATACTTGCTAAAATGTTTGCTTGTATAAAAGAAAATTCCAAGCTCAAGGGAAAAAATTATCCTTCTTGGGAGGTATAGCCCAATATTAAATTAAATTATGTAATTTGAATAAAAGCAAAATAGCTCTGATCCCTTCAAATCAGCAGGTAGAAATTAGGACTACTGAGCAAAACAGTCCCTCCTGATCTGCAAAACTTTTCAGAGCTCTCAGAAAGTCTTAGAGTAAGCTTGGCTACCAGTTTTACAAAAAAGGATTTCCCTTTTCTTAATGCTCTGTTTATTGCACACCATAAATACACTAAGAGTACAAAAAAGTGAAACATGATAGTTTCTTGAATACTATGAAATACAATGATTTTTCTATTTCATCAGATATGATGTCTGCATGAACAATCATCATTTTTTTTGAGAATCAGGGGCGTTGTTTAATTGTTTTTTCACTTACTCAATTTTTGTATAGAAGTAAATTCCTCTGGAAATAATTTTTCAATATTTTTGGGTGTTAAAAGAAAAAGTTGGGAATTTACATAACAAATAAAAACATATTTACCATGGAGGCATATCACCACCACTACTTTTTAGTAATAACATATAAATCCTAAAAGCTTTCAGAAGTTTCTAATCCGGAAATAAAATTGGTATCACCAGTATGAAAAAAGGCAACGTCTTTATTGCCTTTCAGAACTACATCTTCTAGTCTTTCAGCATATCCTTCTTTCCAGTTTGCCAAGCAAGCTGACCTAGATTTTGAAACAAACAGGATCTAAAAATAGACAATTTGCTAAAATAAGTGTTGCAGAGAGACCACTGCAGTCAGCAATACTCTAAATCTCATAAGAAGGATATTCTGCTGTAAAAACACGGCATTTTTGTGCCAAACTTCAGCTTAATGCATTTCATTTATGAAAATCTGTTCTCTTTATTTCAGTGTGGTAAAGTGAATAAGGCCCTGAAATACACCAATAAAGTTGTGACATTTATATTAAAGACTTACCAGAATACATAGAGTGAAATTCTTGGTTCCACTGATATTCACAGAAATGTTGCCATCAACATTGAAAGAGCAAAGTTTCCACTCAAAAAATTAATTCCCACCAACAGATTATGGAAGCTGGCCCTTAAAGCCAGAAACAACCCTCGAGTCCTATCTTTTCAGAAGCAGGCTCTAATTTCTTCAGCCCCTTTTTTTACTAACCACTATCTTGAAAACTTCTGAGCATGATTACTTTGTTTTTTCCTTCCATCTTCAGGTTTGGCTCTTGGGCACAGTAGAAGCCAGGACTTATCTCAAACTTCCTAACACTGAAGTCAACAAAAGCTCCTTCGGTTGGTCCTGTGTGATGGTATTTTCAGAGCCATGGCCCACACAAGCAGGATCCTTTGCAGAATCAACATCTTAACTCAGAGAAAAACACAGGAGAGGTGATTCTGTTTTGTCAAAAGACTAACTTCATTTGCAAACCCTTCTTGTTTCTTGATCAGAAAACTCTATGACAGTAGGGCTTGACATGACAAAATATTTAAAAGTTCACATCCCACACTACCCACTGAAACAGTGGGCAACTGTAGCCCACAGCTGAGCTACAGAACTTTGTTAGGTCTGTTTCTTTTCCAAGGTGAAAGAATGGCTTCCTTTGGTGCCATAGGCAGAATTTATTATTCCACCTTCCACTGGACACTAAACTCTCTATTTTTCAGTTACTTGGAAGCCCATTCAAAAAATAAAACTAACTGCACAAGAACTGCATTTTGTACAAATTAATGGGGCTCCGCTGAGTTTATTGAAGGACCAACAAGACCAAGCCTGGAAGAAAATTTGTCCTGTCTGTTTTAGATGTTGCATTTAGCTGGGCATTAATGTGACTATGGTTGATATTTGTTCTTGCTGTCTCTCAGTTTCAGTTTCTTGCTGTGAGAAATGTCTGATGCACACTGGTGGTTATAAATGAAAATGCCCACAGTAATGATAGGTGAAACGAAGCCAATATCAGAGGCTGTCTGCTAATTCAACTACTGAACATCTGAACATCTGAACCCCGCTGTCAAATTGACTTTTTTTTTTTTTT